>CAXIUP010000037.1:0-91579 GCA_964035015.1 Corallium rubrum | reverse complement strand
GGAATTCGATGAAATATTACCCTGATGGAAGTCCAAGGAATATATTACTCTTGGAGTGGCAATGTTTTCTCGAATTTCCCGAACGCAGGATCTATAAATAATGTATTATACCGAAATATAATCTTTACGGAAAGACTTAAAGCCTTTGAAAAAACTTAGGTTAAGGTCAGTAGATAACCCCCCATATAGCGTACAAAGGGATGCCGCCTCATTAAATATTCGGTGTGACGCCCGGTGGTGTGACGCCCGAAGGGTCTGAATTGGCAGAGACAACTGCTCTGGTGAAACCTGAATATTATTTGAATAATATGGAGACTTTGAATATTATATTAGTTAGAACCTAAATGATCAAACAGTCTTATACACGTTTTGTGGCAATAAGTGTTTAGAGAGTTATCGTTTACTTTGGCCTAGTTTGTAGAGGAACGAAACAGAAATGGATAGAGACACTTTATATTTTTTATCTTAAACCTGGAATTTAGCGGGTTTTTGGTTAAGTAATCTGAGTGTTATTTACGAAGAGATGAATGTTAACAGTTTTGGTCGAATTATCGCTTATCTAACCCTAGTGTATAGAGTATACGAATCCTTGGATGAAGAATCAATTCGAGAAGCCGTAAGAAGAACGATTTTAAGTGTGGAAATATAAACCCAAAGCGCTTTATTACTTTGAAAGCGTTGCTACGCTTTCTGTTGCTACGGCTGATATTTGCGTATTTATCCTGAGTGCACGTGCAGAGCACAAAGGGAAAGCTCGTTAAAGTTACTAATGACCTAAATATAACCGGTTGTGTGACGCCCGGTGTGACGCCCGAAGGGTCTGAATTGGCAGAGACAACTGCTCTGGTGAAACTTGAATATTATTTGAATAAGATGGAGACTTTGAATATTATAATAGTTAGAACCTAAATGATCAAACAGTCTTATACACGTTTTGTGGCAATAAGTGTTTAGAGAGTTATCGTTTACTTTGGCCTAGTTTGTAGAGGAACGAAACAGAAAATGGATAGAGACACTTTATATTTTTTATCTTAAACCTGGAATTTAGCGGGTTTTGGTTAAGTAATCTGAGTGTTATTTACGAAGAGATGAATGTTAACAGTTTTGGTCGGATTATCGCTAACCCTAGTATATAGAGTATACGAATCCTTGGATGAAGAATCAATTCTGAGAAGCCGTTGCAAAAGAACTAATCTTAAGTGTCGAAATATAAAGGCAAAGCGATTTATTACTTTGAAAGCGTTGTTAGGTCAACTGGAGTACAAACGGAGTAAGTCATCCTAGAATCACTGCTAACTAAACCCTCGTTTATAAGTGAAGAAATCGAAAGAAGATAGAATGAGGAGTCAATTCTAAAAGCCATAAGAACGTTTTTAAGTGTCGATATATAAACGAAATATTATTTGGCTGCGGGACGGCTGAGTATCGACTTGAATTAATAGCATACATGAATATTATATTAGTTAGAACTTAAATGACCATCTTTAACCATTTACTTGGAGATAGGTACCGAATTGTCGCTTATTAGGCTTTAGTTTATAAAGTAAATGATGCCTTGAATGAAGAAACCGTTCGGCAAGCTGTTCGAAAGACATTGAATCATTTTCTTCAGAGGGGCTTGCCAGAATATAAACTGTCAAGGGTTAAACGGCTGACTCGGCTATTTTATTAACGTCGTCAAGCATCTTGTTAATGTTGCTACGGCAGATATTTGCGTATTTATGCTCAGTGCACGTGCAGGAGACAAAGAGAAAACTCATTAAAGTTACTAATGACCAAAACATAACCGGATTTGCATATAAGTAGAATATTTAATTCATTTTAGGGGTGATCATGAGTTTTTTGGGAATAATAAGGGGCCTGAAGAGGTACTAATATATGGGCAAGTTTAGGCGAAAAAGTTAGTCTTAGGACTATAGTCTTAGTTTTAGGACTATATAGTCTTAGTCTTAGGTAGTCTTAGTCTTAGGAATATATAGTCTTAGTCTTAGGACTATTATAGTCTTAGTCTTAGTGTTAGGACTATATAGTCTTAGTCTTAGGACTATAGTCTTAGTCTTAGGACTATATAGTCTTAGTCTTAGGACTATATAGTCTTAGTGTTAGGACTATATAGTCTTAGTCTTAGGACTATATAGTCTTAGTTTTAGGACTATAGTCTTAGTCTTAGGACTATAGTCTTAGTCTTAGTCTTAGGACTATAGTCTTAGTCTTAGGACTATTATAGTCTTAGTCTTAGTGTTAGGACTATATAGTCTTAGTCTTAGGACTATAGTCTTAGTCTTAGGACTATATAGTCTTAGTCTTAGGACTATATAGTCTTAGGTGTTAGGACTATATAGTCTTAGTCTTAGGACTATATAGTCTTAGTTTTAGGACTATAGTCTTAGTCTTAGGACTATAGTCTTAGTCTTAGTCTTAGGACTATAGTCTTAGTCTTAGGACCATAGTCTTAGGACTATATAGTCTTTGGACTATATAGTCTTAGTCTTATAATCACCCCAGGGGTAACCCCAAACACCCCCAAGGGTACCCCAATCACCCTGGGGTAACCTCCAAACACCCCAGGACACCCCATGGGGTAGCCCCAAATTCCCCCAGGGGTAACCCCAAACACCCTAGGGGTACCCCAAACACCCCAGGGGGTAATCCCAAACACCCCCTTTCTCCTCCTCCTCCTCCTCCTCTTTCTCCTCCTCCTCCTCTTTCTCCTCCTCCTCCTATTTCTCTCTCCTCCTCCTCCTCCTCCTCCTCTTTCTCGTCCTCCTCCTCTTTCTCGTCCTCCTCCTCTCTCTCTCCTCCTCCTCTCTCCTCCTCCTCCTCTTTCTCCTCCTCCTCCTCCTGCTCCTCTTTCTCCTCCTGCTCCTCTTTCTCCTCCTCCTCCTCCTCCTCCTCCTCCTCCTCCTCTCTCCTCCTCCTCCTCCTCCTCCTCTTTCTCCTCCTCCTCCTCCTCCTCCTCCTCCTCCTCTTTCTCCTCCTCCTCCTCCTCCTCCTCCTCCTCCTCCTCTTTCTCCTCCTCCTCCTCCTTCTCCTCCTCCTCCTCCTGCTCCTCTTTCTCCTCCTCCTCCTCCTCCTTCTCCTCCTCCTCCTGTTTCTCCTCCTCCTCCTCCTCCTCCTCCTCTTTCTCTTCTTCCTCTTTCTCCTCTTTCTCCTCCTCCTCCTCCTCCTCTTAAAATGTGTATTTTGGTAGCGTTTTCCTCATTTAGACACTGCCTATCAAATAGAGATGTTGATGAAAACGCTACCAAAATACACATTTTAAGAGGAGGAGGAGGAGGAGGAGAAAGAGGAGAAAGAGGAGGAAGAGAAAGAGGAGGAGGAAGGAGGAGGAAGAGGAGGAGGGAGAAGGAGGAGGAGGAGGAGGAGGAAGGAGGAGCAGGAAGGAGGAGGAGAAGGAGGAGGAGGAGGAGAAAGAGGAGGAGGAGGAGGAGGAGGAAGGAGGAGGAGAGGGAGGAGGAGGAGGAGGAGGAGGAGGAGGAGGAGGAGGAGGAGGAGGAGGAGGAGGAGAAAGAGGAGGAGGAGGAGGAGGAGGAGGAGGAGGAGGAGGAGGAGGAGCAGGAGGAGAAAGAGGAGCAGGAGGAGGAGAAGAAAGAGGAGGAGGAGGAGGAAAGAGGAGGAGGAGGAGAAAGAGGAGGAGGAGGAGAAAGAGGAGGAGGACGAGAAAGAGGAGGAGGAGGAGGAGGAGGAGGAGAAATAGGAGGAGGAGGAGAAAGAGGAGGAGGAGGAGAAGAGGAGGAGGAGGAGGAGGAGAAAGGGGGTGTTTGGGATTACCCCCTGGGGTGTTGGGGTACCCCTAGGGTGTTTGGGGTTACCTCGAGAGGGGAATTTGGGGCTACCCCACAAGTGTCCCGGGGGTGTTTGGAGGTTACCCCCAGGGTGATTGGGAGTACCCCGGGGGTGTTTGGGGGTTACCCCTGGGGTAATTATAAGACTAAGACTATATAGTCCAAAGACTATATAGTCCTAAGACTATGGTCCTAAGACTAAGACTATAGTCCTAAGACTAAGACTAAGACTATAGTCCTAAGACTAAGACTATAGTCCTAAAACTAAGACTATATAGTCCTAGACTAAGACTATATAGTCCTAACACTAAGACTATAGTCTAACACTAAGACTATATAGTCCTAAGACTAAGACTATATAGTCCTAAGACTAAGACTATATAGTCCTAAGACTAAGACTATAGTCCTAACACTAAGACTAAGACTATAGTCCTAAGACTAAGACTATAGTCCTAAGACTAAGACTAAGACTAGTCCCTAAGCAAAGGTATGCAAAAGTGTAATTTCTATAGTGGTAATATATAATGCCTAATACGCATACTCAGAAACGTTTTCTAAAGAATACAAATCCTGATGAACACTACATAAAAATGTCATTAAGTCAACTAAACCTTTCGAAGTTATATTTTCTTCTGAAAGGGTTGTCATCTAACTATCATCTAGCAAAATCGTCGCAATAGATGAACCTGCAGGCGGAAATCTAATTCTACTGAGAGATATTATTGCCCAGCATACTGCTTTAAACAAAACCATACCACAAAATAATTTATTTTGTGTTATGGTTTAGTTTAAAGCAGTATGCTGTGCAATAATATTTCTCACTAGAATTAACTTAGTAAAAGTAAAGAAAAATATGAATTTCGAGGTCAAGAAAAGGATTTATCAGCGAAGACTTCTTGGATCCTCTTGAACCATGACCGCGCGTTTTTAGGAGAATGCATGGGTATTCCTTTATCTTTGACGTCATATCGATCACCAATCACCTTGTTGTTTGATACCAGTTATAAGGTATTAGTAACAGTCTTTATTCCGACGCGGTCGTCGTTCACATGCACGAGTTCAGCAAAAGGAGCAAAAACTCAAACTTAGTCAGCTCACGGTCTGGATGAGTTATAAACAAAACACGCTACAGAAAAAATTGATCGTTCGAAGAAATTCAGTCCTCAAATTGTGATATACCGAAACCTACGAAGGACAATCCTACGAAATTATAACAATATATGAAAGTAGGCTAAATCGTTTAAAAAGGGGTCATTGACTCATAATATATTATTTTGGCCATTACTCCTTTAGTGCGCCTTTCAAAAACATTGTATCGTAATTTCTCTGTCACTATTTACTCGTTTTTATTAACTTTTTTGTAGAAAAACGTTAGCACGAAACTTTAACGTGGTCCAAATTTTTTTTCTCGGGAACTATTCGCCTGTGAAGATATATACGATAACCTTAAGGTCTTCGTTAAGGTTTGCAGTGTTATTGCGATAAAGCACTCTCAATTCGTCATAATTTATTCTACAAAAATAAAATAGATATCGTTAGAAAGGTACTAATTTCTAGAATACAATGTTGTATTTGATTTTGCGATAAACGCAAACCAATAATAGTTGCAAATTTTTCAAGTAAAACCAGAGGGCTTGGTTTGTGTTTATCGCAAAATCAAAGGCAACAGTGTATTCTAGAAATTCATAGCTTTCTAACGATATCTATTTTATTTTTGTAGCATACTGTGCCAAATTCTAACGAATTGAAAGCGCTTTACCGAAATGACCCTGCAAACCTAAACGAAGACCTTAACCTACGTTTTTTAAAAGGTTTGAAGTTTTTCCGTAAAGATTATATTTCGGTATAATACATTATATATAGATCCTGCGTTCGGGAAATTCGAGAAAACATTGCCACCCCAAGAGTAATATATTCCTTGGACTTCCCTAAGGGTAATATTTCATCGAATTCCATCCAACTCGCTTCGGATCAATAAATGATAACATATATATTTCAATAATTGTCAGTTGTTTGCTGTACAAGCTGTGTGAGTTAGTAATACTCAGAAAAACTCTGAGCTCTAAGTGGGACTCGAATCAAACAACCTTCTGAACACTAGCTCCGCTATCTGAGTTCTAGTGGCTCAATGGTTAGAGCGTCTGGCTAGCATTCAGTAGGTTGTGGGTTCGAGTCCCGCTTAGAGCTCAGAGTTTTTCTGAGTATTACTAACTAACACAGCTTGTACAGCAAACAACTGACAATTATTACTAACATCAAGCTGCAATTTCTGAAACTAACTAATATATATTTTAATACGACCCTTTTTTCTACTTTGACAATGGTTGTGCAGTGCAATTTTTGCTGCCGACGTAGGAGGCAGCCGGCTTTACTAATCGTGTCTCCATCTAGATTCAGGATTTCTGTATGTCGGTGCGCCAACAGTAGTACATCAAGGGTGGCGTGAAAGGCATATTGTTTACTTTGCCATGCTTGTCTGTCAAGTCCGCTCAGGTCAACGCGAAACGTTCGTTCTGTGGTAGTTGTATGACGTCAGTGGTTCATTCAGAAAACGGTAAGTTATATTTATTTTCATTTCGATTGTCATGTCCCATAAAACTTTATTCGTTTGTGGAAGTATTTATTCGGGTAACGGACGTTTGATATGTCAAAAGGAAAGCAGAAGTACTTATAATTAATTTATAATATACTTATAAAAATACTTACCATAAATTTCGACAACCGCACTTGCGTTGGTCTCTCCTCCTTTACTTATCGCCCTACAAGTTACAGTAAAGTTGTATCGGCCAGTACTTTTTACATTTATAAGAAACAGTTTTGAAAGGGTTCCATTTTCGTCAGTTGTATTCTTCATTGTAACGCCTTCTCCTACAATATACCACGTAATGGCTGGTGGAGGTGGGCCTTCTGCACGACAAGTCAGAGAAATGTTCTCACCCTCCAATATTGTTTGACTTTCTGGCTTTTTCAATAGTCGAGGAGGGACTGTTTTAAAAAAAGAAAAGAAAATGTATATAAAAAAGCATTACTTTTAAGTTCTTATTGGCCTGAAGCATTTACATCTATTGCAGCCAGCGTTCAAACTATGTACCAAATTTGCGTGTTGTGTAACCTCATTTCCGATATCAACCTTTGATTAAATCGAATAAAAAAAAGAAACTTCATAATTGACAAGAAGTTGTATTTAATAAAAAATAGAGTACTTAGAAGTAGTTTGAGAATTTTTTTCAATAGCTATACATATCCATAAATTATGCAAATATTTCCACAGTTTTCGACTATTATAAAGAGCACAACCCCTCATATTATATTATCGTTTGTCATCGTTATCGTGATTTTATTATTATTTATTATATGGCACGAATTACTTCCGGTAAAATCACGCGCCGTGATTGGTTGTTGACGGGGCGAGATTTCTCCGTAATGCCCACGGGTATTATGAAAATTGTTAATGCCCTACGATTGGAAACAAACAAAAAATCCTAATAAGAAACTTTTATTGCCGAAAAACGGCGAAAATAGACGAAATAGACGACGATGAACACTATAAAAGTAAATCACTAGTATCTAGACGAGAAAGAAACAGAAGAAAATAACGCTAGTTCGGTGTTTTGACGAAGTTAAAGGAAGCGAAGACCGAAAAATACAAGATTGATTTTGAAATAAAAACTGCCATATAATAAACTACTTAATAACCTCGACCGTTCGGTTTTACCGTAAAATATTAAACCTTGGTCTTGAGCGTATTAACCTCGCTATCGCTCGGTCAATACAGCAAGACCTCGGTTTAATATTTTACCGTAAAGACCTCACTCTCGGTTATTAAGTAGTTAATTATCGTTGTCGGATTACACTTATCATTCCTTTATCTAAAACTGGCGCCGAACTTCCCAAAAATCTGAGCATTCTCAACTTGGTGGAAATAAAACTGTAGTGTTTTCTTTGTGGTTGCTTCCTCATTCTCATCACTGCCACAAACAGAAATAAATTTGATATTTAAAGTAATCGCCTGTTTACACAACCGTATTAAAACCATGCAAACGTAGCAAACAATATAATACAGATTTCTACTTTGTGGTTTATACTGTTATTTGAAAACAAGATGTTTAAATTAAAAAGGTTTAACATGCACGAGAAAAACAAAATACCATGCCTGCGAGTGCTGACAAGTAGACATCTGTGTTCCACCTGCGTCAGGTTAAACATAGCTATAATAGCACTCCAAGGCTAACATAACTGATCATTCGCCTGCATATCATAAAAATCTTTCTTCTGGGAGAACACAAGCAGCTGATGCGCATACTCCTTCGCACTCTCTAATAATAGTATTACAAAGTTACACCAAGACATTATGGGGAATTAGTGATTAAATCTCGCTTCAAGCCTCGCACGAATTTTTGAACAAAAATTTCAAATTTGTCAAAAAGAAATGTTTTACAAATAATTTTGCAAAACGACGGTCTATTTTATCACCATTGAAATAATTTAAACACTGAAGTCCACTAATCAATTTCTGTTGCTCAATATATTACTAGTGTCCAACAATCTTCGCCGCGTCAATGTACATTCACCATAAATATATACAAATAAATAAACTCAATGCCAGATTTGCTTCGTCCTATCAGTTAGCGTCTAAGGAACTTTACGCCGTGCTTGGAAATAATAATAAAAAAATAATGGTTGCATGTTTCTTCGGTCCATGACCGTCCTTTTTTGAAAACAATAAACTTGACAAGCATTTTTGTTGGTACAGTTTTTTGTGATTTGGATTTACATAAACTAAGGATAACAAGCGTAATAAAATGTCCATCCAATTTTCAACTAAATTAAACAAATATTTATGAATTGGCATTGGTGTATGGTAAACCTGTCCAAAATGTTTCATAAAAACGCGTGAGATATCATGTACACAGTCAACGACAGACAGACAGACAGACAGACAGACAGACAGACAGACAGACAGACAGACAGACAGACAGACAGACAGACAGACAGACAGACAGACAGACAGACAGACAGACAGACAGACAGACAGACAGACAGACAGACAGACAGACAGACAGACAGACAGACAGACAGACAGACAGACAGACAGACAGAGGTAAACATACAACCTCCTGGTAGAAGTAAAAAGAACACTGGATAGTAAAAATAAAGGTGGACACTTACAAATAATTTCAACTCCTTTTCTAAAAGGAACGTTGCTTTCGTTGATGTTTAAAACTTCACATGTATAGTTTCCATAATCTTGGAATTTTATTCCATCTGGTCTTAAAAACAATGTACTTGTAACTTCTAACGTTGATCGAGTCTTGTTGTCTTCTTTAGATTCCATGACTAACTGATAAATGATAGAACGATTCGCAGTTTCTGTTGAATTGATTCTAGTCAATTCGGTTCCATTTTTCTTCCATGTAACGTAAGGCGTTGGATAACTCTTTCCAGTACAGGCGATGCTTATGTTCTTTTCATTTTCCTTCACGTGTAAAATTTTTGATTGACTTACCGACAATGTAGCTCGGACTGACAAAAAAAATTAAAAAATAGTAGATTAAGACAATTCGTATGCTTTGGGAATTTCACGGTTTGCATATAGGAAATGTTTTTTATAGGGTTTCGGTTTGACTGGCAGCCTTATAATAATACTTCATACCATAACATTCGCCTGACATTTTATACAGTAGAATTTTACAATTAAAGTAAAGTAATTTGATAGAAAAAAAGTGAAGTAATTTTAAAAGCACTATTTATCATATTACAATATTATTGATTTTCTTTTGATAAATGCCCTCTTTCGGTTTTGATAAATGCCCTCTTCGCTATTAACACAACTGAATTTATCACTCGCTTGCTGTGGCAACTAGCTATTTTGGGAAGACTTTACTTAACCCTGCAGAAACTTATTAGAAAGTAACTCACAGCGCATGGGTTGGCTATCAGAACCTTGTTATGAATTAATTATTATTGTTCACACTAGACTAGGTTAAATTAAAATAATTTACTTTTTGAAATTATATTATTACTATTAAATTATTATTAATGTTATATAAAACAAGTAATTTACACCCGAATTCAAGCTTTCAATAAATTATAATATCATCAAGTCTTTTCAATCGCCATTTACAACTCCCACCGGAACAGCGGCTACAAACTGAGCGCATGCGAAAACACAGATCTTGTAGAGTCCGGATTTTGAGGCGTGTTAATTCAGCTGGTTTTTAAAAAGAAATTGCAGGAAACTAACCCAGAGACCTAAATATGATTTTCCTTCGAAAAAACATCACAACAGCAGAAACGTACTTTTTCGGAACGTATTAAATTTAAAGAAAAATCCCCAAAGAAGTCGTATTTTTCTTCTCTTTTTTTTTGGAAAACGTCAGATAAAACAAATAAAATATTGTAGTTCTTGTTGTTTACCCGCTGTGACGTGATTCTGTACATCTACTACAGTACGAGAAAATAAAATATATTAGCTAGCATACACTTTATACTTACGCAAAGTCAGAAATGGTACATTTTCCGTAAAGTTACTCTTTTTTATAGCATTCACCGCTGCAACCTTGGCATGGTACGTTGTAAATTCTGATAAATTGGCAAAGGAAACAGTAAGAGTCTTATTATTTAAACCAGACGTAATATTAAGTTCCCTCGTAACATTCCCAGGTTTATCTGACAGGTAGATTACATAAGCTTCCAGACGGCTCTCACGATAATCTTTCGATGCATTCCAAGAAATTCTTGCTGACCGTGATTTTATATTGTACACCCACGGCTTTCCAGGAACGTCGGGTAAAACTAAAAAAAGATTTTAGATCAATCTTTTGAAAAAGAGTAAGTTAACTGTATAGAATTACATTATATTTTCTTATTACAAAATTTACAGAGTAAGAAGAGAAAAAGAACATTTAAAACAAAGTCGAAATAAGACCATTTATTAAAAATAATAAGATCTGGGAAAAAGAACATTTTTGATACACTCATCACAGCATGTCAAAAACAACGAAAATTTAGAAGAAAAAGTTTTTGTTATGAATATACCGCAAATGTTTCAGAGCAAATTTGTTGCTTAATCTTTCTGTTTTCCTTCTTCTGTATATAAATCAGTATAGGAAATAACACGGTTCGAGAAGAATTAATTATCGCCAGAAATAATAACCGCGTCGCGCCCGCCGTGGGTAGTCAACGGTAACACCCAAAGGATAACATTTTATTTGATTTTGTTCAACATTTCGGGCCTAGGCGTCTACTCCGAACGTTTTCTCAAGAAATAATCCACTGTAGAAGTTATAAAATATATTGGCAGAAAGATAATTCACCTTGCTACAATTAACATACGACAGTTTATCCGACAAAATAGCTTAGTTTCCCTAAAAAAAGCGAAATACCGAACATGTCCAAATCATAATAGCGGCCGCTATTTTGATTTTTCCCCCCGTATGTATTATAATCTGTCTTCTCCGAATGTTTTCTCGAGAAATAAACCACTGTAGTAGCTTCAAATATACTGCAAGAAAGATAATTCATCTGGCTACAACATATGTACAGTTTATCCGACCAAATAGCGGAGTTTTCTTAAAAAAAGCGAAATACCGAACATGTCCAACACGAACTAGAGATACTTGTTGAACGTCCCGGGTATTCCAGGGTGAAATCGTCCCGGTAGAAACATTCTCATGTAAACCCAGGACGTAAACATGAAGACTAGAGCTTTCAATTCCAAGTACTTAAACATTGCTAAGAAACAAATAATATATTTGCCCGCGAATAGGAACTTTATGCCTTCCGTCGTGTTAATGTTGAAAGGTAGTCAGATAACATAATCAAAGTGTATTGAGAACATATGACTTTAAAGATAATAAATACCGGAAATACCTCAGTGAAGCTGGAATATCGAGATAACGATTACGGAATGGTGTTATAACACACCCTATCACTATTTTACTGCCATTCGCATACAGTCCACAGCCAAGTAAAGACATTCTGAAATTTATTTACCCGCCTCCTCCCCATATCTGCGTCCATAATTTTTAGTTGTTATAGATATATTGTTCTATGTTTGGGCGTTATCTGGCCCTCACCTTCACTGGGTGAAACCATTTTAGCACGTTTGTAAAATACATAGTTTATAATTTCTGTTTTCAAAGTTTTAATAAAGCGGCTAGGGGATTTTACCCCTAGCCAGATTATCCCAAAACGTGTCAAAGTCATTATATTAATTCACCCAGTAAACGGAGCTCAGGAAATGCAACACGCAATGTATCGTCAGATTTATTGTGTAACTAATTATCGTACACGACGGAAGGCATAAATTGATCTTCCTTTTTTTCTGTTGAAAAAGTGCTTTCGAGCGTTCATTAACTTGTAAATGACTCGCTGCTTTTGATTCCTCGATTTGAAGCGCCATACTAAGGGCCTGTTTACATGGAAGGCGGGACGGGACGTTTGCTGGGACGGGACATTTTTCATCCTGGGGATCACATTTTGTCGTCCGAGCTTTGCTTTTCTTAAAAAGTTCACTTGATTTAGGTAACTCGACGGAAGTTTATAGTGCAAGTACCCAACTGCAAGGAGAAGAGCGACGAAAGCGCTCATCGAGAAAAGTAAGATCAATTTTAAACATACAAAAGTGACGTGCCTTACTCCTGTACTGGGGGATCACATTTTTTATTTTTTGTGTATAAATGATAAAAGTTGGGAATAAAAGGACTTTTTCTATACATTTTATTACATTGAGGGAGTTAGCAACATTCGCATCAGGGGCCTGGTACGAGTGTAATATTTCAGTTGATGGTTATGATTTCTGGCGATGGAAAAATCGCACGCGTCTCTCTCTCTCTCTCTCTCTCTCTCTCTCTCTCTCTCTCTCTCTCTCTCTCTCTCTCTCTCTCTCTCTCTCTCTCTCTCTCTCTCTCTCTCTCTCTCCCTCTCTCCCTCTCTCCCTCCCTCTCTCCCTCTCTCCCTCTCTCTCTCTCTCGATATATATATATATATATATATATATATATATATATATATATACACATAAGTAATATTGGGCATTTCACTCGATTACATAACGTGTTCTAAGGATTTTGGGTGAAGGAAAATTCGAGTGTAGAATATATACATTATAAGACCAAACCGGGACCAGTTGCGAAAAATGCAACTACACAGGCCTTCCGGCAGGAATTGAACCCACGACCTTGCGATTCTAGTGCAATGCTCTGACCACTGAGCCACGAAGGGCATATATATATATATATATATATATATATATATATATATATATATATATATATATATATGGTTGCTTATGTTCACTACAACATACCAAATATCCTAGAAGATAATGCCCAATATTACTTATAATATACGCAATTCTCTCCTGGCATTACAACCTTATTATATATACAGAACTCGCGATCAAGCTCTCGGTAACGCCCTCCGTGGCTCAGTGGTCAGAGCATTGCAATAGAATCGCAAGGTCGCGGGTCCAATTCCTGCCGGAAGGCCTGTGTAGTTGCATTTTTCGCAAATGGTCCTGGTTTGGTCTTAAAATGTATATATTCTACACTCGAATTTTCTTTCACACAAAATCCTTAGAACATGCTATGTTATCGAGTGTAATGCCCAATATTACTTATAATATACCCAATCCTAGAAGATAGATGGAAGAAATACAATTTATCTGGTAATTTACGGTTAGTAGAGCTATATGTTGTGCAGCCGTATAACAAACCAATCCAATAGATCATTTTTACTCACGTAATAGGCGGCCGTATAGAAATAACTGAATACAAATAGAGCTTCATTTGGGACAGCCGGTTACGACAATTCGACACGAGTCTGCAACACGGGCTTAGACACTGAGTTTGAATAAATATGATATGATTCTTGAAATTTTAAAGTTTGCTTTGCTAACATCGAGTAACATCATCCGCCATTTTAAATGTGTAATCTTGATCCCAGACGTTATTTTCCCCCTCCCTTTCCCAAATTCCATTGCAAGTTTAGCCTTAGCAGCGCAATATATAAATAACGACTGGGAACGAGTCTGGGGAGAAAGATATATAGTCAAGGATTAATATTCAAGTATTAGTTCATCGTATATTATTAGTTCAGTCGTCTGAAAACGAAGCACATAACCTAACGTACGCATTACGTGCCTAATTTAATAATGTTTTTGTAGGATCTATTTTAAAACTTACCTATATTTGGAGTAACAGTGACGGTAACAGTTTCTGACACTATCGTGGCACCAGGATATTTCGCGGAGCATTTATAAACGGAACTGCAGAGTAGTATTCTGGAAGAATGGTTACTTTTAACGCAATGGAAGTCGTTGTATATGTCTTGATCAGAGTGGTAAGAGATCGTCAAGTTACTTCGTACAACTCCAGAGGTTTCATTATTGGACGGATAGACAGTAACATTTTTTTCAAACGACGAGCTCTGTAACATTTGATTATTTCGAGCCCATGTTACTACCATTCCTGGCTGTCCTAGAATAACACAGGTCAGAGTGGTGTTGCTATTTTCAGTTCTGTTAAGTGTCTCCGATGTAGCATATGTTGTAATTGATGGAGTCCCAACAGCTAAAATTACGAAAATATTTAAGATTTAGGAAAACTCGTTATAAATGCAACAGGCGAGCAAAATAACTTAACAGAAACCGGGGAAACCAACTAAAGAGCGAGACGAAACTCCACATTCTCATTATTCTCAAAATCCCTAACCTGCGCGAAATCGCACCTTTGAAAAAAGACAGACTGCGTAACCGTGAACAATTACGTTTTACGTACTCTTCTAAGGTTTTGGATAAAGAAATGTCAGCTCCAGCAAACGCCGATGAGGCCTACTTTTTCCAACCACAATAGTTACCGCGGGAGTGAAATTAAAAACATGTATTGATTTCAAACATACAACAATCGATTGGTGACATTTTTTTTTCATATGACAAATATCTAGGCAAAATTGCACCAGCATTTTGAGAAAGAATTACAATTCAAACTCGTTATGAAAAGAATAATTTAACTACCCCTCGACCGCTCCCCCCGCGTGTTTCCTCTGGCGCTTCGGGGGATGGGCAGTCGGGGGCAGTCTTCGCAGATATCTCTATTCGAGTCTCGTCTGGAGCTCAGAGATTTTCTCTGAGTTTAACTTACAACAGCTTGTACAACAAAAACAAACGGAGAAACTTTACCAACTTCAAGCTGAAAACACTAATAACTAACATAGAATATCTACATTGTTTTCCTGGCAGGCTGGAAAAGCTGTACTAAAAGTGTAATTTTGCTTAATTTTGTAAGGAGAATTAAATCTGTTGTAATATATCATACACGAGGAGGAGTGCTTCATCAGTATTTCCAAATCTCTCGAAGTTTATTCCAAAACCTCAGCGATACGGTACAGATTTCCTTTCTGTTTTCCTCAAAAGTTATTAATGATTCGAGATGCATAAACAGTATGCAACTTCAAGCTTATTCTCAGTTTAAACCAAAACGCGTGTAAAAGAAGAGTAGAGTAACGGGGGGGGGGGGGGGGGGGGCGGCAAACGAACAAAGAAAAACAAAATAAAACTAAAACCGAAGCAATTACGCAACGGAACGAACTAAACTGAATCGCACTGATCTGAACTAAATTGAACTATATAAACAACAACAAAAAATATGGAAAATAAAAAGAGAGATAACAAAATAGGACAAACAAAAAAGAAAATTAGGAGGAGAAAGGAAAATAAGAAAAGAAAAGAAAAGAAAGGAAAAGAAAAGTAAAGTAAAGTAAAGAAAAGAAAAGAAAAGAAAAGAAAAGAAAAGAAAAGAAAAGAAAAGAAAAGAAAAGAAAAGAAAAGAAAAGTAAAGAAAAGAAAAGAAAAGAAAAGAAAAGAAAAGAAAAGAAAAGAAAAGAAAAGAAAAGAAAAGAAAAGAAAAGAAAAGAAAAGAAAAGAAAAGAAAAGAAAAGAAAAGAAAAGAAAAGAAAAGAAAAGAAAAGAAAAGAAAAGAAAAGAAAAGAAAAGAAAAGAAAAGAAAAGAAAAGAAAAGAAAAGAAAAGAAAAGAAAAGAAAAGAAAAGAAAAGAAAAGAAAAGAATAGAATAGAATAGAAAAAGAAAAAAGGAAAGGAAAAAGTTGCTTGCTTGCATGTTATAATCAGGAGGGAATTATTTTAAATATGCATGTAAAATTTCTGGGACAATTATCAGCTTTACCTTCTGTACAACCGTATAACTCAAGACGCAGACATGGCAGGGTTATGTAGTTTACAACTTTTATCTGAATGTATTTAGTAATAACAAAAGTATTCAACCAGTTTGCAAATATACCGTCATCCTTTGCAGAATTACCTTGAAAAGTCTAAAAATACGAAAATTATACGATAAGAAACAATTTCTAGTAAAGTATATTTTGAATCATGTATGAACAATTGGGATTTTAAATTGTTTCGAAAATATAACCGCCCCTTGTTTAATCGTCTACGTTAGCAACCGTCTACGTACGTCAGCATAGGTTATCTAGATCTTTTTAATACAAAATTTATAATTCTAAATTTATACCCTTGTTTCAGAGATTTTCTTTCCTTATCAATCAACAAACCGCTTTCAACTAAAGGATGTTTCACCTTTCCCGCAACAACACGGAACTTAAAGAGAAAAAACTTTGAATGGGACCGATTAAGACACTTTTTGCAGACGTATTAACTTTTTTGTTCAAGTATCGGAAAAGGCTTTATGTTTGTCAACAATTTGGTCAAAGAAACATTGAAATGCCTAAGCTAGCCCTGGCACATATTTTCTCCTAAGATTGAGTATATATCATGAAATAAATTCCCAATGCAGCCGGGTTTTCCCTTGACGAGTAATGTTAGCCTCCAGAGTGAAATACTAAAGGTGCGCCTACATGCGCGCTTAAAAGTGAAGTGGTTAATGCTACTCTCGCTTAAAATGTTTTGTACGTAACTTAGAAAGTTACTGTTCGTGACCCAATGTTTCAGCACCCCGATCTAGTGTCTTCATCAGGGGTGATCATGGTAAACACAGGTCCAATATTTATACTCATACAACCGATGATGATATTATCTATCAACAAGATGCAACTTCAGATAATAGAAGCGCTATCAAAAGTACTGATTTGTTAAAATACCGTTCAAAACCAGATATTGAACCAATCGCTATTGAGCTTAACAAGAATAGCAGTAGACCAGTCATCCTTTATACTTTCTATCGCCCTCCAGATTCCTCGCCTAACGTTCTGCAACAACTAAACTCTTCCTCTTCAAGTTCCTGCTGAGTCTAGTTGCATTGTTTTGATAGGAGACTTTAATCTACCCAATATCAAATGGTCTGATGATCAATCTGCTCCTCTGCACACAAGGGAACTTACAGAAGATGACATTTTTTATGATCTGGTGGACGACAACTTCCTTCATCAGTTTATACATGGTCCTACCCGCATTGCTGGCAATAAACTTGATTTACTGCTATGTAACTACCCTGAAATTATCGAGGAAGTCTCCGCCCTCACTTCTGAAGAGTGTAATTTTCCAACGGACCATCACATTATAGAATTCAATATTCGACTAAAATTTAAACGAGCTAAACCTATCGCGCGCCGAACCTACGACTACAAAAATGGAAATTTTGAAGAGCTACGCAGCTTCCTTTTACGTGAGCCCCTCAACGTTACTCTTTCTGACAATATTGATATTTGTTGGTTACAATGGAAGGATTTGTTCTTAAAAGCAGTGGCTAAATTTATTCCGGTCAAAACAGTCAGAGATATCAATTCTCCGCCATGGATTGACGGAGAAGTTTCGCCATCTAATTCGCAAGAAATACACTGCCCTACGAAAATTTCGGCTAACAACATCTTCTGATCGTAAGCAGAAACTGCGCGCTGCAAGTCAAAATGTCAAGTACTTAATAAAAATAAAACATCGCGAGTATCTAGCCAAAGTTGAGGCTTCTTTCGGCAAAGACCCCAAGTTTTTCTGGAGCTATCATAAAGCCATCCTGCATCACCGGTCTAATCCACGCAACGTGATAACATATAAGGGTGCTACGGCTAAAACTGCGTCCAAAAAAGCAGACCTATTCAATTGTTATTTTTCTTCAGTTTTCCTACCTGCTAGAACTATTGATGCAAACGAAGACACCCCGTACCACTCATTTCCCCTCAAAACCGACTTGCAAATATCTGATGTAACGCTCGGTGTCGAAGAAGTCTTTAATTATTTGAATTCCTTGGATACTACAAAAGCATGTGGCCCTGACGGGATCACTTCTCGCCTTCTGAAGCAATGTAGTCAGCAATTTGCACCAAGTCTTTGTGCTATTTTCAATCATTCCTTGGATTGTGGCCGCATCCCATCCGAGTGGAACTCCGCCGATGTCACGCCTATCCACAAGAAAGATTCTAAAGAACCAGCAGGAAATTAGCGACTTATTTCGTTGTTGCCGATTGTGAGTAAAGTTATGGAACGCTGTGTATACAACAAGCTCTATGATCATGTTATCCACCAGATTACTCCACTGCAACACGGATTTTTGAGAAATCGTTCCTGCATCACACAGCTTCTTTCGGTACTTCATAACGTTGGACAAAATCTTGATAGTAACACTCAGTCGGATGTTTTGGAGTGTATCTTGACTTTGCTAAAGCATTCGACTCAGTTGACCATCAAATCCTGCTTGGGAAACTAAAATGTTATGGCGTGGCTGGACGACTTCTGGATTGGTTCACTGATTACTTGAATGGTCGGACTCAAAGGGTCGTCGTAGACAGTACTGCATCTCAATGGGCCCCTGTCACCTCCGGTGTGCCCCAGGGAAGCATCTTGGGTCCGATATTACTCGTCATCTTCATCAACGATCTCCCTGAGACCATACCAGATGGAACATTGACAGCTCTTCATGCTGATGATACAAAGTTACACCGAAGCATTTCATCCTTGAGCGACTGTGAAGATTTGCAGCAAGCGCTGACAAATATTGACATCTGGAGTCGTGAGAGCAACATAAAGTTCAACGCATCAAAATGTAAGGTGCTAACAGTCACGCGCAAGCCAAACCCCATGGTTTACGATTATCATCTTGGTCCAGCAAAGTTAATCCGCGTTTGCGAAGAGAAAGACCTTGGTGTTACCGTTTCCGGCAAACTCACCTGGCATCACCATATATTTTCCATTGTTGCAAAAGCAAACAAGATGCTAGGTCTACTCAAGAGAACATGCCCACTACGAACCGACATACGAATCAGACGGACACTATACCTAACACTTGTTCTTCCACAGTTATGTTACGCGACCCAGGTTTGGTATCCGGCTCAAAATACATTAAAAATAAAAATTGAAAGAATACAGAGACGAGCCACCAGATGGATCTTAGGATGCAAACAAGGAGAAGTGCCCTACAATCAGAGACTGCAGACCCTGGATTTATTACCGTTGTGCTACGACAGGGAGATCAAAGACCTAATTTTTTTCTACAAAGCTCTATACGGATACATTGACGTGAATGTCCATGAATTTGTTTCCTTTGTAAATCATGGTCGCACGCGACTCAGTCAAAATTGTCTAGCCATCAAAGTTCCACTCTGTAGGACCAACACGTACCAAGCCTCGTTTTTTAATCGGATTGTGAAACTATGGAATCTTTCTTGCAAATCAGCTCCCTCGTCCAGTCTTGAGAGTATCTCTACATTCAAAACTTTCCTCAAACAAAGATACCAAACCTTGTTAACTACCTTTGATACAGACATGCTATGCACATGGACACTTGCACAGGACTGTTCATGCCACAGGGCAAAACCTTGAGTAGCGTTTCGCGTGCTGTGATTTGTCGGACCGGTTTCTGGCTTAGATTCATTGTCAAGAAATGGGGGAAATCGGAAGAAGAATATGAAAACAAGCCTAGTGATCAATTGGCGATCCCTCTTTTTCTTGGTGTGCATCTGGGTCGGAGGTTGGTCCAGCGCGTCGCAGCGTTAGTTTGCTTTTTTGGGGGTTTTTTTTGGTTTTTTTGGGGGGTTTTTTGGGGTTTTTTTGTTTGTTGTTTGTTGTTGTTTGTTGTTGTTGTTGTTGTTGTTGTTGTTGTTGTTGTTGTTGTTGTTGTTGTTGTTGTTGTTGTTGTTGTTGTTGTTGTTCTTGTTTCATCTTCTTTCTTTGTAGTTTTTTTTTGTTTGTTTTTTTGTTGATTGTTTTTTTAGGGGGCGCCTCGCATGGGTCTTCGTGTCCCGATTGCGCCTTCTCCCTATTGGGTACACTATTTTTCTCATTTTCTAATAACATTTTCTTTATCTTATAACTTAGTCTTATTATAGTAGTATTTACTTTTGCTAATACCCAATAAAGTTGTAAAAAAAACCAAAAAAAAAACCCATCATGACATTATCAGAAATTTGGGACAAGATGGTGGGTCGCGTGCGTATTAAGGACCATAATAATAGAGATCCTCAACAGTAAATAATAAGGAGAGCACATAATAATTCAAATTTTGCTTAAATGGTGACATATTTCTTCTTTGCCCGACTCCATTTGATTTCAGCATGGACTTAGGAACCGTTATAACTAAAAAACATTTGCTTACTTCGACGACAAAGTACTTCCCTAGCTCGTCTTATTTTTGCACTGAAAGCGCCACTATCCGTAGTGTTAGCCATAGTAATCTTTGCAAACAGGTTCTAGAAATTGGCCAAATTGACCGACAATGTTACGGGCGATGCGAAGTGCCCAACTCGCGTTGCATTCGGTCTACTTCGAGAGCACATAAAGGTCCTCATTTGTCTCTAGCATAGTACTTCCAAAATCGTTTGAACTTGCTTGATTTCACAATCCTTATCGTCGTTTACAGGTTGTTTATATACAGCTATTTCAATAAACGTTGTCGGTAAGAGGCGTCAAGCTTACGCGACCAGACTGAAAGGGAGTATGGGTAGAAATCACTGAAACAATAAAAGCACATAAATATGTACATAACTATTAACAATATCGAGCCATGCCTCGACCCTACAGTGAAGACCTTCGGTGGCGAGCGGTCTGGATGGTTGATAACCTCGGCATCAGAATTGAAGAAGTTATACCAGGTGTAGGACACAGGTATCTTTGGTAACAACTTTAACAACTTTTGGAGCAAAAATGCCCTTAAAGCCTTAACGTTCTTAAACAACGGCACGTCCTTCACAGAATATGTATCATATCTGCTTTGGTTCTCTTTCTTTAAAACGCGTAAACACCGACATCTTCATAGATTCACTCGGCATTAGGGGCCAGGCGGCCAACTATTGAATTTCTATACCATTTCTAATTTTTAATCCATTTCTACCCATACTCTCTTTCGGTCTGGTCGCGTAGGCTTAACGCCTCTTACCGACAACGTTTATTGAAATAGCTGTATACATAGGCTACATGCACGCGATTAAGGCGAATTATACTCTATTACATCGAGTATAAAGCACTTTATAGCTAAACTGCATTAATACACATTAAGAACAGGAACAACAGACTAGGAAGCGGGCATCCCATTTATTCATGTATCACCATGGCACAACCAATCACACTTACAAAAGCTAGAACTTCGAATTGAGATAGACATGCCTTCGAATGGCATTATCTGCTATTGCACACTTAAATACTCTACACAAGCTACACCCACGGGACGGGCATGACGTAACTGCATACATTCCGTAACGCTACAAAGTACATTTCTAAAGAACTCAATGACCTGAATAATGAGAAACACTAGAATACAGCAGAATCACACTTATTAGAAATTCTAGAATACATAATTATATTATTAGGCGAATCTAGCCGCTGAACAAGAGTAGCGGCACAAATGACCCAAATTTCTGGTAATGTGAACAAACACTATAAGAATGAAAGTTTGACAACTGTTCCGTATGTTAAAAGAAATCTATCTTCGGGTCACGATTACTTCCACTTTATATCAATCATATAATCATTCCTACTATACAAAAACTCTCAACAATACCAGAGCAACCAGACGTTACTACCAAAGGACAAAAAGTTATCAGGATTTATATATTATATGTGTATGTTAAGCACCTGCCCCGAGGTTTATTAGCGATATATAAACCCAAGGGCGAAGCCCAAGGAATTTAAATCGCTAAGAAACTGAGGGTTATATAGATGCTTAAGTTATTTATAACATGATCAAGGAGGTGTTCTAAAGAATTCAATAGGAAATGAGCTTCTGACGAGCTTCTATTATTATTGCGAGGTTTATATAAGATTGTATTTCTAAAACGCATTAACAATTCATGAGGAAAATTCAAAAAAATTAAGGTACCTGTTTAGGTTTTTCACATTTTTCTTCGTTATCTCAAAGTTGGACGATTGTCATACCAAGAATTAGTACGTGCGTAAGAAGATAATGCTAAATTATAACTTTAACTCAAGTTTCAGTTGTGGAAATGCTAAATCTGACATTTTTCGATACGAAGAGTTACTCCAGAGCTGTAATAGCACTCGATAAAGTGCATTTTGTTGGGTTTTTCATACTGAAAATTGAGAAATTTAAAACCCAACTGTTTTTATAAACAAACTCTTCATTTTTAGACCTGGAATTCGTGTGTATTTTCTTTATATTTGTCCAAACCATGGCAATTTTGATTGCGTATTGTTGACTTTCATTTCAGAGCTTATATTTTTACTGTTTTCTTTTTTTTACTCGTCATGTCAGTGTTCACCTACTCTACGGTATATTGAAAAAGTGGTTAACAATTAAGTTTAGTTGTGTTTTTATTTCAAGCTGTTTTTGCAACCCATGTCACCAAATTCGTGGCTTCATTTTTTCTTGGTTATAAAGTAAAAGGGACTGGGGGTGACGTGCATGGCGGCCCCCATGTCCGCCATTTTTGGCTTCAAAACGTGCAAGCGAGTTATCCTTCCAGTCTCCTTACAGTTCAATGGGGTATACAGACACCAGGCGAAGCCAAGGCTCAATCTACGTGGCTCAAATCACAATTTTTTGTCCTTATAGACCACATAGTGAAGCTTGCGAAAAAGCTTTTCCTGCATGCAGAGTATTTATTGGAACAACCTTCCTGGTGAAGCAAAATAAGCCATTTACACGATAATGTATAATAGCAATAGGTGACTACAACTACCAGAATGCTTAGCACCCTAGTGCTGATAAATGGAGAACACTGACAAGGCATTCTGGTAGTTGTAGTCATCCAATGCTATTTTACGTCATCGTACAAATGGCTTGTTAACTTCTCTTCCTAAATTCAAATCTCTTGCTTAAATTATTATATTGTGTATTTCTATATTCTTCATGTAAATATTATATTTATTACTTGTAGCTAGTATGTATGTACGTAGGACCTGATCACATAAGGTGAGTTATCTCGGGCGGTAGAGTTATCCCTATCCCCCGAGATATCTCGATGTTAGTTTACTTCCAAGTTTAAAAATAAGCACGCCCAGACGTGCATGTATCTACTGGCATTAATGCCTACTGTATTTGTGACAAAATTGATGGAATTGTATACTTGTAACAACCTTGTATTCAATCGATCTAGAGCTGAACAAGATTTTTGACAAAATTATCTATGCTTGCAGAACATGTTGTGTTTTAACTTTAAACAAGACGCCTGCTCAGGCGTTCACTCGGGCTACTGATTTCTGAGAGCTTCGCGTAGCCTGTGCGTACTCTAGCAAGACTAAATGGCAATGGCAATGCATTGCATATTTGCAAAGATTTTCACAAATAGAATATATGGTCTTATATGAACTGCAGCGGTGCAAACAAGGCCGTTTTTCTGAAAATTAAACAACGGATCTAATATATTTAGTAGACAAAACCTAAAGTGTCGGATTCGGCAGAATCAAGCGAGCATTTTGATATAGAATTTATTTAAATTCGGACAAACAGAAAATATTTAAACATGTTTTGAAACACGCGTTTCCAAATGTAATACGACACGCGACACCTACGCGATATCTAGACATGCACTGAACAGTTCACATATTGATATCATACCGGTGTTCCGTTCAATTAAACCGGAACTTGCAGTGAACTTAATAATTATTATTGATCAGTTTTGTTATATGACACTTAAGACGCTATTAACAAAAAACAACTTGTGTTCAGTCGGACAAAGGTAGACAGTTTTTGGGACGAATTATTACGATGGACATGTGTAAGGATAAAAGTAGGAAATAACTCGCCAAGAAGTAAGTTTAACAGTACGAGAGAGTGCATGAAAGAACTATATATGTATCGACTGTTGGTGTTTAGCTTGTGTATTATTTTACTATTCTTATAATTTAGATCGAATAAAACCTATTATAATCATTAGAACTATACGATTGCGAGTATTCTTTCACGGTCAACTTTGGTGGCAATCTGACGGACGATACAATTCGATTTCATTGGGAACTTCTCGAAATCCTAAGGATAAAGGATTGTGGCACACGATGAATGAAGAGCATAAGAAGGAGGCAAAGATTATGCGACGAACTGCGAAAGGCTCTCTTATACGGAAAATAAACACATTGTACACGCTAATTGAAAGCAACCGACCGATCGAAGAAATAACTGACGCGCTTGGCAAAGTGCAACAAGAATACGAAAATGTGGCTCAAAAACATGAACAATTTTCGAAATACATCGAAGACGACGACGAATTTGACAAAGAAGAAGACTTGGATGGAATATTGTCGAGATAAGACCCTGAGGCTAGAAATGAAAGCGAAAGATCATCTCAAAGCAAGTCAGGTCGAAGGTGAACATGGCCAAGACGAAAATAAAGAGAAACCGTCGAGTGAAACAACGCCAGAAAACGAAGTCGAAGAGAAATCCGATAACGAAGAACATAACGAAGAAAACGATGCAACTTTAATACAAGCGACGAACAAGAAAGACACTGAACACGGGAAAACGTTGTCAACAAACACCGAAGGAAACACTGAAAGCTGTCAAGGAGATGACAAAGCGTTAAAAGAAGAAGCGAAATGTGGATTCAAATTAGAGAAAGCAAAGATGCCAAAGTTCACGGGCGATGTAAGAGAGTACGCAACATTTCGCGCCGACTTCAAACATGTCGTCGAGTCAAGACTTAGCAAGAGAGACTGTGAAACGATGTTATACGCACGAGCTTAGAAGGAAAGCCTTTGGAGTTAATAAAGGGAATTGGTTCAGATTACTTCGCAGCATGGGAGTATCTCGACTCTATCTACGGAGATCCAAGGTTCGTCTCAGACACCATAACACAAGATATTGCAAAGTTTAAGACTCTACACGAAGGAGAAGACGCGCGTTTTTGTGAACTTGTCCAGTTAGTCAAGAGAAGTTACAACACATTGAAAGAGGTTGGTCGCCCACACGATATGGATAACAATCACATGCTGGCACAAATAGAGCAAAAAATGTGCAACGATGATAGAAAAGTATGGTCTCGCGAGGTGCATGGAAAGAGAGAAGAGACAATCAACGCTGGAAAATTTGATGTCATGGATGAACGCTGAGTGAAGTCACGCATGAGAGCATCCGCACCTCTACGGAACGCAAGTTACATGAACAAGTCAAAGGTAAACCATTTCGGCGTCGAGAATGGAAATAATCTTAATCACAAGTGCTGGCTCTGTCAAAACTCCTTGCATTGGGTGGATCAATGTCCGACATTCAACGCAATAAATCCCGGCGCGCGTTTGATAAAGATGAAAGACAACCATGCTTGTTTTTACTGTTTAAAAAAGGCGGGAACGAATCACAAGGCAATACATGTTCCAGAAGACGCCAGTGTACAGAAAAGATGAATGCGGATGACCAACGTAAGTTTTACCATCATCCTTTACTGCATAATCCAAACCAAACCAATTCAGTCGGTGTAGCATCGATAGTAAACAGCAGAGGAACACTTTTGCTCTGGGGAAAAGGGAGAAAGCTCTACCGAGGAAGTGGCTCAGTCGACCTGTTAGTTGGAATTGACCATGCCAAACTACATACTGGAGAAACAAAGGAAGCTGAAAATCTAGTAGTTCGGCATTCTCCGCTTGGGTGGGTAGTATTTGGAGCCATCGGTGGAAACCAGTCCGGAGCAAACCGAGTGTTACACGTGAAATTGTCAAATCCAGTGGACTTGACCGACTTTTGGACAACAGAAGCTATGGGAGTCACAGCAAAACCGTGTGAATGCCAGCCAGCCAGACAAATTAATCAAGTTGAAAGAGAGGGAGCAAAGGTGATAGAAGATTCGTGCAAAAAGGTCGGAAATCAGTGGCTTATTCCCTACCCGTGGACAAGAGATCCGAAGCTTCTTCCGAACAACGAACATCAAGCATTGAAAAAGCTGGAAGCTACTGAACGACGACTGAAGAAGAATCAAGTTGAAGCTGAGGCGAGGACAAGCAGATCAAGGAGCGAGTTGCGGAAATTCTGAGCATCACCAATCCGGCCCAATAGAGGCACGTTCCTGGGGAAGTCAATGGTGCAGATGAAGTTTCGCGCGGTATATCGGTGCAAAGCTTAAATGGAAGATGGAAACATGGCCCAGAATTTTAAGTCTTCCAGAAGAAGATTGGCCCCAAAGTTTGCAAAGCGCCAAATCAAGAAGAAGGGAACAAGGAGCGACGAAAAAACGTCAGCATTGTGGCAGCGACTGAAGATGTAATCGACCATCGAAAGTTCTCGAGCTGGAGAAAATTAGTGAGAGTCACCGCCAGAATACAAAGGCTAGCGGCCAGAATCCGCTCAAGGAATGGCGAAACCACCGCATCGAACGATGTCAACGAAGGAGAAACCCTTACGCCTGCCAATCTACGACAAGCTGAAAAATATTGGATTAAAGAAGCACAGAAAGGCCTTTATGATCGGATAAAGAAGGTGATTTCAGAATGCTGAGCCCGTTTACAGATGAAGATGGGTTAATTAGACTTGGAGGTCGGGTGGATAAATCCGTGGTAACGTACAAGACACCCCGTAATGCTTCCATACAAGCACTGGATCTCTCATCTGATTACACTTCATGCCCACCAAAACGGTCATACAGGAGTCACAACTACAGCAGCTAAAGTTAGAAGAAACTACTGGATCGTACGAGTCCATGATTTAGCAAAGAAGATAAAGATAGAGTGCGACTTTTGCAGAGAGATGAAGCCCGAGACCGAATCACAAATGATGGCTGAATTACCCGAGTGGCACCGCATACTCCTCCATTCTACTACTAATCGTGCGACTACTTTGGACTGTATAAAGTCAAGGTCTCAAGAAACAAGACCACGAAACACTACGGAGTTATATTTACCTGCCTAAATACAAGAGCCGTCCACTTAGAGCTAGCCGTAGACTACTCAACCCAAAATTTCTTACAAGTACTCCGTAGATTTTTCGCCAGAAGAGGACAGCCAAAGCTCATGATTAGCGACAATGGATCCCAACTAGTCGGTGCTGAGAGAGAGCTTCGCGAGATGATACAAGGCTGGGAAGTTTCGAAGCTTCGGGAATTCTGCGCAGAAAGAGGGATAAAATGGAATTTCACCACACCCGGAGCTCCACACCAGAATGGGTGCGCAGAGGCCTTCCTGAAAAGTTGCAAGTACGCACTGAAGAAGGCAATAGGAGATCATATTCTGAATCCGTTTGAGTTATATACGTGCCTAATGGAAGTGGCAAATCTCGTAAACCAGCGTCCTATTGGCCGCATTCCCAACGATCCTGACGACGGTGTGTACCTATGTCCAAATGACATGTTCTTGGGACGAGCAACATCCAAGGTACATCAAGGCCCTTTCAAAGAAACCAAGAACCCGAGACACCGAGTGGATTTGTACAGAGAATCGTGGATTCTTTCCGGAGAAGGTGGAGCAGAGATGCTTTCCCACAACTGGTCCCACGGAGAGAATGGAACGCAGACAAACGAAATGTTCGTGAAAATGACGTCGTGATGATGTCTAACGAGAATGCTGTTCGTGGAAAATGGGTTATCGGAAGAGTAAACCAGGTGCATGTACCCGGATGCAGACGGAAAGATCAGAAACGTGACGGTGAAAACAGCCACTGGTGAATATCGACGACATGTAACTAAGATAGCAGTCATATATCCCGCAGAAGGTTATAAAGATTAAGGCGACAGGTCGTCGGGAGGGGGGGGGGGGGGGGGGGGGGTTGGTGGAATGTTCCATTCAATTAAACCGGAACTTGTAGTGAACTTAATAATTATTATTGATCAGTTTTGTTATATGACACTTAAGACGCTATTAGGATTACCAAAAAACTCGTTTTCAGTCGGACAAAAGTAGGCAGTTTTTGGAACGAATTATTACGATGGACATGTGTAAGGATAAAAGTAGGAAAGAACTCGCAAGAAGTAAGTTTAACAGTACGAGAGAGTGCATGGAAGAGCTATATGTATCGACTGTTGGTGTTTAGCTTGTGTATTATTTTACTTTTCTTATAATTTAGATCGAATAAAACCTATTATAATCATTAGAACTATACGATTGCGAGTATTCTTTCACGGTCAACTTTGTAATTTGACGGACGATACAACCGGTATTTGCTATATTCGGTGCTTATTATTATACTTGCATTTTGTAGTTGTCGGACTATAAAGCAGCAAGGTCAGGGCCAACCTGTTTTGAAATAGCTCGTCATCTTTTACATACTAGGTATACCGCGATCGCCGGCGTGTGCACTTGTAAACATTGTAAAGCCTTTGGCTTTGTAAGCATGTTTATGATTAAGACAATCGTCAGCCGCTTTAACTGATCAACTATAACTCGGTCAGTTGCAAAAGGTAAAGCTATTCAAGCAAGGAGAAAGCCGTTACTAGGTAAACAGTACGTATATGTTGTTCGATATACTGTGGCCCTTTCTTGTGTCTCTACTCCTCAAGTCAAACTTCCTAGGTACTGATGTCAACACGGTATTTTTTCGCGTCTCTAAAAATTCGTCTATTCTGTCTTCATGGAAAAACCTTGTCAGCAACATTACTGATCAACTATTCATGAATTCATCAATACCTTT
The DNA here is from genome assembly GCA_964035015.1 of Corallium rubrum. NCBI lineage: Eukaryota > Metazoa > Cnidaria > Anthozoa > Scleralcyonacea > Coralliidae > Corallium > Corallium rubrum. Next base: position 62,832 of record CAXIUP010000037.1, on the reverse strand, counting down.
GGAAAACACCTCAACCCAACTCGATCAAAGGCAAAAGGCAAGATGTCCAGCAATGTCATCAAAATTATAAGAGCAACCATACATTAATTGTTCTTCAATACATATGCATACATGCAGTAAAAGGTAGAATAAATGTTTGCACATTCATGACACAGATTTTGCATGGCATCTGACAACTGCATCATACAATTTTACTCCATTAATACTGTATATAGATTTAATAATGCCAGTTCACGTTCTCAGCATAGCCTATCACTGACAATTGACTGCTATTTAATACCATATTTCGCTCGTGGACTAAAGCTAACTTTGTTTTCTTAGAGATTTCTGTTCGGCAAGGCACAGTCAGTTTACGAAGCTCGATGAGACATGCTCGCCATATAAATTGCTTCGTCTGAATACGAAATCGTCCATGCAACGACCATTGATTTGCTTTCAAAAACTTCTATCATCATTCCAACAACGTCTAGTACATCACAATTAAGAATTGACTACGATTCATACTTAAAATACTTACTAATTTTGTAAAAACGTCCTCTTGTTGAATATCCCGCTCCTTGAATTATACCATTGCTGACATTGATACGACTTTATTGAAATACTTGGTGTACCGTAGTTATTTTGGCTTCAGTAGTTTCTCGTGAGGCAATCGTTTTATTCTGTGTTTTGATTGACTCCGAAGGCATTCTTTTGCTAACTTAACTTAACTTAACTTAACTTAACTTAACTTAACTTAACTTAACTTAACTTAACTTAACTTAACTTAACTTAACTTAACTTAACTTAACTTAACTTAACTTAACTTAACTTAACTTAACTTAACTTAACTTAACTTAACTTAACTTAACTTAACTTACATTACATTACATTACATTACATTACACGGGTGATAACATAGTATCTACTCGCGCATGCGCAGTAGATACAAAAACTAAACCGTTCACATGAGACCGAAATAACTCGGGGGATAGGGATAACTCGGTCTGAGCGATAGGGTAACCCTAGGGCCAGAGTTAACCCTACCTCCATGTGAACGCTTTCACCCGAGTTATCTTGGGGGGCAGGGTCAACTTTTGTATAATTACGCATGCGTACATTGTAAAAACATTCGAATTTATACGCATGCACTATTCATGTTTACGGGCCATTTGCGTGCGTTTAATTGCTGACGTTACTAGTGGCGTGTTCTTTTGTTCACGTGAAAGTTAGGGTTATCTCGGGGGTAACTCGGTTACTTGCCACCCCCCAAGATAACCCGGTCTCATGTGAACATGCCCTTTGAATATGATTTATGTAAAAACGTTTAGAAGTATCTGTATGTACATGCACGGCTCAAAGAAGAACACGTATTTGTGATTGTGATTCCGTGTTTAATTAAATAAATATTTTATTGCTTAAGATATAGAAATAACTTGTTAATTCGTACCTCAGTAATGTTGCGATATATATAATCGTACCATATCACTCCATCATAACTATATTTTATTTGGTACTGCGTAACATATCCAGTTTTAAATCCTTGAGTGGCAACTCCAGTTACAGTAACCATTTTCCCAAAATCAACCTCTATGTGCTGTCCTTTCTTGTTCTCAGCGCACCAGCATCGTTCATTACGCAGGCGAGCATACTTGCCTTCGTATTTTATGCCAAAATCTGACAACACTGTTATGCTTTTATCTTTGACAGTAGCTGCCCCTTGATCACACATTCCTAACGGATACTGTTTTTTACAAAATCCTTTAAAAATATAGAATGAAAGAAACTTTTCAGATAATTCAGTCCAACTGCACTTGTAACAGAACAAAAGCATTACTTAAAGAGAAAAATAAACAAAGGTACATTAATAAAGAAGCCATTATAAATATTTAACCTTTGAAAACAAACCTGATTTTATCGCGGAAATCCCATGTAATTCAACTTTAAAACAGATGGTATATATACTAGATGGAATCTTTATCCGAAGAATACGAGCTTCAATGGGATGCTGAAGAATATGCTTATCAATGACATTATCCAAACTAATATTTATCTGCAGATTTAATAAAATAAAAAAAGGTTTTGTCTATTATAACATCAAGACATTAATGACAATATGACAGGGACAAAAACAGGAACAAGAAACAACTTAACCCTTTACCGGGCATGGTTGCCATTTGGCAACTTATTACTTTTACTCTGGTTAACGCCAGACGATTTTACTCGTCAAGTGGAGACCTGGCAATCTTCCCGGTAAAGGGTTAACGATAACGAGGCAAATGAAAAAAAGCAATCCATATAGTCTATCTATTATAGACTTAAGGCCTGTTTATATGATCCCGGTGTACCGGGATGTCCCGGTTGCCCGGGATGAATTTCATCCCGTGTTTATATGGAGTAAACAAAGTGCTCGTCCCGGTTGACCGGGTCAAAAAGCGCGGGAATTTAAGGAAATGGACAAAAAAGCAAAAATTCTACAATGTTAGAAGTTATTTCACTTTTATTCCGTGTTTTGTCTTTAGACCTGACCGTTTGGACGAAATTCTGACCGTAATATTCAAAGTTACAAGCATTGTAGTTCAGTAAACTTCATCCCGGTGTACCGGGATGTCGCGTTTATATGGGAAAAAATCTGTCCCGGTGTACCGAGATCTCGGTTGATTCAACCAGGATCCCGGGACGTCCCGGTCTCCATATAAACGCAACCGCGAAAATAACAGTAAATTATCTACAAGCCGAGATCCCGGTACACCGGGACGTCCCGGTACACCGGGATCACATAAACAGGCCCTTAATACTAGAAATACGTTAACGCAGCAATGTTTATATTGTTACAATAAACACTTATAGCTAGGGTGAGCCTGAGCATGATATCAAGAATTATATAACTAGACCGAGGTAAATCTTGGTAGATTTGGCAAGGACATGCAGACGTAATAACGAAGGAAAAGATCTGCTGGATATATGTCTGGTAAATAATTGAATGATTACTAACACCTGGTTCGAAAAACGTGACTCACAACTGTATATACATACAGGAGTGGGGATAGACAGACACAGATAGACATGTTGCTGGTTAGAAAAGCACAGTGGGAACTTTTCAACGACGTGAAAATCATACCAAGCGAAACAGTAACTTTACAACACTAGCCTCTGGTGGCGACACTCCAGCTCAGAAGGTTTCAGAAAAGAGAGTTTCGCTCAACAGAAACGAGGATCAGATATGGAAAGCTGCGTGGAATCCAAGAGCATTATGTTTAAACAGAAAGTCCTCGCAAATGCCTCGCTGGAAGGACCCGTTATGTCTGCACAAGATAGCCATGGTTGAAGCAGCGGAAGAGGTATGTGGCAGGGCCAAGTATGGCAAAAAGCCTGACAGAGAGGAGTGGCGGTGGAATGGTACTGTGCAGAGTGCAGTGGAGAGAAAGAAGGCGACAAGGAAGGCGCAGGCGAGATAGGATTATAAGCAAGCGAGTGACGAGGCGAAGAAGGCAGCGAGACAAGCAAAGGATGAAGCGAAGAACGAGTTACGTGATGAACTGGAGACGAGGCCAGAAGTTGCCCGAAAAAAAAGACTTGCAAGCTTGCGAAGAAAGACGAGTTGCGGAAGAAGACAATATACCGTCACCTTTCATTAACAACGAAGGAGGACAGCTCATTGTGAGTGGCCCAGGTGTCAAGGATAGGTGGAAGGAGTTTTTTGCAAAGTTGTTGAACGAAGAGAACCCGTTCAGTGCCGAGATACCAACAGCTCCAACAAACGTCGCACCACAATCAGACATATCACTGGAAGAAGTGAAGGAGGCTATCATCATGGGAAGGCACATGGACCCGACGAGGTGAACATGGAGATTATACTGACTCTTGGAAATTAGGGTGTACTATGGGTACACAGAGTGATGCAAGTAATTTGGAAGGAAAATCGAGCATTGGCTGACTGGTTGGAATCACTGACCTGTATATAACTGGACCGCTTGCTCCTATTATCTCTGAGTTATGAAAAGTGTGGCCATTTGAATGTGGCATCAAATGGCGAATTTGAGTCCTTCTGCTCATGGTAGACAGCACTGACCGCGATTTTGACTGGATTACAGACGCAGGCTTTATAAAATATCCCGTGAAAATGAAGAAAAAAATCCTTGACTCGCCGATATTTTCAAAGATAAACACAACAAATCTTTTTTGAAAGGTTAAAAAAAGGTACAGAAATAAATACACAAAGCAGTTATATTGTTAATTCCTGTCGGTTACTCGGTTTTGTTGCTGCATATATTTTAATTGTTTTTGTTGCCGAAACGAAGAAGGGACAACTGAACTGACAAGTGAATACCAGGCCAGCAATTCAACGGCTTGTATTTGAATATTTTTCGTAGGCTTTCGGCACATTTTAGTACTTTTCGAAAAGGATTTCAATAAGCTTATTGTTGTAAAATATCAGTATTTCTCGTTGTAAAACATATACCAAATCTTGCGAAAAATTCTGTCCTTAATATGTTGAAATGTTCCAGTGAGTTTGAAATCTGAACCAGAAGGGCCAGTGAAGGCAAGCAAATACGAAGTAAACATAACTGTTAAGCTTATTAAGGTGTCACTATAGTTGCCAACAACGGAGCGTAAAAATATATTAAAATGAAAAAAACATGGCCAGTTTAGATCAATTTTCAAACAGAGAATTTTTTTTTTTACGAAAAGAACAGCATAAAACGCCTACAGACCAGTGTCAAGCACTGGTCAGTGTCTGCTCTCATGAGCAGAAGGACTTCAAATTCGCCACACTTTTTTGGCAAGAGCAAGCGGTCCAGTTATATACAGGTCAGTGGTTGGAATCCATTTTGGTTCCGATCTTCAAGAAGAAAGGAAACATGCACGAGTGCGGTCACAGCTCATAAAGTGTCTGGAGCGGATAATGGACGCCAGAATCAGACTAATCGTTCCGAGAAATTACGAGAATAGTTTGGTTTCCGAAAAGAACGTGGCACCACAGATACATGCACTCTTCATCCTGAGACAGCTGATGGAAAGGAAGCTGGAATTCGGCCATAACAGTTACTGGGGATTCTTGGACCTGAAGAAGGCGTACAATAAAATCAACAGACATATGATCGCACCGATTCTGAGGCTCTATGGAGTCCAGAAGAGACCATCGCTATGATTACAGAAATGTACCGCACACCAACAACCAGAGTCAGAACGTGCTTCAGGAAGACAGATGACTTTGAAGTGAACGTCGGGCTGCACCAGGGCTCTGCCCGAAGTCGACTGCACCAGGGCTCTGCCCGAAGTCGACTGATTTTCATCATCGGACTATATCAGCAGAAGGTGCCCAATCAAGTCGCGGACGCTGATATACCCTGATGACATTGCATTGAATGAGAACACCTAGGAAGCGCTAGGAACGCCTACTAACAAATGGAACGAAGAACTTCCCAGCCACGGTTTGAAGATGAGCCACGCGTTACTACCATAATTTCCGTCTTTGACTACGGAAGCAGCAACGGGGATATCCATCACCATAAACGGTGCAGCCTTTCAAATACCTTGGGAGATGGGTCCAGGAGCAAGGAGGGCTGGATCGAGAAATACGAGCAAAGGTGCAGGGAATAGGAGTGGAACAACGTCAGCGGGTTCATGTATGACAGGTATGACAGAAGCATGCCTGTAAAACTGAAGAAACAGGTCTACAAGACGATGGTTAGACCTGCAGTCCTCTATGGACTTGAGACGTGGGCCATGAAGAAACAACACCTATGCAAGCTGGAAGTGGTGATGAAATTCCTGAGGGCGATAAGAGGGGTCAGCAGGAGGGACAAAATTAAGAACGAAGAGGTGCGGAGGGATGTTGGGGTCGTGCAGATGAGAGATAAGGTACAAGAAAGCAGAATCAGATGGTACGGTCATATGCGAAGGTGTGAGGACAATGAATTGATTAAGTGGGCAGCAGACAGAGGAGAAGAGGGGGAAAGGCCGCGAGGAAGACCGAGACAGAGGTAGAAGGACTGCATCAAGGAAGATGGGAAGTCGATTGATTTGGAGATGCGCGGAGACAGAGCAAGATGGAATGCGGTAACGAGACAACCTGGGCCCCCTTGAGGAGAAAATGCACGTTATGATGATGATGAGGTCAATCTTATCTGCCAAAGCCGAAAGCTACGGATAACATTGATCGAGATCTGAATATTTCTAGATATCATTCGTAAGCCAAATCCAATATCTTTCTTTTTTCAATGTTATATATATACACCTATTGTCCTGTCCTCATTAGCCAGCGCAACAATAAAACTCGTCCCTTGTTGGCAAAGTGCGTTCCTATTAACTGATCGTACGATGTTTTCCGCTCATGCAAAACATCGTACGACCAAACAGAAACCTCGATTATTACCGATAAGATTACTTACTGATTTATTTTTATCGATTTAAAATTCCAGGATAAAGTCAAAAAAATTCAAGCAAACGGCAATTTTATTATTGCTGTATCTATTAGATCGTTTTTACTGACATCACGACTTTCTCCTTTAACTTACTTTGGCAAAACCTTTTTGCGTCTACGTCGCTATAGCAACAGTAGACGTCATGTATCCGTAACACTGATCTCTGTATAAACTGGATAGGGCATTCCCTATGGCCAGCAGTCAGACATTTCGTGCAATGTTTCGTGCCAGTTGCCGCCATCTTACGTAGTGGAACATATGACGCATTGCGGCCTTAGAACTTGTTCCCAATCCCAAAGTTGACTGTCATAAGCAATCATGACGTCAGCACGGTCAGATTATCCGGGCGAGAAATATTAAGTACTCTGTGCCGGGGGAGTCGGAAAAGGCGGAAAGCAAACAACAGATGCCGGTTCGTTTAGTTTTCCCTGTTTAACAACAAATACAGTCAAACGATCGCAAGTACACAACACGAAATATTGTTAAGGCATTAAGATTACTATAAACGACTTGAAATTGAATTCTTCGCAAATTTTATAGTCTGTTTTTCAGTTTATATTATCGCGAAGTTTCTTCGTTGTCGGCACTGAAGACAAACAACGAAATTTAAAGGTTTTACAGCTCAGTAATAGAAACAAATGCAAGAAAACAAATGCAAGAAATTAGCTTATTGAGTACTTCTTGTGTCCTTACATTCGTTTAAATTTTCTTAACATAACTCTTTTTGTCTGTTTTCCATCTACGAAAGCTTATGAACTTCGGCCCCATGTCCTATCCAGTTTTATTGATATCAGTGACCTGTATAGATATCTGGGAGTCGACTATGTATTCTCACTTTTGCGACGTAATAGGTTGCTTCTATCAGATTCATCGGCGGGCGGAACGTTAGGAGCGAATCACAATGTCAATATGAGGCGAATGAGACAATGTCAATATGTTGGCACATGTTGCAACATCGGCACAATCATGTTGCAACAAAGTAATGTCGATCTGCTTTCTTTCTGCTTCTGTGCTTCGTCTAACTTGTCTGCGAAGGATTGAATCATTGAAAACGAGTTGTTTGTTTCGATTTCGGGAAGATTTTATCACAGCAAATAGCTTTAAGTAAAGGCATAATGCAACCTCGTCCCCCAGGGCCATTTTTTTTTTGGGGGGGGGGGGGGGGGCAGGGGGGGTGGACACATGCTGAGCTATCACCACATCTGATTGGTCGAGATAACGTTGGATGTTTTAGGTATTCTGACTGGTTGAAACAAGGCAGGCGCGCAGGCTAACTCGCGGGGATATTCGTTTATAGGAATCAAATTATAAATAAGTAATGGCAGCAATGGTGGTTTTCACTGTGACATCACAAACTTCTACTTATAAAGCTGGTTGTTTTATATATTTTGTAGATCGTTATTACGAGTATTTCTGGAAAATTTTGGGTCGATACAACTATTCCTTCTTGAGTTACAGCATTTTGAATTATATTATTGCTGACGTCAGTATAATTTTCAAATGCCGTTAAAAGTCACTTTGTACACGCAATCCACAAGTTCGGCGGTTTGCACGGCTGGGCGTAACACGTGCGGAATCTTAGGAATGTGCGGACAAACAACATTGAAACTCAAGTATGGTGACTACTAAACACTGTGCATGGGGAACATGCAAAAACAACGCGCGCTTTCCCCATTTATTAAAACGAAATTCAAAGAACCAAGGTGTATTCTTTATACGTTTTCCTGGTCCAAAACGGCAGAAGGAGAAGCAACAACGTTGGATAAACGCTTGTCATAGAGGAGACGGTTTTATATGTACGAAGGATAGCTACATATGTAGCTTGTACTTCATTGGTGAAAACGGCCCAACGGACGACTATCCTGATCCGATATCGGCAATTTCCAGTTACGAAAAGGTAAGTTTTCATTATTAAGAAAGTTTGTGTGTCAATAGAGCTTTGCGCAATTGAAAACTACATACTTTTCAAGCTTCTTGTTCGCCAGACGCTAGACGGTTCTCGTATTACGACTACCAACAACCATAACATCTTTAGGATTATGCAAAAACATTGCTAACAATATTTTCATTAGAGAACCACTTCAGGAAATACAAGTAAATAGTGAAATGACAACGTAATGTTTTTGACCGGGAGTAAAATTTAAGGGAAAATTTCCTTTCGAGTGCCGATTGTTTCTCGGCGAAATGTATTCCTTGCAACAAGGGGAGATTTTAAAGAATTTCAAATGAAAGGAGATTCTTTTGAATTCTTTAAAATTTTCAGAGATGATAGATAAATATATTGTGTATCACCTACAAAACTTTGTCGTGGAATTCGATAATTTCGAAAGCTTTTACGCCGACGGCCATTCCCATGCGTTTACTTCAGGCTTTTTCTTATCAATTTGCAAAATATTGTATGACTTTTCACTAGAATCAAATACTGAAAAACCCCGACACGGTTTTTAGAGCTTTGTATCAGGACACACAGGAAAGAATCGAATTAAAAAATAACAAAATTTACTTTGAGTTAAAGGTTGTGAAAGGCGATCACGACATCCGTTTAGAGCGATGGTGGAAAAATCGTTGCTTCATTAAAATCGAAAATTATTGGCATATGCTTGTCACACATAATTTATAAGCTTTACTTTGATGTGGAAGTTAAAGTATAACCCCAAATTCTTTTATCATCTAAATACGTTTTACCATCTTGCCAAAAAGAGAAAGAAAGTCAAATGCCTACATAGACGTCATGTCATTACCATACTATTATTATTCATTTATATCATTATTTGTATTCTATTAATTGTACAGATTCTCCCATGTGTAGTTGTGGTACTGGTTTAGAAACTGTTAAAGTTTGTCCCAATTATGCTGCTCTGCGTATTGAGCTCTTCACCTCAGCTGCTCACCTTCTAGGTAATATTTGGGCTGAGGCTATAGTGAATGTCAACGACTTCTCTTCTTACTCATGGTCCCAGTGATAATTTAGGCAATTTTCAAATCAAAGTTCAGTTTTTCTGTGCTGTACAAAGTTTTATTATTGATACTTGTAGATTTAAAGTTTTCTAAAAGCAAAAAAAAACAAAAAAAAACAAGAAAAAAGGAAGAAAAAAAAAGGAAAAAAAATTCCCAAAAAATAAATATTTATGTTGCCTAAAGTTTTATTCGAGATATATGGAGATTCATACCTTCAGCCTAAATTATGTTGCATGTTAGTGTTTGCTTGTTTGTTTGTTTTAAAAAAATGGCCAAAATTTTACTATGTCTGCGTAAACCCCCTAGATGAGTGCATGTGTTGCTCTTGGGGTAAATGCGGTGATAAAATGTTTAAATAAAAAAAAAAAGCGAATCGCCAAAAAACATTGAAAATAGCTCCAATCAAAAAAAACATTTCACTGAAACAACTGTTTACTCTATGTAGAACGATTCAGATGATAAAAAAATTGGGTTTATATGCACTTTAAGCTATCTGCGACATAATATGGACACACTGCGTCTTTTAGACTAGAGACACTTGTGAAGGTATACGGTAATCTTAAATAATTCTCTGAATAGTTGTACATATGCAAGCCAACTATTCTGTTTATCAGTGACTATACTGATCCCCCGGAACAGTATATATATAAGCCACGTAGCAAAATACTCCAAGCTTATTGGAGTCATTTGACTTGCTTTTGCCATGGCCTTTTCAGCTCTCCATTTTGAAAGCAGGGCCGGGGCACGAGGTTGTTAATTTATCAGTTTTATTTTATATAATAGAAATAGCCAAGAGAAATACGGCAACCACGGAACAACGAAACTACGGCATGATGGAACCATGGCATGGGCTTGGCTTGCTTCCAAAAACTATTTAGTGCTTTCATTACTAGAATATTTATGTGCTGTTTGGAGTAGTACCATGGATAGTAAAAAGACTCGATAGGAAACTTGATTGCGTGAGAATGACAACCTAGTAAAACAAGCATACTCACACCATTCGTGACATCACAACTTTCAATACATATTTGCAAACACAATATTTGCAAACTGATATTGTTAGCAATGTTTTTGCATAATCCTGAAGATGTTGTGGTTGTTGGTAATCGAGCAAAGCTTCATTTCAAAATTCGTTGAAGAAAAGGTAATATTTTACGTGTGAAGTTTGTATTTTGAAGCGCCGCCATTAAAGTGGCTGAGCTGGAGAAGAACGAGTCGGGGAAGCTTAAGTCGAGGAAGTTTTCTTTTTCTCTGTTGCTTTTCGGCCTACATCACAAGTATATTGGATAACAAATTAGTAGCTGTTATACTTATTTCTTGATACCGAACACGTCACATGCCAAAAGCACCCGTAATACGAGAACCGTCTAGCGTCTGGCGAACAAGAAGCTTGAAAAGTATGTAGTTTCCAATGCAAAGCTCTATTGACACACAAACTTTCTTAATAATGAAAACTTGCCTTTTCATAACTGGAAATTGCCGATATCGGATCAGGATAGTCGTCCGTTGGGCCGTTTTCACCAGTGAAGTGCAAGCTACATACGTAGCTATCCTTCGTACATATAAAACCGTCTCCTCTATGACAAGCGTTTATCCAACGTTGTTGCTTCTCCTTCTGCCGTTTTGGACCAGGAAAACGTATAAAGAATACATCTTGGTTCTTTGAATTCCGTTTTAATAAATGGGGAAAGCGCGCGTCGTTTTTGCATGTTCCCCATGCACAGTGTTTAGTAGTCACCATACTTGAGTTTCAATGTTGTTTGTCCGCACATTCCTAAGATTCCGCACGTGTTACCCCCAGCCGTGCAAACCGCCGAACTTGTGGATTCAACATACAAAGCTTGGTTAAACTTTAGAAGTGACGACTAATTGCATCTGATGTACAATCTGAAAATTCTGGTTGAAACTACACTTTTTACGGGCATTTGTTTTATGGCCGCCATGTTTGTGTACCCAATTGGCGTCTGCGAAGAACACAAATATGGCGGCCAAAAAGCAAATGCTCGTAAAAAGTGTAGTTTCAACCAGAATTTTCATATTGTACATCAGATGCAATTAGACGCCACTTCTAAAGCTTAAACATGCTGTGTACGTTGAATTCGTGTACAAAGTGACTTTTAGCGACATTTGAAAATGATGCTGACGTCAGCAATAACTCAAGAAGGAACTCATAATTTTCCAGAAATACTCGTAATAACGATTGACAAAATATATAAAACAACCAGCTTTATAGGTTTAATAATTTAGATTTTAGAATTTCGTGACGTCACAGTGAAAACCACCTATTGCCGGCATGCAGTTAAAAAACAACAACTTCAAAATGAAAAATGTGCGAAAAGCTGGCGAAACACCCATAAAACGTCGGAAGAATATGTAATGATGTCGTCTCAATAATACAAGAAAACTTTGAGGGAAAGCGACAAGAACTATTAAATCGAAGGAAAAGCGTCGAGGAAAAGTCGAAAAGATTGAGAAGACGTACAGAAGCAGCGGAAGAGAGGGAAGTTATTTGCTTAGCAAAGAAAAGCGAAGCTAACAAACTGAGGCAGTCAGAAAAAAGGTAAACGAGTACACTAGAGAGAGAAGGCAACGGGAAAGTGCAGTGCATGATTACAACGGAAAGGTTTAAGACAAGTCGAAAAACCATCTCACAGCTGAGTCTGAGAATGCCAGCTGTTTTCTTATTAACGTGACATACGTTTCCCATGTCTTCTCGTCAATATTTTCAAACAAATATTTGCTATTTGTTTCACCTTGACAGACCGATTAATGCTGTTTTATTTTTTCTTCGTTTCAATTGCTGGTTTAGTTATTACAGTTTATTTTGCCGACGTGTCTTGCTGAAGACACCAGTCTAGCGTTTTGCCATAGCCAAGGACGTGGCGTGTTTTTCATATAATTTTCTTATTACTTTTATTTATATTCGAATGAAAATCTGCATTTTATTTCATCTCGCCAGTCCAATTAATATACTGTGTAGTAGTTTTTATCTGTACTATATATTATTTTTGGGCTATTAATTTCGGCACTAATTTTCAGATTAATACGTTGATTCAGTTCTGTCGTTGTATTATGAACAACATGCATGGAAGCCATTTAAATGCTTGCGAAAAAAATCCCTTTTGAAACCTCCAATAAACAAAATATGTTTTACAACCAGAGTTTATTAAACTCGTACGTTTTGCTTCGACTCTTGTCTTGAACCACTGTTATATAATTATATTCGACTGGAAATTTTCCTTTTGCTTTCGTTTAATCAAGGGGGGGGGGGGGGTGTAGAAAAATGCATGTTAAAGCGGGTGAGGGGTTGTTGCGTTTAAGTATTTCTAGTTATAAATATTAGTGCACATGCAGCACAAGACACGAATGATGGTTCGATGACTTTTATTCGTGTTTTGTGTAGGGCACTAATATTTATAATAAGATTTATACTTAATTTAAATTTTAGTATCTTGATGACAAAACACGAAATTATCTATACTCACCTGCTTTTGTAGTGGATATATACGCCAATCCTGATAATTATCAGAATATGATATAGTGTACTGTGCAGGAAAATAGTAACTATCAAATTTTCTCCAAAAACCTTGAAGAGAAACTGCAAATATAAAATGCTTTTCAACCAAAATGAGTTCAATGTACGGAGACGACGTTGGTTTATTTGGGCACCAAGCATTCATCGGTGTGTATAGTCTACCAGCACTAGGAGGGTAGTATTTATCAAATTGTTCTCCGGACGTAGCTAAACTTTGATCAGGAAGATATTTCCAATTCCGTTTGTTTCCATATTTTAAACCAACATCTTCATTAAGAAGAACTATATAAAGACATTAGATACAGTAATACATTCAGAACAGAATAGCAGAAACATGCACACTTGACCTTAATTAATTAATTCACTTCTGTTATGTTTAATATATCGACACACGCCTTGTTTAGTAACAAAGACTAGTATCTATTCATAATATAATAATATCTATTCATATCACCACAATGCTTCGCAGCATTAAACATATAAGACGATTGCAACATGTGCACCTGTAGTCTTTTACTAAGAAAATAAGCCGAATTCTGGATTCTTGCGTTGTCACTAATTATGGGAAAACATTCTACTGATCTACTTATATGTAAATAAAATAGTTAAAACAAATTACACTTTGGAACTAATCTACTTATTTCTCAATTATAATATCGTCAGAAATCCGTTAAGTGTTTAAAAAAATCCGTTAAGTTCACAGTAAAGAAAGGGAGATGTAATGTTGCATAATGTACGCGCTCAAAGTTATCTTCTTGTCATGATGTTTTCTTTTTTAACAATTTTCTTAGTGGATGACTGACATCAGTCAAGTTGAGCAAGAACTTTGCAAGATACTGGATGAATCCCAAGAATGTTTTTATTTTCTTGGTATTGAAAAGCTTGGTCGTGGCTTGTACTGCTCGTATTTTCTCGGGATCTGCCTTTCGACCGCCCTTTGTAAGAACCTGGACAACGTACATGCAAGAAATAATTTCTTTTCTGATTTGGCACTTCTTATAGTTCAACTCAGCTTTACGTTGACATCGCAGCTTTAATCAGGCCCTTTCTTTATATTTGAATCATGCTCCCGAACATTTCTTCCCATGCCAAGATATCGTCTACTAAGGTTTCACCACCATCAATGTCTTCCAACACCTGGGACATCTTCTCTAATTGTAACATATCTAAAGCTAATTTTATTCTAAATCTTCTATTTAGAATAAATTAGCTTTAGATATGTTACAATTAGAGAAGATGTCCCAGGTGTTGGAAGACATTGGTGGTACTGAAACCTTAGTAGACGATATCTTCTGAAACCTTAGTAAACTGTATCTTCCAAAACGCGTGTGTGAAAGTGCAAAGTTTGGAATTTGCATCATCTAGCTTGATTTGGCAATATCTTCAGGCGGTGTCTAACACAAGAAATACTATATTGTTTCAAGTATTTCAGCAACAACTTGTTGAATTGGTTTCATTGGGTAATGGTCTCTTTCTATGGCCCAATTTAGATCTCTAGTTTGATTACTGTATAACCATACTGTTGACACAATATATAGGTTCTGTTTTCTTGATAACCATACCAGCATCTTCCATGTACGCTGTAACCCTTCTTTTATGCGTTCTTTAAAGGCTAATGGTATTCGCTTTGATGCGTGAACAACTGGAGTAACTAAATAATCAACATTAATATGTTTGCCAGGCAGGCAGCAAATTTCATTTTTTTACTCCCTCTATATAATAATAATAATAATAATAATAATAATAATAATAATAATAATAATAATAATAATAATAATAATAATAATAAAAATAATAATAATAATAATAATAATAATAACAATAATCACCGAAGTGATTTTCAGAAAGGTCCTGCAATATATCTACAAATTTATATGGTAATTACAACAAATATAGTATAAAATTAAAATAAAATTAGAATACAGTAATATAGAATAAATGTCGAGTTAAAATAGAAATATTTAGATAAAACTTTTTAGCTTAGTTTTGAAGTATTGTAAATTAGAGGACTGTTTTAGTTCAGTAGTCAATTTCCAGTCTGACACTGAGTGGTAGGTGAATAGTTGTTTGCTCCAGTTCGTACGTGGGCGTGGGAGGTAGAGGTCATTAAGCTGGCGCGTTTTGTAGCTGTGAATCTGAGAGTTCTGCTTAATGTTGAAGTCGAAGTCTACCAGTTGATTGAGGCATTTAAAAATAGAGACACAACGGTGGTACCGTCGACGAAGAAAAAGTGGTTTCCACTTAGGAGTGTTCAGAGCTTCAGTAGAAGATGAGTAACGGGGAAGATCAAGGATAAGTCTAGCGGCGTTATGTTGTAAAATCTGTAGGTGATTCATTAGTGTAGAATTGTTTTTGTCTCCCCATACGATGTCACTGTAGTCAATTAAAAGGAGTACAAGGCTGTTGTAAAGAGTGAGTCTGGATTGTAGAGGTAGCAAGTGTTTTATGCGGCGAATGAGGCCGAGGCGTTGGTTATTCTTTTTGCTGATGTTATCGATATGTTCTGACCAGGTCATATTTTGTTGGATTGTCACTCCCAGGTATTTAAAAGATTTAGTTTGGTCGAGAAGAGAGTCGTTAACGGTAATGGAGACATTTTCAAAGTTGGTAAGTTTCTGAGCGCTACCATAGATTATAAACTTGCATTTGGACACATTTAGTGTCAGGAGATTGTTACTAAACCATCCGCATAAGCGTTTAAGGTCAGAGTTCAATTTGTTTTCAAGATCCTTAGAATTATTTGAGGAATAGCAAATCACTGTATCGTCATGCAGCGTATAGGGATATCTCACATTGATTGGCACAGGAAGACAGGTGATTAACATAAATAAGGAACAGCAGCGGGACCAAGACACTTCCTGGGGAACTCCGACAGAAACTGGCTTGGAAGAGGAAACAATATTTGCCAAAGCTGTGACCTGGTTTCTGTTGGATAGATATACTTGAACCAGTTGATGGATTCATCGGAGAGACCAGATGAGGCTAATTTATCAAAGAGGATTGAATGGTCAACGGTGTCAAATGCTTTGGACAGGTCAAGAAAAACAGCACCATTACTAAACCATTGTCCATGTTTCCTAAGATGGTATCTGTAAAATGAGCAAGCGCAATTTCAGTAGAGAGTTTAGGTCTAAAACCAACCTATAGCTTTGTTGCTTTTTAGTTTATTCAGTTCTCCGTACACATAACTTAACTAAATTTGATGAAAAGTAAATTTGTGTTGCCTAGAGCTTGACTCGTAGTTAGTTATACGTTTTGGACAAAGAAGGTGAGATTTTTCTTTTATCTTAGTAGTCAGTTTGGATCCTACGGTAGAAAAATGGTTGTTTAAAGCATCAGCAATTGACTTCGGTTCAGTATAAGAAACACCATTAGCCTCGATGCAAGATGGTGGAGAGCAAGATTTTCGTCGCCAGAATTTCCTTTATTTTTATTTATCAGGTTTAAATAGTATTCGGTTTTGCACTTTTTGGCAGTATTGTTGACGTACATGCATCTGAATCTTATTATACATTTTCTATTGGTAAGGTGACTTTGTCTTAACGGCTTTGCAGTGGTGGTAATCGCGATCCTGAATGCATGACATCGCTTAACTCAGAAGTAAGCCAGAGGCTTTGGATTCCCTTAATTCGAACTTTTCTTATCGGAGCATGTTGGTTAGCAATGTTCGTAAATATTTGATTCCATTTCTCTACAGCGACATTGGTGTCTGTTTCTTCATCAATAATGTCGAAATTAGCTTCTTTAAGATCGGCGAAGAATAATTGTTTTGAATACGTTTTGTAAGACCGGTATTCGATGACTCTTCCTGGGGCTCTACGGACTCCCACCTAAACAATGCAATAGATGAGCGAGTGGTCACTTAAATGGACGTGTAAGACTCCAGAGGCAACAATGCGATGACTGTTGTTTGCAAATATTAGGTCTATTGTTGTAGTTGAGTTCTCAGTTACTCTCGCGGGTTTGTTGATAAGTTGTTCAAAGGTGTGTGTATGTGAAAATCTAAGTAATCTTAATCTAATTTTAATCTTAATCTAATCTTATATAACTGGACTGCGGGTGTCCCACGAGAAAATGGCCCAAAACCCCAAATATACGCCGTCAGGCGGGGGGGGGGGGAGGCTTGGGCCCCCCACTTTTTTTGGTGGTGGGGGGCAGAATATGTTTGCCCCCCCCCCCCCCACTTTTTAACAAGCTAGGCCAGTAATAAACAAGGCCAGTAATAAAGTTATGATTAACAAAATCACTAACCCTAGCTAACCCACGACTTTGAATAAAGATATAATAAAGAAATTTGAATGCAGATATTCAATGTCCGGAAAAGTGTTGTGTTTTGAGTGTTTTGTGACGTTTTTGGACCTTTAGAATTCTGTAAATCCTTGTCCTAAAATGCAGGAAATGGCACTTCAGAGACTCTAGATTTCAAAATTTCCCGGGGAAGGATGCCCCCGGACCCCCCTAAAAATTTTGGGGCTCCCCACTTTTAGTGTCGCTCCGACGCCACTGCCATCAGGCGCCATCTTGTTAGGTCTGAGCCGCAAACTACTATGATTGACCAATCACAGGCTATATTTTGGCTAACCGTGTCTTATGAGAGTAAAAAGGGCATGGGACCAAATTTAAAAACTAGATCCCAAAGATAGTGCAAACTTTCTAGTCAAAGATAATAATAATTTTTGCCATCACAAGAATTCCAGTATTAATACGTATCGTGTGACGTCCAGTCGTTCCAGATCAAAATTGACTACAATCTGCCAAGTGGATGTAAAGATACATAAGTTTTTGTTTGCCTTTACAAATTACTGTCTTGCGAAGCGTTTGCCCAATCACGCGCTAAGTTCACTCAGGTACGGATAGAACAATTTATAGGATATCTCAAGCATTCATGTTTAATATATGGCCAGGGTTCTTCGTACTGTTGTTTATGAACGCCAAATCAAAATGCGAAGACAGTCTACAATCTCCAGTATACAGAATTTGTTATTGAGCTGACGTGCAAAACTGCTCGAGCGCCACTCGTGTAAAATATAATATAGGCACGAACCAACAACACTCTACAAACCGACTTCACAATATCGTTAACATGCCAGACCATATTAAAGTTGAATGTAAAGCTTTTAATATTTATTCGCGCCTTCCGCTTGCCAGACGATAAATCCTTTCATCCAGACCATATTTAGTTAGCCATGCAGCTAAGCCTAGGTAGTCGTTGTTTCGAGAAGAAGATTGATCGCTCCTTTCCGTTTCTCCGTCATTGTTGTATTCGCCAGTCGCAAACAAAACCACGCGTGCGCAGTGCTATTCTAATACATTCTGGGGGGAAATTTCTTTCATTCTCGGTGCATTATATAAAATAATATAAAATAATCTTGATATATCAGGATTTTACACGTCTTTCAAGAAATACCCATAGATAATGTACAAACCTGCCTGTTATCGCTCTTTAGGACTTAGGAGCTTTAAACGACATAAATAGTTGTTGTATAGGAAAGGCTAATACTAGTGTTTCACACTTTTTGTTTTTTTCTCAAATCAAAAGAGTAATCGGCGTGAGTCGTCAACAATTCGGGCTACTTTACGCCGTCGTAAGACCTAACAAGATGGCGCTGTTCAATTTGGGACACTTCATGTAATACAAAAGTATCGGGGACCCGCAGTCCAGTTGTATAGAGGTCAGTGGTTCCAACCAAACCAATTGCAACATACAGTTCATTGTCACTATCTTCTTCCACTCTATATAGACATTTTGATTTCTGACACTGCCATGCATCTACACAATGCGAGATGGTTAAGCTTTTTACACTTTGTGCATGTCTTATACTTGGTGCTGGGCATTTATTTTGTTCACAATTTAGTCCATCCGTGCTGGGCATGCATTTATTTGTCTGGCACTTCTGGTATTTCAGTATTCTCTCTTGTTCTTCTCTGTTTAAGTTTTGATCCTCCAGTGCCATACTTCATAGCTGGGTATTTGACATGCATGCATTTTTTGGGTTCGCGCTGACTGAACCGCGTCATCGACTGCTTTTTATAAAGTTAGTTCAGATCCTTCTTGTATTAGTTTCTTCCTTACTTTCTGCGAATAATAACCGATCATTTCTTCCCGCTCTTTATATTCACCATCTTCAACTTCAATCTTTAGTTTGGTCAAAAACGGTACTAAAATGACTCCTTTCTTGCTAAACTATGTTGTGAAACTTTTAAAGAGAAAAACTCAAAATTTGGTAGTACGTAAATCTTGACGTATGTTGCTACAATTTATCTTTATAACTACAAAAATTATGGGCTCCTTCAGCATCAGAAACACTGTGCAGGCGCGTCCCAAAAGGACAAAACAGCTGTGCATAATTGCTAAAAGCCGTGATTATATAGATACCGCACAAGTTATAGTTATTTCACCGAACGAACGAACGAACGAACGAACGAACGAACGAACGAACGAACGAACGAACGAACGAACGAACGAACGAACGAACGAACGAACGAACGAACGAACGAACGAACGAACGAACGAACGAACGAACGAACGAACGAACGAACGAACGAACGAACGAACGAACGAATGAATGAACGAATGAACGAACATTGTTTACGCGGTATGTTTTTAGAAATATAGCATTGGCTTCAATTTGATGTAAAGTATACCTAAACTTTTTAAAATGTGGTAAATGTTAGGCCATATTTCGTTGGGAAATAACACTAAGAAACTTGTTGTAGTTTTTCTGAGTTTTGAGCTGAAATACTTAATGCCGAACGTTGGGTTGTATACGAAACTGAAGCTATTGAAAAATGCTATTTGGTATAGAAACTTCAAGACTTTAGCTAAAAGGGAAATTATTAAAAAGTATAAAAACAACTGCCATTTTGTAATGTTCGACAGACAAAATGGCAGTTGTTTTTCTAACAACTGCCATTTTGTCTGTCGAACATTACAAAATGGCAGTTGTTTTTATATTTTTTAATAATTTCCCTTTTAGCTAAAGTCTTGAAGTTTCTATACCAAATAGCATTTTTCAATAGCTTCAGTTCATATACAGCCCAACGTTCAGTGGCGTTAAGTATTTCAGCTCAAAACTAAGAAAAACTAACAGTTAAAGATTTTTGGCTTTATCATAGGGTCTGCTTATGGAGTTAGCGTTCCAGTCTGTATAGAGTTCACACCCGGCATCGGCTGGTCACGTGATACCCAGAATATTGGGGTGTTTTGGCCAGAAAATTTATGCGGTCTTTGTGTTTTGTTTTTGTATAATACGTATACATGAATAATAAATGAGAAATATTTAACGCTCTGCCGAATCATTCATACAAACTCCCTTTATCATGCATAAGAGCAACTGCCTAGCATTATTTATCATGATACTCCCCTCGATTATCCTGCAGGATACATTTAAATGTCATGAACAAACATATATCTAATGTTGTTCTTGACTTCAACCAAAGCTATCGTTACCATTCTTTGGGTGAACTTCGCAGAGTGGATCTACTGCAATTCAAATTTTCATGAATAAATTATACTCTATCTGAATTCACCAAGTTTTTAAACCGGCCAATCACATTATAGAATCGACCAGCCGATGCCAGGGCTATTTTCGCCGACCTCCCAACCTGGAGGAAAATAGCCTGGGTACGAGGTTGAGAGCTAGCTGTGTTGCGCATTATATGTGTAATATTAAAAATTTTACTGCCCCAACCGGGAATGGAACCCAAGGTCTCGGAATCAACGCATCGGTACTCTGACCACTGCATTAGCTATTGAAACACAGTCAAGACAATCACATATTATACTGTATTTTTTTAAAAATAACTTCTTACCTTCATAAGAATATCCATACAGTTTGACAGTTTTAAAATTAAAACAGCGTTCGTTTTCTAATGGTTTAAATCTAAATCTAATGTATCTGCTCATGATTCGTTTATAAAATATATGGACTTTAGAAGCAGCATTTGCCTAAAAAAAGAAAAAGGAGAAATATAAGAAATGATCTGTTACTTTAAGTTAAAATCAAAAGTACATTTAGAAAATAAAATCTAGAAACTATAAAAAAGTCTTTTTATCAAGAAATATAAACTTAAAATAGAATACATTTCTGAGTCAAAAATGTTTAACTTTTTTATTTACACTGAAAAAGCCCGAATGGGCGGAACGTTCGTATCTAATAAAAGCCTGTTCAAAGTTCGCTGTTTAGTCTTTTTTACTCTTCTTTATATATATATATATATATATATATATATATATATATATATATATATATATATATATATATATATATTTAAATATATATATATATTACCAACGTGTTACGTTTATAGTAGATTGAAGAGTACAGCGGAATAACAGTTTGAATCCTAAAATATAGTCGTCGCTACTCTGAGTTTCGCGCCTCACGTCTTGAGACGATCTTCAGGCAACTGTATGTGATTGACTCAGTTCGTTGTGGATGACGCTAACTCGTTAACGGTTCGCTGACGTGTGACGTTCATCTGTCGCGTGCGTTTGAATCTTCCCGCGCTGAATTTGCTTTGGTGACGGCATTTCGCGAATATTTCCGATCGCTTTCTAGCAGCCGTAAGCTTGCTTTATTAGCCTATGGACCACTTGATAGAAAATGGTTTCGTGCTCTGTTTCAATTTCCACACGTGTTTCGAAAGCTCGGTCTCGTTAGAGTAAGCCACGTCCTTGAAAGATTTCTTGTGGTTACCATATCGCTCTTTAAACGTGTTTGCCGTTATGCCGAAATTCAGTATTCGACCTTCTCCGGCGTTGACCGCGTAGCTCAGTTGGTTGAAGAGATTCGAAATGGGGTTCGAATCCAGCCGTGGTCAAGTAATTTTTCTACTTGCAAGGTATATCACGCTTCGTTCAGTCGTAGAACAACCTTTATTATCATCGTCATCATCATCAGAGAGAGAGAGAGAGAGAGAGAGAGAGAGAGAGAGAGAGAGAGAGAGAGAGAGAGAGAGAGAGAGAGAGAGAGAGAGAGAGAGAGAGAATATCTTATTTAAACTCGGGATTTCATCAATTACAAATTGCTTTTCGTGAAAGCCGAGAAAAATGATTAAAATATAGTAGTTACAATTATTTTTGTTATTTTCTAAATTAACTAAAAAGATGTTTATATTACAAATAATTTGGCACACATATATACAAATATTACAAGTATAGGAAGCGAATGTGGAAAACTGAAGGTAGAGATAGTTTTCTTAAATACTTTTAAAGACGTGGTTAACCTTACTTCACTAGGCAGGTCATTCCACAGAATAGCACCACTGTAATGAAAACTATTTTTAAAGGTAATTTGTACGTGGTCTAGGCAAGGCAATTTTGTTGTCTCGATCCCTCAGATTATAACTTTGAGAATAATCCAAGAGATCAAAGAAATTTGTAATGTAACTTGGCACCAAATTATTGAGCGCCCTGTATATCATTATAAGTTTGTGTTTGCATCTAGTGTCATGTAGCGTACCCCAGGCCAATTCATTTCTAATAACATCTGATCGAATATCATAGCCTTGTTGAGTAATGACACGTCCAGTTCGATTTTTTACTTTCTGCAACCTAATTGCTTGGGATTCTGTCAAATTATCCCAGACAACGTCGCAATAATCAAATAATGGTTGGACCAGAGAATTAAATATAGTTAAAGCCGTTTCTTTGGAAACGAGAGCTCTAACATATTTTAGTCCGGAAATAGCTTGAGAGGTCTTTTTTGAAACCTGGTCCACATGTTCTGTCTAACTCAACTTTTGGTCAATTTGTACACCTAAACATTTTGTGCTGTTAACGCTTCTTATTACTTTACCATTGATATGTATAGGTGAAGTGTTTTCAATTTTATTGAGATTGTCAACCGATCCAATAAACATGTGTTCAGTTTTGTTGGCATTCAAACTAAGTTTATTTGCCAATAACCATTGTTCGAGAGAGAGAGAGAGAGAGAGAGAGAGAGAGAGAGAGAGAGAGAGAGAGAGAGAGAGAGAGAGAGAGAGAGAGGCAGTGGTGTAGTCCTATAACAGTATACATGCAGTCGTGTAGTCCTATAACGTTAACAAGTGGGGCTGTCGAGCATGAGAAATTTCTAGGGGTTTGGAGGCGGTTTTGAAATCTGGAATCCCTGAAATGCCATTTCCTGCATTTTGGAGTGAGATTTTACATAATTGTAAAGGTTATAAAACGTTAAAAACCCTCACAAAAGAAAAAAATTGAACCCAACTTTAATAGTGACGGTCATGATTAGAACTTTAATAACAACTGTCATAACAACTTTTAATATCAAATTATAAATGTTAGAGCTACATAATAGTTTGGGTCAACCTCGTTCCCAGGACCTTTTGAAATTGTGCGGGCGGGAAAAGGCCCTGGCATCGGCTGATTTTTACACCCAGAAATTCTGGGTGTAATAAATTATAATACATTTGGTATCTTAGAATAAATTAACCGTTCTTCGTCGACTTCTGCTAGCGTTCAATAAAATTATTTTCTTCAAGAGTCGGTTCAATAGTTTTCCTCGACATCCGCCACTATAAGAACAGATCAAGCTATTAAATGTGGACGGATTATGAGCTATTCTTGGTTTGCACTTGACGTCATGGCGGCCACGTTGGAGGAAATTTAACAAAATAATTCATTAGCAGCTATTGCATTTATCTCTGTCTTCTAAATCTCAAGGGATTGATTGCAAACCACCAATTGTCGATTACGAGTGTATGATGACCAAATCCATTGAAACTTTGCATTAATTGTGTTTGGGAGGAATATTTAAGAAAACCGATCAACCAATGAAAACACAGAATCCACCAGCCGATGCCAGAGACTTTTCCAGCCCGCACAATTTTAAAAAGGCCTTGGGAACGAGGTTGAGTTTGGGTTTGGCCGTTAACGACCTAGGATTTAGTGTTAGAAGCACATGCTGGACAAATTAGAACAAAATATGAAACCAAGTAGAAACTACTAAAATCATTCTTGGAGGAAATGACTGAATGTTTCTACATAAATTGCACAGGACTGCCAAGATGGCGTAAGATGGCGTAAGATGGCATAAATTATTAAGATGGCGTAAATTATAAAAATATCAAGGGGGACTGACTCCCCTCCCCCTCCCCCCCCCCCCCCTCCCCAATTAACATGAAATTTAATTAATGAAGATTCGGCCCCTTTGAGACCCCACCCCACTGCATCATTGTATATAGTAGGATCACGCAGGTGTAGGTGTATAGTATAACCTGAGTAAGATAATTTAATCGTTTCTAAATCGATTTGCGTGGTGACTTTTAACTCCAAGAAGTCCAGAATTGATAACTCCAACAAAAATACATCCCTTTAATTCTAATTGAGTATATAGTGGTCCTTCTATATATCAACACACTCAGACTCTAGAACTAAATTGTCTCGATTTCAAATATTTAAGTGTCTTCTACAATAAAAGTGACATTAATTGACAGTGACTGACTTTTTTCCAGGTATACTACATGTATATTTTGAACCTGTTCTGATACAAAAGCTTAATAAATTGAGAGTACTGTATAAAAAAAACACACACAAACAATTCGCCACACCATATATACTTACCTGGTTTGTAAGATTTCCATATGTTGTCCATGTTCCATTCACGGAGTAAGATATTTGTATATTTATTAAGTTAATGCTATGCACTTCCACTGCACAAATAACACTGTACGAACCCAAATCAATTTTTAAGAAGAGGTTTGTATCGTTGATATATCCACACCACGATTGGGTACCATTTAATATCCCGACAACCATTTCGGCAGAAAAATTAGAAGATGCAGTGACAGTTATTTTATGCTTAAGAAGAGTTTTTTCGCAGGTTTCTGTAAACAAAAAAATCGTAATTAATAAAACAACTTGGTCAAAAGTTAGTTGCATCATTATTCACCGTCTTTAGACAATTAAAATTGTTAGAAATGCAGCTATTAAAACCAAGAAGCAGAAAAGAATATGAATCACCATCCAAGGGAGTATGGTTGACGTGTGCTGTTTAGCGCGCTACTTTTCACCACTGCAGTCCAAAGTTAATTAAGTCCAATTTGACGTAGTAATGACGTAACAAAAATGACGTCATGGACCCCGTCATCTTGAGTTCCCCAGAGTGCCTTGCACTACTCATAAAATTAGTTTATTAAAATCTAGTTGTAACTAAACAAAAAGAAAGCTATTGTTCAAACGCGTTTATTTTCCAAATTTCTTTTCTGTAAATTGTTCAGAACGCTTATAGAAACCCCGTTACCACGGCAATTAAAGAAACTCTTTTATCTCTGGTTTTAGACATAAAAATATAGAAAGTCGGCAAAATTGTTTGTGTAATACTATTCAACGAAAATAAATACAAGAACCAACTGTTGCTACCGAAACGTATTTTCACCCTTATTATATATTGCAAAACATACCGGAAATGTTCTGCGGTCTGTAAGACAAACGTAAGCAACACAAACAGACACATACTGCATAGGCGTCGGTAACGATTTTCAGGACATAAAAATTAGAATTTTCAAGGCTTTCGCTCTATTTATTCATCTCTTCAAGAAATGTACAAGTGACCTTCCTAGTACATATTATCAAGATATCACTCATACAATTTGACGAAAATCACCAAATTTTGTTAATTTGAATAATCAGTACAACACTTGTACCAACTGAAACCATATTCTAACGTCTCGAAAAGTGTTAGTCATATATGCACTCATACATGTGATGCTGGTGTTTATGTTTTACCGGCGAATAGTTTACGAAAACTACATGTATTATGAGTAAAATAGACGTTCTCTGACCAAAATATTTGTTTATTCGCGAGCTTTCGGCTGCCAGACTGCAGCCTGCAACAGGAAGGTAGTAATGAAATATAAAACCACAAATTAAGATATTTAACTATTATAGTTAAATATCTTAATTTGTGGTTTTATATTTCATTACTACCTTCCTGTTGAAGGCTGCAGTCTGGCAGCCGAAAGCTCGTTAATAAACAAATATTTTGGTCAGAGAACGTCTATTTTACTCATTATGTATAATCCTGGCCGCACTTCTTCAATTTTTTCATACATGTATTATCTTTGACTAGATAATCGTTCAACTAAATAATTATGCAAATTATAGTCAACACAATCTTTCGCATACATTCTTTACGAGATATCCCTCTCGTCTTTTTCA
Source organism: Corallium rubrum (assembly GCA_964035015.1). Lineage (NCBI taxonomy): Eukaryota > Metazoa > Cnidaria > Anthozoa > Scleralcyonacea > Coralliidae > Corallium > Corallium rubrum. The sequence continues at coordinate 36,773 of CAXIUP010000037.1, read as the reverse complement.
CTCATTTTTAATTTTACCTCACATTTCATTTAGTAAGAAAAAGATAAATCGTAAAACGGAATCTTTTACTCATGCTCACTCGCCAAATATCACCTGTCTTTCTCTTTAATTCTCGCCCTTTAGCTCTCTTTCTCGCATTTTCTAATAGCACAAAACAATTAGATCACTAGACAATAAAATATAATACAACGAATCTAATACGTTGATTAACAGCAAAGTGCTTTTTGACAATGTTTCCAATTAGATTAACTCAATTCACAACCTACAATCCTATCGTCATAAACGCGGCAAAGTGTCCCAACAGTTTTGTCCAGGATTGTCATTGTAGTTTTACCTTTTGGACGTCTGTTCCCGTAAAGTTCTACTTTCATACATGCTTGGTTATCGTACAAAACTGGATAGAATCGTACGAATCTTGCTTGTTGTGAAGAAAAATTATGTCTTACAGTATCATGGGCACCTAAATTTCCAGAGAAAACCTACAGAATTTAACAGAGAAAGTAATTGAAAAAGTAAACAAAACACTGAAAATACCATAGGACACTTTTATTGTAAGCATTAAGCAAGTATTTACATCACATACTACATGTTTAAACTGGGAAAGATACAGATATTATAGGATTTAAAGTATTCAGTGATTTTCCTATTGTGCATGCGTTAATGCCTATTTTTGACAAAATTGATGGGATTGTATACTTGCAACAACCTTGTATTCAATCAATGGCCATCAATCTAAAATGACAACATTGTCTATGCTCGCCGGCCATGCTGTGTTTTAACTTGAAAAAAAGGAACTCAGAATAAAGCCATCAAGGTAGCTACAGCAAGCTAAGCACTAACAACTCTACTCATATCTGGCATGAGTTCCAAGCCTGGATAGGTGGTCATGCACCTTTACTCCAGTCCTCAGTGGCGAGAGGCAATGCTCTAATTATAGTAATAAAGTACGCATGGTAGTACAGCTTTAAGTTGGCCAAACAAATTACGAAGTGGCTATAGGTCCTCGCTATAGGCAACCGGAACTCGTTCAAGAAAAAAGGTCATCCATTTCTGTTCGGCAACGCACAGGCTTGTCAGTTTACGAAGCTCGATCAGACATGTTGGTCATATAAATTGCCTCTTCTGAATATGAAATCGTCCATGCAACGACCATTAATTTGCTTTCAAAAACGTTTATCATCATTCCAACAACGTTTAGTACATCACAATTAAGAACTGACTAAGATTCATACTTAAAAACCTACTAAATTTGTAAAAACTTTCTCTTGTTGAATATCCCGCTCCTTGATCTCGCTTCATGCTGTTATTGCTATGACTTGAGTGAAATATTTGATGTAAAGTAATTATTTTGGTTTCGGTAGTTGTCGTGAGTCAATCGTTTATTGTGTTTTGATTGGCTTCGAAGACATTCTTGTTAACTTAACTTAATAACACTTAACCACTTCACTTCACTTCACTTCACTTCACTTCACTTCACTTCACTTCACTTCACTTCACTTCACTTCACTTCACTTCACTTCACTTCACTTCACTTCACTTCACTTCACTTCACTTCACATCACTTCACTTCACTTCACTTCACTTCACTTCACTTCACTTCACTTCACTTCACTTCACTTCACTTCACTTCACTTCACTTCACTTCACTTCACTTCACTTCACTTCACTTCACTTCACTTCACTTCACTTCACTTCACTTCACTTCACTTCACTTCGCTTCGCTTCGCTTCGCTTCGCTTCGCTTCGCTTCGCTTCGCTTCACTTCGCTTCGCTTCACTTCACTTCACTTCACTTCACTTCACTTCACTTCACTTCACTTCACTTCACTTACACGGGTGACAGTATAATTCTACTCGCGCATACGTACCAGATACAGAAACTATGTTGACCTAAGATACATGCAACATTAGTATAATAAAAAAGCTGACGATAATGATTTCTGCATTCTGATTATCTATTTTGAGTAGTGAATATGAGACAATATTCACCACCCAGCGCGGTGAATATCACATCATTAGAAGTTGTTCATCAAAAAGTAGTTTGGAAAGGGGATGTTTGAAACTGTGTGGAGTTTAGTCGTTTCAGTCTCCTATCGGGATTATTATAATTTGAAGTATGCAATTTCAGAATTTGTAGTTTCAGTAGATTGTTTTTATCAAAATGGTGCATGGCTAGTTTGTTGAAACAGACAAAAGTCTAGAGCAAAATATTGAACAAATTAATCACTGTACGCAATGTACGCATTGTACGCATCAAATATATCATAAATACCAAACTTGAGCAAAGTGAGCAAGTCTGTCTTTCTTTTTGGTTTTAGTTGTGGCGATGTTTTCGAAAACTATACGAAAAGTGTGAAGAAAAACATTGAACATTCAACACAAATTAACTGCATGATAATTTGTACACATGCAGAAGTCAAAATAACAAAATTAAGTTTTGCAGTATTTGCTGTATGCGTAAAAGTTCGAAGTTCGAAGACTGTTGCTTTCCGACATCGTCTGTGAATAAACAGAATCGTTAATTGTAAAGATGAAAAATATTGATAAAAATTTTTTGTTGCAACTTAACTAGTTTTTCATCGGCCTCTGAAATTATACGAAAATTCGCGGCTCGGTAAATATCCACCAATATAGTCACTTCGATTTCGGTGACTAATTGTTAAATGAAGAAAAATATATGCTAGCTCGTGGGTGTGAGAATTGAGTGTAAATGTTCTCTTAACTATTTTACTCAGGAAAATTTCTAAGTTACCAAACGAGACTCGAACCCAACCTTCTGATTACCGGTAAGACGCTCCCGCGACCATTGAGCTACAGGAACTCAAAATATATGTTAATGTAGTATTAAATGCATGTTGCTAAGCAAAATGCATTTAATACTACATTGACATATATCATCATCGAGCTAGTCCAATTGGGACTCAAACCCACAACCTTCTGATCGCCGCTGAGACGCTCTATATACCCATTGAGCTACTGAAACCAAGATCATCTGGACGTAGATTGAGTTCAGTGATTAATATCATACTGCTGTGAGCAAGAATGGTTGAGAAGAAACAAATATACTAGCTTGAATATTACACTCCACTTCAAAAAGCTTAAGCGTCGTCCAAGTTTAAAGTCTTGCAATCATTTATACCAGAAGTCAATCGAAACAGTTCGTTCGAAAAAGTGTGTCTGAGATTTTCATATTCCAAATACTTAAAAAAGTTATCGTGATTTTACTTTTTCAACCGAAACGTTGGTTCGCTAAAAGCCACAGAGACTTGAGAAAAAAGATTTAAGATGATAAAAAAGAGAAAATTTCAAAATTCCCAGACACAATTTAGTCACCACGACATCAATCTATCAGGCTGCTAATTTTCAGGCGATTCCAATAAACAGCACTCGACTTGGCCAGAGGAAAGCGCGATTGGAATAATAAATGTCTTATGTAACCTACTAAGAGAATGCCTTTTTGCACAGCTAAGAATTAAAAGAAAAATGAAACAAGATATTCACTACACGAGAGTTCTAATCAAACTGCTACATTTAAACAAAAAAAAATTCAAAATTTTCACCTCATGGTCTAACAGTAACTTCAATTAATTTTCCCTGCAAACTATAATTTGCGCGGTCAGGTAGATCAATGTTTAAAAATAAAGATGAATCATTCTCTGACCCAAGATTTCTTTTTAAACATGCAGTGTATTCATTTCAGTTGCAAAATTAAAAATGAATTTTTTTTTCATATTTTGGTATTTCCCCACTGTTTTCTACCTTATTACATCGTGACCGATGAAGTCTGATGTTTTGAGTCTGAAATAACAAGCGATTTCAGGAAGTTGCACTGTAAACTCTTTCTCTCTCTCTCTCTCTCTCTCTCTCTCTCTCTCTCTCTCTCTCTCTCTCTCTCTCTCTCTCTCTCTCTCTCTCTCTCTCTCTCTCTCTCTCTCTCTCTCTCTCTCTCTCCCTCTCTCTTTGCCGTCGTCTGTTAAGATCTTCCACCAAGCACACAGAGAGTGAAACACCGAAGAAACTGTCTGTCGTTTCCCGCCATTTCCTCCTTCCATCGTCCTACACCCAACGACTTTTGATTATCTTTTGACTTGTTCCTACCCTTTAGCCTGTTTGGCATGGTTGGACCGGCTAGGAGCAGGCGCTTCCGTCAGCATAGCTCTCCGGGTATGAGGAACACGCAAGCCACTTCACCACCGCAGAGCGATGATCAGATAAAGTGGAAATTGAGTGCGCCAGCCGAGACAGTTAACCCTGATTAATAATCACACTTACCATTTCTGACGTATTTTTCTCGCGAGGTGTCCAGATAACTCTATCTAACGATAATGACAGTTTAAACTGTGTTACATGTCCATTAGTACTGCCCTGGAGGGATACTGCACATAAGGAATATCTGCTACCCAGATCTACTTCAAGATAACTGCCTTTTGCTTTATTCGGATCAGGACACCAAACCTCTCCTCCATCTTTATTTAACTCCTTTCGAAATGAACTTGGACTGTAAGAAGAACCTTGGAATTGATAGTATGGTATTCCATTAGTATCTCGAAGACCAACGCTACTTGAATTACAATCTAGACAAACAGAAAAATATTAAACAAAACGGTAACTTTTTATCAACATGAATTCTATTTATGTATTAGCTCTAAATTTAAAGGTGTGCCTACTATAGAGACTAAAGTTACATGTCCTAAAAAATTTTGGTGAAGGAAAAATTCGAATGTTGGAACAAGTAAATCGTTTATATAGAATGTATAATTATCTTCTTTAAAATGTTCACATTTTTTCTATATTTTAAAAATGTATGTAATTTTTTTTTTTACAAATCAATTCATTATACATTATTCAAATGTGGATTTTTAAAATTTATATATTTTTAAAATATATATATATTTTTAAATTTTACAGACACATGTTTCAAGACATATACACTGTAAAAACTGACTGATTGAAACAACAATTTTTAATTGGTTGTCTCAGTTAACGTTTCGTTTTTTTTACCAATTTACTGGATAAAACAAGCAAAAATAAACTGTTCACTTGCATCTTTGGTAATTTATCAATTAATTACATGTTACATGAAATCGTCTGGGGTTTCACCACACAAACAAACGGCAATTATTTTGAAATTGCCCGCTGCTTTAAATTGCCCCCGTCCCAGGCCAATCTCGTTCCCAGCAGGCGGGGAAGACTCTGGGGAAATCGAATTTTCAGATCTGATTTTGGATATCCGGTTGGATATGCGCATGCTCGTGTTGCTTCCGTTTACCTTAACTGTTGAGTGAAGAAGGCTCGTTTGACGGTTTGCCACGTACAAATCAACAAAGTCCTTGTCGGTTTTCTATTTGATACAATGTTTATATATACCATTTGGACTTTCGGGAAATTAGCATTTTGCCTTAACGGTAAGTTATATTATTATGAACAGTTCTCTTGAGAACTCGCATAGAGTGCAGAGATCGCCACTGGTATAAACACCAGGCAACGTCTGATCGAATGTAATGTCTTTGGCCCGTAAAATGTTTGGCCTGGACTCTGGCGACTCGATTTGCTATTCAACAACAGAAACAGCGAGTAATTATAGTTCGTTTCCATGTGAATACTTTTGAATTAACTTTCAGTATGAAATACACACGTTCGATTGTTCCATATCAAAACTATTTAAGGGGTAATGTTATAGATCGAGGTCAGTATATTGATTTATATAAATCTGGAGAGATTTGAAATAATTTGTGGCGCTCCAATCATTGCCCGTTGAGTAATTTCCGACCACTTCCGCTATTCGGACTCATGTGAGTAGAGTTGTAGTTGATCCCTCTTGTGCTTCGAGGGTTTTGCGACGGGTTCTCCGGTTTTCCTCCATCCATAAAATCAACACTTAACATCATAGCTGTGATCCGTGGTCTGAACTGCGTCGTTGGCGACTGCTTGTAGCGCCTTTGATATGCCTCGACACGGCCACGTTGATCTGCGTCCTTCGCAATTCAGCCGCTGGCTGCAAGTAATAAGTACTTATTAACCGAGCGCGAGGTCCGTACGGGAAAATATTTTGCTTTCGATCTTTTGAGTACAGACCGAGCCCGAACCCGAGCTTGTGAGGTTAATAAGGAATTTATTATATGTCTCAACAACAACGAGAAATAATTTAGAGAAAACATTATCGTCTACAGTACGTCTTGCGAGGTTGCGAGGTTTGCCCGGCGTTTTAAAATGGCTTGCTTTTTTTCTCTAATGTACTCTGTCTCCGTAGCATTTAATATATCATCTTCGTTGGTTAGTTCCTCCGGATAATAGAATTGGCCGTCCATTTTTCGCTATTTCGTTTAATTTTGCTCACAAATTGTTTCGCTGTAGTTTGTTGTTTTTGTGCGGGTCCGTACACCGAGTCCGTACGGTAAAGTACGGACTCGCACATTAGCCAATCAGCGTTCAATACGCCAGTTCGGACTCGCAAGACATATAATAAGGATGATTAGCCACCCAGTCCTTAATCCTTTTATTCTATTATGAATTGTCTGAAGACGCAGAAAAAATTCGATTTCCCCAGAGTCTTTCCCGCCTCCCGCAACCGCGTGGGAAGACTACTGGGAACGAGATTGTGTCCAGTCTTTCTACAATCTCGTTCCCAGGGCCTTTTTGAAATTAGGAGGATGGGAAAAGGCGCTGGCACTCTGCATTTTCATTGGCTGATTACTTTTCTTAACCATTCCTTAGGAAACGTAATTATACATAGTTTTGTTCCATTTAAAATCAAATAGCTTCAACGGAACCACAAACGGGACCAATGAGATCGCCCATTACAATGAACTTCTCCCACGGGACCGCATTACTCCGACAAATTTTGAATACTGTAAATTAAATTGCTAATTTATTACACCTAGTATTTCTGTGAAAGGGTCTTTTCCCGCCTTCCCAATTTCAAAAAGGCCCTGGGAACGAGGTTGGTGAAAGAAGGAAACAAAAATTTCATGTAACCTATGATTAATTAGTAATTACATGTTCTTTTCGTGCAATTTTGGATAACTAGCCATAGTTAGTTTTCAAAAACATGTTTTTTGAAAACTAACTCGGACTATTTATCTCAAATTCCCCTAAAACATGTAATTACCAATACAAAGACCTTTAACCGGAATATCAGATATCATGATCTGCATTTCTCTCTAGTTTAATAACAGCTGGATTATCAAAATTAAACTCGAATTTTCAGTCTTTTCGGTCCTTTCGCAGTCACGACACAATCGTAAAACAAATTACCAACGGTTGTTTCACCTTTCATGTCCTTCAAAAATAACATTCCTTTAGGCTTTAAGGCGACTCCCTACGGTAATTTTAATAAGGAAATATTAACGAGTATGACGTCGGCAAATGCGTAAATAGCAATCTTGTCGAGTTGATATTCTGTCACATCAGCGGCAGTCTGAGCGATACAAATGCTCAAATATCACACATTTGCTTCGATAAAATTCTTTAAAATTTTATGCATAATGAAATAGGAAAAACTTACAACATACTTAGTTGTTAAACGATTAAGTTTATAGCGAAAATCTGTCTTGATAACTTCCCAGGCGTTTACTCGGGCTACTGGCAAAGTGCGGAGCTGCTTGGCTAAAAGATACTGATTGTAGTGTTATTACAGCATCACAAAATCGAAAACTGAATCGAAGGCCTCTCGGCCTCCATAGAGGCTTTAACCGCGCTAGCAAATGCGGGAGTGGGCCGAGGAAGATGAGAACGAAGGCTGAATGTGGTGCAAACTTACAGAGGGTGAACATATTTACGATCGAGACAGTTGTCAGCAACATCTGATCGCTATTAAACTACAAAGTCAGCCAGTCTCTTTCGAAATCTACCAACAATGTGCAAGAACACCTTGATCAAAAGGCAAAGCTGTTCAACTTTTTGTACAACTTCAAAAGCAAAAGGACTCCATTTGAATGGTAGCGGAAGTAAAAGGTGCAAAATCGTGACACCCCCAAAAACCACAACAAAAAAACACAACAAAAAACCCGAGTCGAAACCTAGACTCGGCCTACCACAGATAGCCCAAGAAAAACTGACCAGATGACAATTTTTAGAAATTCTGACCGAAGAAAACTGGAGATATGCACCTAAATAGACGAAAACCGTGAACATTTAACCACACTGCAAAAAATTTAAATCTAGGATAGATTTTTTTCTAGTTTTAAGATTAATTTGCTTATTTTAAGAATTTAGTTCTAAAAATCTTAACGAGAAAAACAAGGTAGCACGTTTTTCTTGTTTTAAGATTTTATTTCTTATTCAACAATCTATTCTTGTTTTAAGATTCTATTTCTTGTTCTAGGCTAGAAAGATGTTCTTGATTTAAGAAAATATTTCTTGATATAAGATTATTTAGATTATTTTTCTTACCAAGAAATCTTGTTAAGAAAAATTATCCTCTCTACGCGACAAGAAAGTATTTCTTAAATTAAGAAATATTTTCTTGAAACAAGTTTTTTTTTCTTAAAATAAGAATTTTATTTTTTGCAGTGCAGTTTCAAACGCCATTATTACCATGGTAACAGCAGATATTAGCACTATTCAACAAATATCTGAAGTTCAGTTTAACCCATTGCCCAAGGGCTTCCCCAGAGGTGAATAAAATCGTCTGGCGTTAGCCAAAATAAAATACTAAAAGACCGATTCGGATAGGAATGAGTTAAAGAGAGCAATAACCATAGACTATGCACTGAAGGTAACAAGCCAGTATAATGTGGTTCACGCGGCCGGCGGCGGCAGGGGGTGTACTGCCATATATCAGCATATTAATTGAATCAAGTATATTAATTGATCTGTTTCTTTGTCTGTTCGCGTATCTCATTATCTGTCTGTCTGTATTTTTTTCACCTCAACGCAGTTCGTCCAAAATCGGGGCGCACGGAATACGTGTTCGCAAAGTATTTTTTGTGAGAGTATGATTTTGGCCATCCTTACATTGGAACAGGGTATATGAATCACTGTTTTGTAGATCTGGTACAGGGCCAGTTTTTACAACGACAGTTATTTCGTCTGGAAAAGAGCGAGCAGGAAGTATGTTTTACTTCCTTGTAGATGGGAACAGGGTTGGTTGTTTTTTTTTGTTATTTTCCAAGAGAGAGAATCACAAATATAGTCAATCCCTTAGAGTCTAGAACAGGGTCGGGATTTCAAAGGTAAAGAATCCCCGACTGGCAAACATATTACTGATTTTCTAATTTCATATTTTCATTATACATTTTATTAGATTTAATTTAATTTAATTTAAAAGTGAAATTCCCTCTATGTCTAACTATTGAGACCCTTTCCTTTAGTCGCATTGTCAATTTATTTTCAGTAAATGTTTTTTGTATGTTATTAGTATTTTCAGCTTGAGTTGGTAAAGTTTTTCGTATGTTCTGGAGCTCACAGTTTAACTTACGACAGCTGTACAGCAAAAACACGTGAAAAAACAAATAAATCAATGTTTGTACACGTTCGATTTATTTTATAATATCCCCAGAATAGTTACTATATACATGTCATTACTGGCACTGTCAATTTACGCACATATCAATGTTAACCCTCTGAGCGGGAGTGACGCGCTTACCCACCGCATTTCAGAGTACTACTAAGCCTAGTTCATACGAGCAAGTTTTCCTTAAGAAGTTTCAGTTTGACAAGTTATATTTGCCCGTGTGTACGAGGAAATGTGACAAGTTTTTCCTTGACAAGTCTCCTTGTTGAAAAGCTGGCATGCCATCTTTTTTTTGTCAATATATGACATGTCAAGGAAAATATGACAAGTAAAAAATTGTTGACCGTTCACACTGGCAAATAAAAGTTGTCAACGACGATTTGTCAAGGGAAAATTGTTGACCCGTACACATGAGCAAGTTTCTTTGGCAAGAAACTTGTCAAGGAAAACTTGCTCGTCACCTTTTGTAAACTAGGCTCCAGTCAGTATTATTGTATATTTGCCTGCGATATCTGATTAACCTCGGACTTGTGAAATGTCTTGATAATATCAAGACATTTCACAAGTCCGAGGTTAATAAGGTATATTTTCCGGATGCGCAAAATTAATAGCGATCTAGGAAAGTCTACGGAAATGCATGTAAACTATCAATTCGGAAGAAACATAGACAAAAGTGAAATATCTTTACATTCAGGTTTTGGTGACAGAGGAAATATTGGACACGGCTTCAGGAGAATTGTAGATTTTGCACGAATTTACAGTATGCTCCAACTTTTCATAGAATTGACAAAATCTGCACGGTATTTATAGATTTTCTAAAATAAGTTGAAAAAATTGACATCCCCCTGCATGGAAGTCAAACAGCTTCTTTAATACCTGTATTTGACCAAAATCATATTAGGAATATTTTAATTATTCATTTATTCAAAAATTGATGTTCGGTACTTCGGTTTCCTATAAATTGTTACAGACAACAGGCTACATGACTATTATTATTATATACGAATATTAAACAAAAATGGTTTATATATCTCTCTCTCTCTCTTCCTAAATTGGGGTTTGCATTGCTTTTCGTGTTAATCAATTTGTGGATGCATCAATATCGAGGAAATAAACCTACCTTGTAAGTATTATGTTAATTAACTATGACTTTCATTTTCACTTTCTCAATATCCTTGTCGTGATAAAGTTTAATCACGCTTGTTTAATATTATAAACCGCTCATTATAACTCAATGTTTGACGTGAAGATAATAAAGGTTTACAGCCATACATTTCATAATTAATATCTTGGTATAGTTCACGCACGGCGCGATCTACGTTGTCGGACTTAGAGCTGGTCATATACAAGAATACAAGGATGATCAATACTGTATATAATACGCATGTAACATGACTGCTGAAACTGCAGCAGATGGCATTATACGAACATGTAACGATCGTTAAGTTAACGATAATATGTATAGTACTAGACGGAATGTACGCATTCTAGCCCACATCGCTATTGAGGGTAGCGAAAGCGAACAGGTAAAATACAGTATATTAAAGAATGATGGCGAACAAATACCCAAAGTCCAAACAACTTCCTTGTAGAAATAGTTTTAATAAAAGCTTACCAGTTGATCTTGCAAATCCAAACGCGTTAACGACGAGGAAGAAGATCAGCACACAGCCCCGCCAAACGTTCATACTCCTAACAGCGAAAGCTTAACAACACATAAAAAGCCTTGTTAAAGCGAAATTGAGTGGCATGCCCCAAGCTATAAACGAAACAGAAAGTTTCACAGACGCTCTTGATCATGAATATGTATTCTGAAATACGATTCTTTGAACCTCGCCAACCTGTGTCAATAGTTCACGTTTGCATGCAATAATTATTAACACGCCAACGCGGGCGAGATAGAGATCGCTAACTTGCGAAATCCTAAACATGGTAAAAGTATGGTATCTGTGAGTTATGATTAAAGATTTTGAAAGTATAGTTTACTTGAACCATAATATTTGTTTCTTGACAGCGTGCTCTCCTATCAAGGATATACTGTATAGTCTACAATTCGCAGCGAAATACGAGAGCCGATAAATAATGACTGGAATGTCCACCGACATATTAAAATGCGAGCTAATAAACAAGCAAGTTTGTCTAAAACTTCAGTGCCAATGTTTTCAATCGTTGGTTACTAGAATTAAAGAGAATCAGACCTGATGTGAAGGTACACTATAAGACTACAATCATTGACAAAATTCTTGAAACAAAGCTAACATGAAATGGTTTCATGTCCCCCCTTCCCCCCACTTCAATGTTGTGGAACTCAAAACGTGTGCAATTTGCACTCAGTCACCTGCGATTACATTTAATGTTCAGAGTATCAACATTGAAAAAGGGGGACGGGGGGATAGCAATTTATGCAAAAAAAGAGGCTTAGTAATTAACATGGCATGATTCACTCGAGTCGTTTCAACTAATTTTGTCAATGATTGTCTGAATTTACGTTAACAATTCTCCGTACATTTTTCGTTGCAGAGAAACGGCATATTTTACCCACGACTGCGCAAAGTGATCTCACATACATTTAACACATATATTGATCACTAACAACAAACGATAATTTTAAAGGTTAATTACATGACGTCACCATGACGTCGTAATGTTAACTGTCACTACGCGGAAATCAGGTTCAAAATTATTGTCGGTTGAAAAGCTGCGCACGCTCTCTGTATTTCCATGATGAATTTATAATTCTGACACAAAACCTACACGTAAAATTAAAATCTGCCGAGAACTTTATTGCAGACCTATCATGAAGGATAATGTATACCCTGCACTTGCGCAAATCATTAAAATATTTGACCATTCATGCTGATATAAAGAGAAAAGTCGGGAAGAAATTATCTTAAGTTAATGCCCAAAAGAACAGAACAAATTGTTTGCAGCAAGGGGGAAAAATTCTTTCACCAGTTGCATTCATTAAAAACTTGTCAATAGAATAATTACCCTTCGAATTCATCTCAAGTTACAACTGGCACTCGTGTTATAAAAGAGCTCATATGTCAAGGAACATAAATAAACAATGAATCGAGGAGTTCAGCTCGATTTCAACAAAAATAATCGATACCCAAACATTTCTCCTTATACTTTTATCATTACAAATAGTTGACAACGCATATATACTTCTAAGATATCATTGCACTTTGCTATGTATGAGAGCGCTAAAATTAAGCTCAGGTTACCACACTTTACCACAAACTTCGCATAATATTCAGTGCAATTTCAACTGAAATATTCGAAACACAAAGATGTTTTTAAACTTTAGCTCTATATAAGCATTAAGTGGACATAATTGTTGCATTTGATCACACTTTACCATATACTTACACTAAAATTTAGTACACTTTACCACACTTTACCACAATCTGCATATATAAAAGAAACATAATCTAATTTATTAACATAAGCATGGTAAAGTGTGGTAAAGTGTGGTAAAATATAGAATTGATGTGGTAAACTGAATTGATATAAAACGATGTAGCTAAGAAAGTACTATAAACAGTTCATTTCACTCGAAATAATTCTATAATACTATTTATTTGTCCAATATAGCGAATGTTAAGCAGCAAGGCGCCATGTTGCGATAGACCCCCTGGGCCCAAAAAAACAAGACATGTGGCTCATTTCTCCGGTTGAACGTAATCGTATACATGTACGATCGATTGCAGAAACCGCCTAAATTCCATGTTATTCCTGACGCTTAAATTTTATTTACGAATAATTCATGTTATGCTGCCACACTAATTCCACTATGTTCTTTCGCGAAAAATGATCATTCAAAGTAATTGAGCAACCAGCGGCACATGAGCAACTCGACTTCGCCACGGTTCTATAGAAATTCAATAGGACGAGAGTTCCTTTATCAAATTACTAATCTTTTTTCTAAATAACTTGGTAATTTCTTGACTAGAGTGGCTTCTTCGATTTGTTTTGTCACAGAGGTCATTATGCCTGTGAGCCGTGGCATACGCAATTTCTTTTAAATGGATACAACTGTAATTAATCGCTTGTTGATCGCATAAAACTTTAACTTCAAACGATTGCAAAAAAATTATTGTAATCCCGTTCGACAATAGAATATGCATTTAAACTAACCCATATTCAACTTTATCATATTTTAAAACATTAATGGTCATTTCATTAGAGAAAATGGATTTTTATGAATTAAATCTGTTGCGTTTGCGTCCATTTTGTTCTCAGACTGTCTGAATTTACGTTAACAATTCTCCGTACATTTTTCGTTGCAGAGAAACGGCATATTTTACCCACGACTGCGCAAAGTGATCTCACATACATTTAACACATATATTGATCACTAACAACAAACGATAATTTTAAAGGTTAATTACATGACGTCACCATGACGTCGTAATGTTAACTGTCACTACGCGGAAATCAGGTTCAAAATTATTGTCGGTTGAAAAGCTGCGCACGCTCTCTGTATTTCCATGATGAATTTATAATTCTGACACAAAACCTACACGTAAAATTAAAATCTGCCGAGAACTTTATTGCAGACCTATCATGAAGGATAATGTATACCCTGCACTTGCGCAAATCATTAAAATATTTGACCATTCATGCTGATATAAAGAGAAAAGTCGGGAAGAAATTATCTTAAGTTAATGCCCAAAAGAACAGAACAAATTGTTTGCAGCAAGGGGGAAAAATTCTTTCACCAGTTGCATTCATTAAAAACTTGTCAATAGAATAATTACCCTTCGAATTCATCTCAAGTTACAACTGGCACTCGTGTTATAAAAGAGCTCATATGTCAAGGAACATAAATAAACAATGAATCGAGGAGTTCAGCTCGATTTCAACAAAAATAATCGATACCCAAACATTTCTCCTTATACTTTTATCATTACAAATAGTTGACAACGCATATATACTTCTAAGATATCATTGCACTTTGCTATGTATGAGAGCGCTAAAATTAAGCTCAGGTTACCACACTTTACCACAAACTTCGCATAATATTCAGTGCAATTTCAACTGAAATATTCGAAACACAAAGATGTTTTTAAACTTTAGCTCTATATAAGCATTAAGTGGACATAATTGTTGCATTTGATCACACTTTACCATATACTTACACTAAAATTTAGTACACTTTACCACACTTTACCACAATCTGCATATATAAAAGAAACATAATCTAATTTATTAACATAAGCATGGTAAAGTGTGGTAAAGTGTGGTAAAATATAGAATTGATGTGGTAAACTGAATTGATATAAAACGATGTAGCTAAGAAAGTACTATAAACAGTTCATTTCACTCGAAATAATTCTATAATACTATTTATTTGTCCAATATAGCGAATGTTAAGCAGCAAGGCGCCATGTTGCGATAGACCCCCTGGGCCCAAAAAAACAAGACATGTGGCTCATTTCTCCGGTTGAACGTAATCGTATACATGTACGATCGATTGCAGAAACCGCCTAAATTCCATGTTATTCCTGACGCTTAAATTTTATTTACGAATAATTCATGTTATGCTGCCACACTAATTCCACTATGTTCTTTCGCGAAAAATGATCATTCAAAGTAATTGAGCAACCAGCGGCACATGAGCAACTCGACTTCGCCACGGTTCTATAGAAATTCAATAGGACGAGAGTTCCTTTATCAAATTACTAATCTTTTTTCTAAATAACTTGGTAATTTCTTGACTAGAGTGGCTTCTTCGATTTGTTTTGTCACAGAGGTCATTATGCCTGTGAGCCGTGGCATACGCAATTTCTTTTAAATGGATACAACTGTAATTAATCGCTTGTTGATCGCATAAAACTTTAACTTCAAACGATTGCAAAAAAATTATTGTAATCCCGTTCGACAATAGAATATGCATTTAAACTAACCCCATATTCAACTTTATCATATTTTAAAACATTAATGGTCATTTCATTAGAGAAAATGGATTTTTATGAATTAAATCTGTTGCGTTTGCGTCCATTTTGTTCTCAGACAATCATTGACAAAATTCTTGAAACAAAGCTAACATGAAATGGTTTCATGTCCCCCCTTCCCCCCACTTCAATGTTGTGGAACTCAAAACGTGTGCAATTTGCACTCAGTCACCTGCGATTACATTTAATGTTCAGAGTATCAACATTGAAAAAGGGGGACCGGGGGATAGCAATTTATGCAAAAAAAGAGGCTTAGTAATTAACATGGCATGATTCACTCGAGTCGTTTCAACTAATTTTGTCAATGATTGTAGATAAGAGAGAAGAATGTTGTTCGTCTAATGTACGAACAAAAAAGAAGATATTACCTTAATATCTTATATTCATAAATTATCTTATCGTCTCCTCAAGCTTTCAGCTGTCGAATTTCTGGGCCAAATTACAATTCAAGCCTACATAAGTAAGTTAAAAGTACAGAAAAGTTTAAATACATTAAAATATCAGAAAAATTGAAAAATGCATTGTGAAATGTGAAACACGGTTAAAAAAGACACGGTTAAATTTTTTTCTTCTCATGTCTCTGAGGATGATTCTGTAATAAAATTGAAACGCTACACGTCGTTAAGTTGTCGTGAGAATATCTCGTGCACTTGGATAGAACCCGCCTCCAATCCCTGTGCGGCTCGATAGCTCAACAGATAGAGCGGTGGACCGGAATACCGAAGGGGCGAGTTAAAATCCCGCTCAAGTCAGCCGAAAATTATTCGGTTGACTTTAGCAGTGTAAGACATCATGAAAAAATGTTCTCAACGTACCACCATTTAGAGTTTACAAAATTTTGAGCTGCAAGCAGGCTGGATATCTCATTGAGATATTTTGTTTGGTTTGGTTTCCTTTTGTTTTATTTCCTTTCCTTCTCCTTTCTTTTTTCTCTCCCCCCTGTTAACTTATTGTATCGATATCGGCGTGTGTGAGCTTAAACAATTTTGACAGCTTTGAAGTTTGCCGGCTAACTTACCCAATTAAAGTGTTCCCATGCAGCCGACTCAACGCCTAGCCTGCCTAGGGAGAGAGGGGGTTGGGAAAGGTGAGAATGAAGGGTTCGTTCTTGACGGAAAAGTGGCGTAGCGGGCAATGAGAAAAGACTTGGAGCCCACGCCGAGGTTTTTTCCTCGTCTTGCGGGCTCGTTCGAAAAGCAAGCCCTCTAATGCTTTATTGTATACCCTCTTACTTCACCCTTCGGAACTCAAAAACGGAACCCCTTCTAGGCTCTAATTGGTACAAGGCCAGCATCATTCAGTTAACATTTTCACAGTAACAAATGCAGCAAAACTGTAACTTCAGTCACCGTTTCTTTAAAGGGTGTATGAAATAAAGGTTAAGGAAAACCCTCTTTATATTTGAACACTGACAATTTGAAGTTATAATATAAGGGTTAGTTTTGACACCTGTCACGTATATCCATGGTATATCTCACTTCGGTTTCGAAATGTTGAGATTTATAGTATGTTGATATTTGTT
Source organism: Corallium rubrum (assembly GCA_964035015.1). Lineage (NCBI taxonomy): Eukaryota > Metazoa > Cnidaria > Anthozoa > Scleralcyonacea > Coralliidae > Corallium > Corallium rubrum. Next base: position 19,838 of record CAXIUP010000037.1, on the reverse strand, counting down.
TGTCCCCGAGCTCGGGCGTAGGGCCGAAGGCCCGGAGCCCGGGTGAGGGTGCTAATCTCGACGTGCGTGGAGTCCACTTTACACGCGAGATGAAACGCGAGATGAAAAGCCGAAACCAATTCTGAAACCTGTTTGTATGTATATATATATATATATATATATATATATATATATATATATATATATATATATATATATATATATATATATATATTATCAAATCCACAACTTGCGCAGTTCGAATAGCAGGATACTGGTAACTAACCTGTTAAATTATTCAAATTATTTAAATTTACGTCAGCAAATATATAATTTATAAGTTCGGTTGGATTACGAAATAGTTTTTCAACGATCATGCCGAAAGAAATCTTTGCCAGAAAAAATGGTTTCAGCTAAAATGCTAAAATGTACATTAATATTACTATGGAAAAAGACCAAAGAAAGAAGACTAACAAGAGATGTGGCAGCGAGAAAAAGACAACAATACCACTGGAAAAAGCCTAAAAATTAATACGATAAAGACCGAAAACGATGCCGACCGAAATGTAAAAATGAAAGAAGAAGGATGTGTCCTGAAACTGTTCAAAGCCGGTAAGGAATTTTGCTCTGGTGTATTCTACATAACTCGAGAGGGAACAATGAAGAAATTTTGAAACAAACGGCTTAATTTAGATCATGAAGAGAACTGAATGATGCCTTGTCATATTTAATTTAAGTTTATGTGTCAACAACGAAAAAAAGTAAGAAACCGCGAACGAGAAAAACAATCCGAAAAGACTAGACTGAATTGCCAGTGTTTGTGGTGACAAAAGCAGAAGAAAGCTTAACGGTAGGAGATTCGTATTACTATTTACCAGTTTAGCTGAGTTAAATCGGAAAAAATCTTGAGATGAAAATTAAATTATATTTTGTCTAGAATTGTCTTTGAACGCTAGGACGTTGACATTGTGTCTTTTCTTGGCGATTGTTTATATATTGTATATTTTTGAATGAAAATTTGTCATTTCCTTCATATCGTTGTTTGTTTGTTTTAATATTGACTTTGCATGTTCTTTCGGTGTGTCAATACATGACTACAGATGAACCTTGCTAAGTAATTTTCTGGGATGTTTTCTGATCTGTGTGTCATTTATAATACAACAAAAAAACAGAAATTAGGAGGGGGGGGGGGGGGTAGGGGTGTTAAAAATGCATATAAAGCGGGCGAGGGGTTGTTGCGTTCATGTATTTCTAGTTTATATGTAAATACAACTTCGCTACCTGCGTCACAATGCAAAATGAGTTTGGTGATGTAGTTGTCTAGCAAAATCACTTATTAAGACTGTTCATGCACGTGTATACAGCAGGGACGTAGGAGCGACACTAAAAGTGTCGGGGGGGGGGCGACAAAATTTTTAGGGGGGTCCGGGGGCATGCTCCCCAGGGGAAATCTTCAAATCTAGAGTCTCTGAAATGCCATTTCCTGCATTTTGGGACAAGGATTTACATAATTCTAAAGGTCCAAACTGAACGTCATAAAATACTCAAAAGACAACACTTTGAATATATTCACGTTGAATATCTGCATTCAAATTTCTTTATTATATCTTTATTCAAAGTCGTGGGTTAGCTAGGGTTAGTGATTTTGTTAATCATAACTTTATTACTGCCTTGTTTATTACTGGCCTTGTTAAAAAGTGTGTGTGTGTGTGGGGGGGGGGGGGGGGTAGGGTACATATTCTGCCTCCCCCCGCTTCCAACGTCCCTGGTATACAGTATGCGTATTTACTAAACTTTACCAGCAACGTTTGAGTTATCTGGTGGAATAATGTCAAAAATATACTTGATTTCCTACTTTTATGCGTTTTATATGCAGTCAACAAATTCCAAGATTTGAAGATGGAACGACAGACCGTATTAGGACGGGCGTACTGGGCAAACACCCAGTGGGCCCTTTGCCTGTGGGGACCCCTTTGGGCCCTTAAATGTTTTTGACTAAAAACGGCTGAAACAACCTATATATGCTCAGGATAAAATAATTTTCTAGTATTTATAGTGGTTCCAACATTTCGAGTTCCGGAATTATGAAGAATTCGAAAGCATCATGCAATTAAATGTGGTGCACAGAAAAGACGTAAGAAGAAGGTAAGAAGAAGGTACGTCGACGAGTTGCAAGAAGCAGTTCAGCTCTGAAAAGCGAACAATGTACAGGGTCCGTGGAGCTGAGGGAAAGTGGAGCAATTACTCCCCTTTTTGTCCTGATATAGACTAGTTCTATATAATATTCATTATTGTTGAGATTACTCAAAAAGAAAATGTGGATCTAAAAAGTTTGAAATGCGTACTTTAAAGCCAACGCTTAGGCCTTATTAAACAGGCTTCGACCTTAAGCCTGGTTTCCATATAGCCACAAGAGCCGCCGGTGTGCCGGCGTTCTGCCAACCGCAGTCGCCGCCGGCAACGTTGAGAATGTGACGGTGGTGCATGCGTCTGGTTCGCGAGTACCTCGGCGGCGTTGTGGGACTTTTAAAAATAGGGAACTTATTAAGCAAGAATAACGCGAACGTCACGACGACTACCCAAGTACAATAGTATTTTTCAACCAAAACAAAGCGTTGAATAATTTACAGTCCCAAGAGTATAATCACAACACGGTCCTCGTACAACGTCAACTGAAGCGTTTTCAGGTTTTCAAAACAATGTTGTACTGTAGCAAAGAACCACAAATTAAAGTTGTCAGGTTGCCTTTAATAAAGGTCTTCAATTTGGAAAATCCAACATACAAATGACGTAAAGCATACAATTGATACGATGTCCTGATCCACTGGGTTTTTTTTACATGTAGACGTGCAGTAACTTAATTTTCCGTGAACAAACGGTTGTTGCTGCTCTACCAAGTTAAGCGGTTACTTCTATACCACAAGGTATCGTCAGAGGAAATATAAGGCAAAACGCAAGTATAAATTTTGGGTATAAGGGAAATATTTCGGCAAAGACAGGAACATGGTCAATATCATATACTCTATTTCGCGAGCTGACACGCGTAAAAATCTCACAAGTTGTTACAGCATTGTTGCCTGAACAATGCTGTAACAACTTGTTATCATATGTGAACAACATTGATACATGAACAACATTGTTCATCATTGTTTCAACAAGTTGTTACAGCTTGATGAAACAACAACCGTTGTTCACGCATGTTGCAACAACCGAAGAACGTGTTGATACATCAACCATGTTCACCATTGTTGTAACAATGTTGTTCATCGTTGTTATTTCATCATGCCATAACAACATGTTCCATCATGCATGAACAACGTTGTCGAATCAACAAGTTGTTTTTTCGTTGTTCCAACAGGCGTGAACAAGTTGTTCCTTCAACAACTTGTTACAGCATTGTCACTGTTCGTGAACAAACACGCGAGGAGACTATGGACCACGGTCACGTGAAGATCACGCGTAATCTCACGTGAGCATAGTTCATTTGAACTTTCTCCTTGACGGAACAACAGCGGGCATCGTTGAAACGATGTTTTCATGTGTTGAAACGGGTTTTCCCACTGGTTTTTCCCTCGTTTTATTTTCCCTTTGCTGCACTGCCAATGGACTGAGGAATAGTCTTCTGTGTGAACAAATCACTTGGTAAAACTTTGTCAAGATTAGACTGGCATACACTAAATTTATCCATCTCAAAGAGGTAAGAATATAAATACATTATATTAAATAACTTCAATGTTATTTTAGCTCGTTGGCATTGCTATAAATGCTATCATTAATTAATACATGTCCCTTCTCTCATTTTGTTTCCAGCTTAAAACCCAAGAGAAAGCAAAGAATTTTAGGTAAGTTTATTTGTTCGCGCTGTTCAATACTGTCAGTAGAAACAGTAAATTTTTATACGATACACAACTGCAAATTTAACTGTCAAAACGAGAAAAGACACTTTATACTTTGGAATATTAATGTTCTTCTGTCAAATATAGTTTATCGTTCCTCGTTATTTTTTTTAGAAAGTACATGTGAACTGGAGTATATTAGCTTATTTACAAAAAGGTAAGATGTGTTAAAAAGCCTCAAAAATGTTTACTAAAAATATGTTTACGTTTTGTTTTCTTCCATCCGCGAAATTAGTCGGAATGCTGATCTCTTGGCTTTGTTGAGGCAAAGGTGAAAGAATTTTTGTTTACACTATTTCAAAGCAGAAAGTTATTAACCTAAACCTTTGTTTTTCTTCTTAAATTTTTTTATGCATAAACTATAGTTGTGGGAGTTAAATAATATCAATGAAAATGGAAATGGAGAAGAACTGAAAGCGCCGCCAGAGAACCGGGGAAAACTGGAGGATACGTGAGACTTTGTATTAAAATTATAACTTCAATAAACGTTTTTAAAAATTCATGGATGTGTTTGCGTGATATCTTCGTCTTCAATAATAGTGATATTAATATTTTTTGTGATTTTATAAGAAAATTAATAAGCGAGACAACCGGGGGTGCACAAAAAAACGAGAATTTAACGGATAGATATCATATTGTAACATGTTGTTTTAACAACTTGCTCACAAATGTTAATTTATCATGCTGGAACAATGCTGTTGTACCATGCATGTAACATCATGTTGGAACAACTTGTTCACGTCTGTTGGTTCATCAGGCGTGAACAAGCATGTTGGAACATATGGTGAACAACTTGTTGACAACATGTTCACGGCGAGCAGCACAACATTGTTCACGGCTGTCGAGAACAACTTGTTCACGTCTGTCAACAACCGTGAACAAGTTGTGCGTTTTTACGCGTGTAGAACTCGAAGATCGAGAATACTTTTACAGGTAATTATTTACATTTGTGTTATCAGTATTTGGTACAATACGGGAATTTTATAAACTTTCACACATACAAATTGTGTTAGCTAATTTGCTGACTGATTATGTTGTAGCTAATCAACATTTCTCCTGATACACATATTTCGATTGGCTAACACTGATCACATGATGTTAGAGGAACGGCGTCCTCGTCGGCATGTCGCACCACAGGAACGTTGAAAGTTGAACCAAATTCAACTTTTCTAGTGCCGCCGTCGATGTGACTGCGACACCACCGGGATACCGGCGCAATCTGTTCCATTAAAAGTTTCTTGCCGGCGTTAGGTCGCAGGCTAAGTCTCCAGCACGTCGGCGGCTCTTGCAGCTATATGGAAACCAGGCTTTATAGTCCATGCATAATTTTAAATTTAGCGTTAATTACGATTTCTCGTAGGTCACAAACTAATATACTAAAGCCAAAGTCTATAATTTGAGCAAAATCTTTGATAAAAATGATAAAATGTGCCATTAAAACATATTTTAAAACTAATAAAAGTTTGCTTAAGTGTTGTCAAAACGCAGAAAATGCCATTTCAGAAACCCAAATTTTAAAAATTTTCCGGGAGAGGATCCCCCAGACCCCCCTACACATGCGCGTCCATGCAAAACAAGTTGATTAGAGAAACGTGCTTGACCCCCTTTTACAACAAATCGCCAAGGCCCCTCTAACGTAGCCAGCCCGCCCCTGGTCGGACTCCATTGAAAACACAACTTAGAATTAGTAGGTCTTGCTGAATATATGGTGTTGGATGCTGCTAGGAAGTGCTATTTTTGTGTGAATCGTGCGAATTCGGAAAGTTTAACAAAACTGATTTCCACAAAAAATATGTGCGGATTGGCGGAATGGCAAATTTGACTGAAACGATTAGCAGATTGTCGGGTTTCCGTACCCCTATATTCACCTACTCCCTTAAGAAAAAATTAATCTGAAATGATCGACGATATTGCATATAAGAAGCTATTTGTCGATGCGATTGTCTCGAACATTTTTTGGTTACCATGCATCCTTGTTTCCAGGCCATTGCCATCTCTAGGGTAAAGTGTCTCTGTAAAATTGAGCGCACTGATTGGTCGGAAGTGACACTCTTAAACATATATGATCATTATATATGATCAAATCGTCGAAAGCTCAAATTTCGTCTCCAGGACGTTTGCGAGAAGCAACAACAAACTGACAAAGCTAGAGAACGGATTTAGATAATTATCTGATTTGCACGTTTAAAACTTCTTCCTCACTCCTGGCAATCCGTTATGTTTTCAATTAGATTACGCGTTAGATCATAGATAATGGAAGGGGAACTGGATAGGAAACTTCAAACGAGGTTAAAGAACCGGAAACGTTGTTTGCACAACTTGCTATGGTAATTACACACTTAAAAGCAGCTAATGCACCTATTGCTGAAATTAGACAAAAGTGTAATATCACTTAAGTTGAGCAGTATCTGATTTTAACCATGTGGGACCACCCGTTAGGTGCATTGCCCGCTTATAACCGTATACTTACCATAGCAAGTTGTGCAAACATCGTTTCCGGTTTCGTAAGTTTCCTATCCAGTTCCCCTTCCATTATCTATGGTTAGACAATGGAAACTATCATATCCGAGGACTCTCTTAAAGTAGCCAATCAGGACTACTCCAAAAATCTGGAAGTACTGCACCAATATTTAGGGAATTTTGTATCAGGCCGTGTTTCTGGTAGCGTGTGTATAGCTTGAATATACACCTGTAATTCAGTCTGAAAACTCGCATTATAGCTTGTCGAGCGCCCCCCTCTCCGCTGAGCTTCTGACATCTGAGAAGTAGATTCTAATACTCTTATGATTGATTGTTTATTTGATTGGATTATTATATATATATATATACTTATATATATATATATATATATATATATATATATATATATATATATATATATATATATATATATATAATACAAACGAGCACGTGTGATTTTGTTCACGGAATGTCGGAAAGTGCTCAATGCCATAAAGGTAGAGCGAATATAGTATAGTTTAAGTAGGCTTACCACACAGGTAAGCCTACTTAAACCATACTATATATATATATATATATATATATATATATATATATATATATATATATATATATATATATATATATATATATACCAAAAATAGTATGCCACATTAATAGCGTTACTAGTCTAGCATTAGTTTTCAGAGCGCTCAATACCATTGATAAAGGTAGAGCGAAAATATAATTGTAGTAAATATTGCTGTCGCTACTCAGAGTTTCACGCGGTTAAGCGATCTTCAGGCAACTGACAGACCGTGTGTCACTAAACTCTATAAATACATTGGTGTTAGCAAAGTTGGTGTTTGGTTACGTGTCGGCACTTGGTAAAAATTTCCGTTCGTTTGTTTAGAGTGTTTTTATGCCTACAAATAAAAACACTCTAAACAAACGAACGGAAATTTTTACCAAGTGCCGACACGTAACCAAACACCAACTTTGCTAACACCAATGTATTTATAGAGTTTAGTGACACACGGTCTGTCAGTTGCCTGAAGATCGCTTAACCGCGTGAAACTCTGAGTAGCGACAGCAATATTTACTACAATTATATATATATATATATATATATATATATATATATAGTAGGTAAGTGTTCTCCGGATTATATAATTAACGTTTTGAGCTTTCAACTCGGTTCTTCGAGTCTTCTCCTCACGTAATTATATTCGACGAGAGCGTCTGATTGGTGCGATGATAGGAATAGGTGGTGTTTGATTGGTTGTGATGGGACGCGTTGCTAACCAAGTCTGCGTATAGTTGATGGTGGTCGTGGAGCTAGTGTCCAGTGTTCGACGAGTGGATTTCTTCGGAAGCAACGGAGGGTGTGCGTGAATCAGGATTATTATGTGAACGTCTTAATTGAAGGTAGGTTGTAGGTATGTCGGTGTATCGGTTTAATGTAAAAAACAACGACAACAAACAACGACATTAGAACATGGGAAAGATACGTAGACAACGTGTTTGCAATAATCAAGGACAAAACTGACAAAATATTACAAACAATCAACAACACTACGGAAAATATTAAATTTACTAGAAATACATGAATGCAACAACCCCCTCACCCGCTTTTATTAAATGGTTTTTTGAAACACCCCCACGCACCCACCCTGATTTAAAATAAGCACTCCTCCTGATATACAACCAATATAAAAACAAACAGATTTTAAAACAAATGATAATCCTCGATAATTATAGAATTTATGGATAGGATGATTAACTGATTTAATGAAAGTTGAACATATCAAAGCAAAACTTAGATCTGGTTGTAAAAAATATATTGTTTTTAGGAGGATTCAAAAGTAGCAAGCACTTAAATGGCTTATGGCTTCCCTATGTATAATGTTTTGCAAGTTAACAGCTCAAAATTACATTTATAATAGAGTCTGAGATAAAAACAATTCAGTAGAATCGGATCCCAGAAAGTCGAAAATTTGGAAATACAGCAAAAAAAATCGCCAAAGCCCATATGCAAAGTCAATGGATAACATCAACATAAACTTATAAAGGAAGTGTTTTAAGTTTAGGCTGACTTATGGTTTGGACGAGCAAAGGGAAAGCACGAAAACATGAAGCTGTATATTGTTTAGGTTATTAAGACAACAAGAATCCTACTGTTTATTTTAAAATGATTTGACCATTGAGTGACCACAACCACTGCAATTCAGATCGAGTTTTGTTTACCGTACGGCGTTTGGTTTCTTCAGGTTCTCTGGTTTCGCTTCAAGATATACTAAACAGGCTGTTTGTATCCTCTTCTTCGTTGTTCTCTTCTATTATTTAAATAGAGCAGGCTCCATTTCGTTAAACGAAAGCAAAATACTGACAGATTTAATAGTTTTCTTCGTCGCTAGTCACCAGTGTCCAACTATTCTTACCGCGTGACACCGTACCAAACATATATACATAAATAAATAAATAAATAAATAAATAAATAAATAAATAAATAAATAAATAAATAAATAAATAAATAAATAAATAAATAAACAAACTATTTCCCAGATTTCGTCTCCCTCGCTTTTTCTACACGCGTGTAAAGTGGACTACACGCATGTCGAAATTACCACCCTCACCGGGCTCTGGGCCTTCGGCCCTACGCCTGGGCTCGGGGACAAAAGAAGAAGAACTGAAAAACCAACTCTCTTTTCTCGACGTCTTATTGACTATAACCAATGACGGCACCTTGCACACCCAAGTCTACCGAAAGAAAACACACACTGGCCAAATATTGAATTACAACAGCAACCATAGGATCACTTTACCATACATCCACACTACAGTACGTCAGAAATGACAGCTAGACTTCTCCGACCATTTAACATTGACATAGCACACAAATTAACCAACACATAAACTTAGATCTAATTCACGAAACACAAAGACAAGACAATTACAATCGATTACGCTATTTACATGTTTCCTTGACGTAACTGCTCACAACAATACATTGGACAAACATCTAAAAAGATTGAGACACGACTAACAGAACAGCAGAACGCTATAAACTGAGACGACAACGGACACACTTTTGACTGGTCACGAACGAAAACACTAAGGACAGGCGACTACCAAATATGCGCGGGAATTTAAAGATGCGTGGCACAGCCTATATAGACAAACGTACATTAAACCGATACATCGACATACCTACAACCCACCTTCAATTAAAACATTCACATAATAATCCTGATTCACACACACACCCTCCGTTCCTTCCAAAGAAATCCACTCGTCGAACACTAGACCCTCCACGACCACCATCAACTATACACAGACCTGGTTAGCAGCGCGTCCCACCACGACCAATCAAACACCACCTATTCCTATCATCGCACCAATCAGACGCTCTCGTCGAATACAATTACGTGAGGAACAGCGCGAACATTCAAATATACCGTTAAATTTTTCTGAAGAAGACTCGAAGAACCGACTTGAAAGCTCAAAACTTTAATTATATAATCCAGAGAACACTTACCTACTACATTATGCCTGGATTACAAATCTTCAAATTCATATATATATATATATATATATATATATATATATATATATATATATATATATATATATATATAAATTAAAGAGTAAAAAATAGTCGCGAACTCCAGGCAGATAATAAGAGACTTTTATTACAGACGTTTCGCCCGTTCGGGCTTCTTCAGTGTAAAAACAGTTAAATATACTTGGTTCAAAATTATGCAGCTTAAATAAAGGATATTTAAATAAATTACCTATAAGTAAATAAAGCGTTCAGAGTTCAGCTAATTATGGTCTAAACAAAAGATTGAATCTTTTCAGACTGGAATTTAGGTCAAATATAATTAGCTGAAGTCTGAACGTTTTATTTACTTGTATTTTGAATTGTATTTTAATCATATTCCATAGAAACATTTTAATACTCCCATAGGACTCTAGTTATATATGTTATAGGTAATTTATTCAAATATCCTCTATTAAGCTGCATGATTTTGAACCAAGTATTTTTAATTGTTTTTAGCTACACTGAAGAAGCCCGAACGAGCAAAACATCTGTAATAAGAGTATTTTCATCTTCCGGCATGGAGTTCGCGACTATTCTTTACTCTTCAATTTTTACATGTTAAGCGTTCTGTATCTTTTGGATACTCCAGTCAAGTGGCATCATCGTTGGCGAACCAACTCTCAAATAATTAAAGACACACACACATAAAATCATCTGGTGTTTAAAGTGGTTCTCTTATGAAAATATTGTTCGTAATGTTGCTGCATAATCTTAAAGATATTACAGTAGTTGGTCATTGTGCAAAGTTTTATTTTGAAATTCTCCAAAACAAGTTGCATTTTACGTTCAAAGTTTTTACTTTGGAGTGCCAGCATTAAAGTGGCCGAACCTGAGAGGAATGAGTTGAGGAAGCTTGTGACATCATAGACTCAACAAAAACAAAAGAACATTGTTGTTGTTAACAAAAAGGTCATTGTTGTTATTGAGTCTATGATGTCATAAGCTTCCTCAACTCATTCTTCACAAGCTTGGTCACTTTAATGGTGGTGCTCCAAAATACAAACTTCACACATAAAATATCACCTTTTCTTCAATGAATTTTGAAACAAAACTTTGTAATTTTACTAACTACCATATCCTCTTTAAGATAATGCAAAAACATTGCCCACAATATTTTCATCAGAGAACCACTTTAAGACACAATATTTAAAGGGGCTGTTCTTGGTCAGCTCAGGTGGCAATGGGTTAAAGACAAAAAGTTTCATTTTTTTTCAATGAGATTTTATAAGGATAATTGAAAATTTCATTCTTTACTGAATTGGAGCCAAACATGGTAGACATGTAGACATGTTGCAGAACCATCCGCAGAGAAACATGTGGACATTTTTCATGATTTTCTTACACTGCTAAAGTCAACTGAAAAATTAGGCAGACTCGAGTGGGATTTGAACTCACACCTTCTGGATTCCAGTCCACCACTCTACCTGTTGAGTTACATAGGGATCGGAGGTGAGTTTTATCCAACTTAAGGAGGTGAGTTTTATCAAACCGGTATCCCAAAGATGCGAGTTCAAATCCCACTCGAGTCAGCCAAATTTTTCAGTTGACTTTAGCAGTGTAAGAAAATCATAATTTTTTTTCATTTCATGTATACACTATACATGTATAGACTAAAACATATTCCGAAGAATAATGCCATCCTGTAAACTCAAGATATGAGTCAAACAAGTGGAACTAAACATGCATACAGTATATATACAATTTCAGTTTCTTATGCAGTCTACATGGTCTTTTATTAAAGCCTAGTTAAGACTACTTCAGGCTAACATGTCCACCATGTTTGGCTTCAATTGATAACCCAAAGATATCATTCTAGTATATGTTGAGCTCACTGGGTTTACAGGTCGATTAATTACATATACATATACTGTATAAATTATTTTCCTTCATTCAATCCATGAAATTATGAGTTTTTGCATTTGATTCACATACCTCTACAAACACGCTCCCTATTTACATATTTCTTCAAACTGAACAAGCAATGACTTTAACGTCTTAATTTGCTCTGCCATAATGTAAAGCGGTTCCATACTCCTATTCATTTCTTCACATTTTCCAATCATGTTTGCCATGGCCTTGGTTGTTGTGTCAGTAGCATTTCCAATGTTCTTCACGCATTCTCGATAACACTCCGCATACTGCACACTGGTTGACGAAATACTTGTCATATTTCGAGTTAAGTTTTCCATCATTCGATTCAGGTTATGCTCGAGCTCTTTGGCCTTAAACTCCAAGACTTTGATCGCCTCGATATCAACGACCGGAACGTCACAAGCGTTTGTTTCTACTGTTGTTAATAACTTCTGTGCCGACGACAGGTCCTCTTCGTTTGCTACATCATGTATAATATAATTTTGTTCTTGATCTGAGTTAGACATGAAATTATTTGTCGATGAGACACGAGATAACTCGTCCAATTTGACAATATTTGTCCCTTCTTGGGCAGGGCCAGACCACTGACCTATATAATATGGACCGCGCACGCCAATGGGAGAATTGAAGCCAGCGGCCGCCATCTTACGGTGCTAAAATATTCGAATTCCGTAATTTTACCGGCCATGTTCGACGTCAAAAAAGACGTCGTTATTATCTGTAAACATGGCTGTTTTTGATATCAACAGAAACAGCACGCATTCAAGACATTTTTAATAGACAATAATTTGTCATCACTTACAAGACATCCAAAGGATCTCAAAACAAAGCTGAAAATTCGAAGGACTTCTGCATTCGGTTTTTGAAATTAACATGGTGTGATTTCCCGAGATCACTGATCCAGCCGTATTCACTCCCAGATTGGAAAAGTATACAATTGAATGAGGTTATGAAATAACCAAGGTTAAAACACAGGAGAGCGCAAGGTTAAGTGTTGCAGCTAATTGGTGTAATTATACACAGCTTATATGGACACTGTTGACGAGTTGCTAGAAAGAATGCGCATTACGTTACTTAATCCTTTATTACTTGTGCTAGCACAGACGTTAGACGCACGATATTTACGGCGAGATTTGTTTTGGACGGCATAGCGAAGACATAGCTAAGTATCAGTGGCATACAAGAAGTAAAGAAAATTGCGAAAATAAGAATTCTGCGTGGGCCTAAGCCAAGTGGTAGCGCAAGCAGTGGCTCAAGCGATTGGACCGCGGGGAAAACGCAGATCATAACAGCCGGCTCTGAACTCCTGTCGCATCTTCGGAGCGATTAAAGCAGCATTCAGGTAAAGCACTGACGCCTAACCCAGGGCACAACAACCAAGGTATGTAAAATCTACTCTATCTTTCTTCGTGTGGCAAATACTTCGGCTACTTCGGGACAGAGGTAAGACAAAACCAAGGACTAACAAAGCGGTGTCGGAGATACCTTCACAGAGTGTACGCAGGAAAGTCAGGCCTTAAAAGAAAGACTTGCGCGAAGAGAAGCAGAAAGCGCCAGACGCTGAGTACAAAGGTCATGCGGTTACTTCCCCATGGGCCAAATGCGCTAACTGACTCGTGTGTTCGTTGCGATAAACGAAGATACTGTGCTCAAGCGCGCTATGGCGCCTTTAGCCTACGCATAGGTGTTTAAAATACCGTCTTAGTCCATGGTAATGGAGAATGGTTTAACGGGTCGTGGTCTCGTCTCAACAATCCCTAAGTAGCGCTTACAAGAAGTGTTTCCCCATCGTGCTTGCTTGCAATAGTTGGGCAACGAAATGGTCTCGGGAGCGCATTTAGCTCTCATGTGACAACAAAAGTGTAATGTCTGTCATCACTTCAGGCACATCTAAGGACAACACATGATGCATCTCTTGCGCGCTCTATGTCTTATCACGGCACAACAAGGTTAAAGTGCCGGCAACGCACGTCCCAGGCAAAACCAATATCATTGCTGATGCTCTATCACGATTTCACATGCCAGAAGCGCGACCGAATCCCGTCGACATTCCGCAGGAGTTGCTAGTTCGTCTGACCTTGAATCTTTATTTGCCGAGATGCACGATCTTTATTTGAGATGCACGACAGTTAGTCTGACGCACCAAGGCATAGCCAGTTCTACTAAGCGAACATACTCGACAGCTCAGCGCAGATTTGAGACCTTTGTTACTGGAGTCGATGCATGAATGAAAGTGGGTCACCCCTAGCAGCAAGCGAGTGGGCGTGTATGACATTTTGCAGCACATCTATCAACAACGTTGAAAGCACAATCAATAAAAGTATACATAGGCTCATTAAATTTAGAACAACGCATGTTTACATTATCCTCCCAGCGCCCGGGAAAATGCCAGAGGCTACCTTCACAGGGTTGGTAAGCATTTACAGAACTTTAAATCTAAACAATTACGATGACGCTTTTTTTTTTTTGGGTGGCATGCTGCGTTGCATTTTCGGTTTCTTCCTCCGTTTAGGAGTGCTTTGTACTTGCTTTGCGTACTTGCTTGGCCTACTTGCTTCGCGTGCGCTGCCTCTTGCTACAGCCAGGGGGAAGCAGGCCCAGCGATTGCTGATTGACTTGCCTACAGAAAGGGGGGCACTCCAAGTGATTGACAGTTACTATAGCCGGGGGTACAGTCCCAGTAGTTGACATTGCTACAACTTAGGTGCATTCCCAATGATCGACATCTGCTACAGCCTGCGTGCAGTCCCAGTGATTGACATTGCTACGACTTGGGTGCAGTCCCAGTGATTGACAGTTGCTACAGCCTGGGTGCAATCCCAGTAATCGACATCAGCGACAGCCTGCCCAGTAATTGACATCTGCTACAGCCTGGGTGCACTCCCAGTAATTGACACTTGCTACAGCCAGGGTGCAGTCCCAGTAAGTGACATCAGCTACAGCCTGGGTACAGTCCCAGTAATGGACATTTGATACAGCCTGGTGCAGTCCAGTAATGGACATCTGGCTCAAAACTTGGCTCTTCGTGCAGGTTTAGAAGGAAATTTCTCTGGTCACAGCTTTCGAATCAGTGTTGCATCTACGGCAGCCCCCGTTGGCTTTCCAGATCATTTGATAAAAACCCACGGATGGTGGCTAGACAATGTGTATCAGTTGTACAGAACACCCCAGGAAATTTTAGATTCGGTTGCTGCACACAGGGCGCATACATAATCTAGTCTTAGTATGTTGAAAAGAGGAAGAAAAAACCCCCAAAACAACAAAAAACAAAAACAAAAAATCTATCTGTAGTGAATGGGGGGAGGCAGGCAATCCCAACTTACGCACCAATGCAAGTCTATCTACATATGCAATATCTACAGTATAACAACAGCAAACCAGAATTGGTTTACAGGTTTTTGCAATCTCACAGATTACAGCAGATGGGCATAACTCGGGTACACAGCACTTGCAACAGAACAGACTGGGTACACAGCATTGGCAATATAAGAGACAACAGCATATTGAGCGTGACGGTACAGCTTTGCAATTTAACAGACTACAGCATACAGGGTGTGGCCCTGGTATACAGCATTTGCAATATAACAGACTACAGCATAATGGGTATACTGTACAGTATTTGCAATATAACAGACTACAGCATACGAGGTGTGACCCTGGTATACAGCATTTGCAATATAACAGACTACAGCATACTGGGTATATAGCATTTGCAATATAACAGACTACAGCATACTGGGTGTGACCCTGGTATACAGCATGGTAATATAACAGACTACAGCATACTGGGTGTGACCCTGTTATACAGCACTTGCAATATAACAGACTACAGTATACTGGGTGTGACCCTGGTATACAGCATTTGCAACGTTACGGCAAAAATATCGCAACTCTAGCCTGGAATTATTATCACCAGCCATTGACACATCTAGCCTGGTATTGTAGCTCAGTATGAGCTTGACTTCAATTATTATTGCTGGCAGTTTACAACTCTAACTCGGCATGGTAGCTCAGCGGGAGCTCTGTTTCAAATTTAGTAGTGCTGGCCAATTACAAATCCAGCCTGGTATGGTAGCCCAGTTGGAGTTTTTGCTCAAATTATTATCACCTGCCATCTACAGCTCTAGCTGGTATGGTAGCCTGCCATCTACAACTCTAGCCTGGGATGGTAGCCCAGTATGAGTTTTTGTTCAATTATTATCATTCGCCATTTACAACTCTAGCCTGGTATGGTAGCCCAGTATGAGTTTTTGTTCAAATTATTATTGCGTGCCATTTACAACTCTAGCCTGGGATGGTTGCCCAGTATGAGTTTTGGTTCAAATTATATTATCGCGTGCCATTTGCAACTCTAGCCTGGTATGATAGCCCAGTATGAGTTTTTGTTCAAATTATTAGCGCGTGCCATTTGCAACTCTAGCCTGGTATGGTAGCCCAGCATGAGTTTTGTTCAAATTATTATCGCGTGCCATTGGCAACTCTAGCCTGGTATGGTAGCCCAGTATGAGTTTTTTGGGTTTTTTTGACCAAATTATTACCGCGTGCCATTTGCAACTCTAGCCTGGTATGGTAGCCCAGTATGAGTTTTTGTTCAAATTGTTACCGCGTGCCATTTACAACTCTAGCCTGGTATGGTAGCCCAGTATGAGTTTGTTCAAATTATTACCGCGTGCCATTTACAACTCTAGCCTGGTATGGTAGCCCAGTATGAGTTTGTTCAAATTATTACCGCGTGCCATTTACAACTCTAGCCTGGGATGGTAGCCCAGTATGAGTTTTTGTTCAAATTATTATCGCGTGCCATTTGCAACTCTAGCCTGGTATGCCGTAGCCCAGTATGAGTTTTTGTTCAAATTATTATCGCGTGCCATTTGCAACTCTAGCCTGGTATGCCGTAACCCAGTATGAGTTTTTGATCAAATTATTATCGCTCACCATTTATAACTCGAGCCTGGTATGGTAGCCCAGTATGAGCTTTTGTTCAAATTATTATCGCTTGCCATTTGCAACTCTAGCCTGGTATGGTAGCCCAGTATGAGCTTTTGTTCAAATTATTATTGCTTGCCATTTGCAACTCTAGCCTGGGATGGTAGCCCAGTACGAGTTTTTGTTCAAATTATTATCGCTTGCCATTTACAACTCTAGCCTGGTTTGGTAGCCCAGTATGAGTTTTTGTTCAAATTAGTATCGCTTGCCATTTACAACTCTAGCCTGGTATGGTAGCCCAGTATGAGTTTTTGTTCAAATTATTATCGCGTGCCATTTGCAACTCTAGCCTGGTATGCCGTAGCCCAGTATGAGTTTTTGTTCAAATTATTATCGCTTGCCATTTATAACTCGAGCCTGGTATGGTAACCCAGTATGAGCTTTTGTTCAAATTATTATCGCTTGCCATTGCAATTCTAGCCTGGGATGGTAGCCCAGTATGAGTTTTTTGTTCAAATTAGTATCGCTTGCCATTTACAACTCTAGCCTGGTTTGGTAGCCCAGTATGAGTGTTTTGTTCAAATAATTATCGCTCGCCATTTATAACTCGAGCCTGGTACGGTAGCCCGGTATGAGTTTTTGTTCAAATTATTATCGCTCGCCATTTACACTCTAGCCTGGTTTGGTAGCCCAGTATGAGTGTTTGATCAAATTATTATCGCTCACCATTTATAACTCGAACCTGGTACGGTAGCCCAGTATGAGTTTATGTTCAAATTATTATCGCTCGCCATTTATAACTCGAGCCTGGTACGGTAGCCCAGTATGAGTGTTTGATCAAATTATTATCGCTCACCATTTATAACTCGAACCTGGTACGGTAGCCCAGTATGAGCTTTTGTTCAAATTATTATCGCTCGCCATTTATAACTCGAGCCTGGTATGGTAGCCCAGTACGAGTTTTGGTTCAAATATTTATCACTCGCCAGTCAGAACTGTAGCCTGGTAGGTAGCTCAGTATGAGCTGGGTTGCAAAATCCGTATTGCCTGCTACGTACAACTCCAGCTGGAACTGTACCACAGTAATACAGTATGAGTTCTGTCTCCTGTGGTAGCAACGTTGGGTGCAGGTAATGGGTTAGTACAGTGCTTGGAGGCTGAGAACCAGGGCTCTCAGCTTGGTGGTCGGATCAGGAACAACGCTAGCCATTTCCCTGATCCTGCTCCAAGCACGGATGACTCAACGCTAAACAGAATCCAATATTCACACCTGCTACCCAACCATCCATACGGGTAAGTATATATTGTAACGAGACTGGTCGTTCCCGGAGACTAACACGGAGTGTGTAGGAAACAATCGACGTAGGTTTTAAATGAGGTTATGAAATAACCAAGGTTAAAACACAGGAGAGCGCAAGGTTAAGTGTTGCAGCTAATTGGTGTAATTATACACAGCTTATATGGACACTGTTGACGAGTTGCTAGAAAGAATGCGCATTACGTTACTTAATCCTTTATTACTTGTGCTAGCACAGACGTTAGACGCACAATATTTACGGCGAGATTTGTTTCCCACCATCCCCCCTTTCCCCCTAATACTCCATCAGTTATCAGAACTGATGTTTGAAGGGTACAGGTGTGACGGCTGCATGTGGTGGTGGTCGGATCAGGAACAACGCTAGCCATTTCCCTGATCCTGCTCCAAGCACGGATGACTCAACGCTAAACAGAATCCAATATTCACACCTGCTACCCAACCATCCATACGGGTAAGTATATATTGTAACGAGACTGGTCGTTCCCGGAGACTAACACGGAATGTGTA
This sequence comes from Corallium rubrum, assembly GCA_964035015.1. Classification (NCBI taxonomy): domain Eukaryota; kingdom Metazoa; phylum Cnidaria; class Anthozoa; order Scleralcyonacea; family Coralliidae; genus Corallium; species Corallium rubrum. Next base: position 1,297 of record CAXIUP010000037.1, on the reverse strand, counting down.
GGAAACAATCGACGTAGGTTTTAATGTAAAATATTTAAGCCCAAACTGAACATGGTCGCATGTCCATGAGGTTTTAAGTCTCATTTTTTTCTATCAGAAAAATAGTGTATGTTCTTTGGTAAATATTTGGATTTCTAAGCACACCACATGGACAAAAGTGAACATTCAGAACATTTTAGGCAACCTTTCTCTCGATTTTATTTGTCGTAGCAAAAGAAAGGCACTATAAAGTCGTGTTAAAAACAAATAAAATTTGACAATTGAACGATAGCCATGATGTGTAAACTTGGACGAATTCGCGCCGTTTTATTTTGTATTGCTATGTTGAATAAATGCAACAATTAAAGGTACTTTTAAAAATTAGCAGTAACAAGGCACATGTTGTTTGTTGGTAAATGCCGTAGAGGTTTAGATTTAAGACGGCAAAACCAAACATGAATTACTTGGTTCGATTCGATTCGAACACCGGCCCTTCCAACACCCACTTCGCCCTCGCGGTCTATGACATATTCAGCTCAATGAGCCTCAATCAGCTGTAACCATATTACGAAACAAAACAAAACAAAACAAAACAAAACAAAACAAAACAAAACAAAACAAAACAAAACAAAACAAAACAAAACAAAACAAAACAAAACAAAACAAAACAAAACAAAACAAAACAAAACAAAACAAAACAAAACAAAACAAAACAAAACAAAACAAAACAAAACAAAACAAAACAAAACAAAACAAAACAAAACAAAACAAAACAAAACAAAACAAAACAAAACAAAACAAAACAAAACAAAACAAAACAAAACAAAACACAAACGTAACTAGTCTTTTTACTATTAATACATGTGTAAGAAGTTTTATGAATATTGTTGGCATATATGTGCACAATAGTCAAATAATATACATTTACTATATAACTTAAAAATTAAATAATAAATTACCACCAAATTAAAGAAATAAGTCTCTGATTTTTTATCAACACCAACGCTATTTTACAATAGTTATTCTTATTGTCTTAAGAATACAACTATTTACACAAACTATAATACAAAAAACCATTTTTAAATATTTACATATTTCTACATATAATATATACACAGTCAGTATATACGTGTATGTGGTTTCACCTCTTAATTCATGTCAATTAGTAAATCAAATCAAGTAAGAAATGAATGAATGAATGAGCATTTTTCTAAACATATACAGACACTGTACAGTATATAACTTTGTGTTGGCAGTGGTTTGTGTTCCAATGTCAGTAGTTATCAATCAGATTAAGATTTCACCGCAGCAGACACTG
>CAXIUP010000036.1:380000-532461 GCA_964035015.1 Corallium rubrum | reverse complement strand
CAATGGAATGCGCGAGTCCTTAGTGGGCCATTTTTGGTAAGCAGAACTGGCGATGCGGGATGAACCGAACGTCGCGTTAAGGTGCCCAAGTCGACGCTCATCAGATCCCACAAAAGGTGTTGGTCGATATTGACAGCAGGACGGTGGCCATGGAAGTCGGAATCCGCTAAGGAGTGTGTAACAACTCACCTGCCGAATCGACTAGCCCTGAAAATGGATGGCGCTCAAGCGTCGCACCCATACTCGACCGTCGGAGCAAATGCCCTAGTTTCGACGAGTAGGAGGGCGCGGAGGTCGTGACGCAGCCTTTGACGCGAGTCAGGGTGAAACGTCCTCTGGTGCAGATCTTGGTGGTAGTAGCAAATATTCAAATGAGAACTTTGAAGACTGAAGCGGAGAAAGGTTCCATGTGAACAGCAGTTGGACATGGGTGAGTCGATCCTAAGACACAGGAAAGTTCCGTTATAAAGCGCCCACTTTCGGGGGCCGCCTGTCGAAAGGGAATCGGGTTAATATTCCCGAACCAGAACAGGGATATGGCCACTTGTGGCACACAGCGGTAACGCAAACGAACTCGGAAACGTCGGCGAGAGTCCCGGGAAGAGTTCTCTCTTCTTTTTAACGGACTGTCACCCTGGAATCGGTTTAGCCGGAGATAGGGTTTCACGTTCGGTAAAGCTCCACAGATCTTGTGGGGTCCGGTGCGCCTTCGACGGCCCTTGAAAATCCGGGGGAGTTGTTCATTTTCTTGTCTGGTCGTACTCATAACCGCAGCAGGTCTCCAAGGTGAGCAGCCTCTAGTCGATAGAACAATGTAGGTAAGGGAAGTCGGCAAAATGGATCCGTAACTTCGGGACAAGGATTGGCTCTAAGGGTTGGGCATGTCGGGCTGGGACTTGAGGCGCGCGGACCCGTCCAGGACTGGTCAGGACTCTCTTCGGGGTCTGGGCCGGATCGGGAAGGGGCTTCACGTCGATGGACTCAGCTATGACCGTCAGGTCAATTCGGCATGCAATTAACAACCGACTTAGAACTGGAACGGACAAGGGGAATCCGACTGTTTAATTAAAACAAAGCATTGCGACGGTTGGTGAGCGGTGTTGACGCAATGTGATTTCTGCCCAGTGCTCTGAATGTCAAAGTGAAGTAATTCACCCAAGCGCGGGTAAACGGCGGGAGTAACTATGACTCTCTTAAGGTAGCCAAATGCCTCGTCATCTAATTAGTGACGCGCATGAATGGATTAACGAGATTCCCACTGTCCCTATCTACTATCTAGCGAAACCACAGCCAAGGGAACGGGCTTGGCGACAACAGCGGGGAAAGAAGACCCTGTTGAGCTTGACTCTAGTCTGACTCTGTGAAAAAACACGAGAGGTGTAGAATAAGTGGGAGGAGCAATCCGCCGGTGAAATACCACTACTCTCGTCGTTTTTTTACTTACTCGGTGAAGCGGAACTGGACGTTACGCGTCCACATGTTGGTTTTAAGATCGCTCGTCTGCCGGTCGATCCGGGCCGAAGACACTGTCAGGTTGGGAGTTTGGCTGGGGCGGCACTACTGCCAAATGATAACGCAGGTGTCCTAAGGTGAGCTCAATGAGAACGGAAATCTCATGTAGAACAAAAGGGTAAAAGCTCACTTGATTTTGATTTTCAGTATGAATACAAACTGTGAAAGCATGGCCTATCGATCCTTTATCTCTTACGAGTTTTAAGCTAGAGGTGTCCGAAAAGTTACCACAGGGATAACCCCGCAGGCTGTGGAATGTCAATGCTTTTAGACCCCAACCCTTCCCACCCTAAACCCCAGTAAATTTAAGCAGTACTGGCAGCTAGCGATACCGCAAGTTTATTTCATAATGTAATGCTTGTTTCTGTCGTATCCTCCTGTTTTGGAAATGACAACTTTGAATTGGAAATTCTGCTAAACGGTGTACACCCGGTTTACATGGTTCCTTGAAATTACCTTGTATATGATAGGCGTAAAGAGTAAGTAAGTATGTGTCACAATTGGATCTCTCATTTACAACCTCCTGTTTCTGATACGAAAGAGCTCCCTTCCCACCCTAAATCTCAGTAAGTTTAAGCAGTACTGGCAGCTAGCGATACCGCAATTTTGTTTCACAATGTAATGCTCGTTTCTGTCGTATCCTCCTGTTTTGTAAATGACAACTTTGAATTGGAAATTCTGCTAAACGGTGTACACCCGGTTACCATGGCCTTGCCTTGAAATTACGTTGTATAAGATAGACGTAAAGAGTGAGTAAGGTATATGTCACAATTGGGTCTTTCATTTACATCCTCCTGTTTCTGATACGAAAGAGGTTCCTTTCCACCCTAAATCTCAGTAAGTTTAAGCAGTTACTGGCAGCTGGCAATACCGCAAGTTTACTTCATAATGTAATGCTCGTTTCTGTCGAATCCTCCTGTTCTGTAAATGACAACTTTGAATTGGAAATTCTGCTAAACGGTGTACACCCGGTTTACATGGCCCTGCCTTGAAATTACGTTGTATAAGATAGACGTAAGGAGTAAGTAAAGAATGTGTCACAATTGGATCTTTCATTTACATCCTCGTGTTTCTGATACCCTTCCCACCCTAAATCTCAGAAAGTTTAAGCAGTACTGGCAGCTAGCGATACCGCAAGTTTATTTCATAATGTAATGCTTGTTTCTCTCGTATCCTCCTGTTCTGTAAATGACAACTTTGAATTGGAAATTCTGCTAAACGGGGTACACCCGGTTTACATGGCCCTGCCTTGAAATTACGTTGTATAAGATAAACGTAAAGAGTAAGTAAAGTATCTATCACAATTGGATCTTTCATTTACATCCTCCTGGTTCTGATACGAAAGAGGTTCCCTTCTACCCTAAATCTCAGTAAGTTTAAGAAGTACTGGCAGCTAGCGATACCACAAGTTTATTTCATAATGTAATGCTTGTTTCTGTCGTATCCTCCTGTTTTGTAAATGACAACTTTGAATTGGAAATTCTGCTAAACGGTGTACACCCGGTTTACATGGCCCTGCCTTGAAATTACGTTGTATGAGATAGACGTAAAGAGTGAGTAAAGTATATGTCACAATTGGGTCTTTCATTTACATCCTCCTGTTTCTGATACGAAAGAGGTTCCCTTCCACCCTAAATCTCAGTAAGTTTAAGAAGTACTGGCAGCTAGCGATACCACAAGTTTATTTCATAATGTAATGCTTGTTTCTGTCGTATCCTCCTGTTTTGTAAATGACAACTTTGAATTGGAAATTCTGCTAAACGGTGTACACCCGGTTTACATGGCCCTGCCTTGAAATTACGTTGTATGAGATAGACGTAAAGAGTGAGTAAAGTATATGTCACAATTGGGTCTTTCATTTACATCCTCCTGTTTCTGATACGAAAGAGGTTCCCTTCCACCCTAAATCTCAGTAAGTTTAAGCAGTACTGGCAGCTAGCGATACCACAAGTTTATTTCATAATGTAATGCTTGTTTCTGTCGTACCCTCCTGTTTTGTAAATGACAACTTTGAATTGGAAATGCTGCTAAACGGTGTACACCCGGTTTACATGGCCCTGCCTTGAAATTACGTTGTATAAGATAGACGTAAAGAGTAAGTAAAGTATGTGTCACAATTGGAGCCTTCATTTACATCCTCCCGTTTCTGATACGAAAGAGGTCCCTTCCGACCCTAAATCTCAGTAAGTTTAAGCAGTACTGGCTGCTGGCGATACCGCAAGCTTATTTCATAATGTAATGCTTGTTTCTGTCGTATTCTCCTGTTTTGTAAATGACAACTTTGAATTGGAAATTCTGGTAAACGGTGTACACCCCGTTTACATGGCCCTGCCTTGAAATTACGTTGTATAAGATAGACGTAAAGAGTAAGTAAAGTATGTGTCACAATTGGAGCCTTCATTTACATCCTCCCGTTTCTGATACGAAAGAGGTCCCTTCCGACCCTAAATCTCAGTAAGTTTAAGCAGTACTGGCTGCTGGGGATAACGCAAGCTTATTTCATAATGTAATGCTTGTTTCTGTCGTATTCTCCTGTTTTGTAAATGACAACTTTGAATTGGAAATTCTGGTAAACGGTGTACACCCCGTTTACATGGCCCTGCCTTGAAATTACGTTGTATAAGATAGACGTAAAGAGTAAGTAAAGTATGTGTCACAATTGGAGCTTTCATTTACATCCTCCCGTTTCTGATACGAAAGAGGTCCCTTCCGACCCTAAATCTCAGTAAGTTTAAGCAGTACTGGCTGCTGGCGATACCGCAAGCTTATTTCATAATGTAATGCTTGTTTCTGTCGTATTCTCCTGTTTTGTAAATGACAACTTTGAATTGGAAATTCTGCTAAACGGTGTACACCCGGTTTACATGGCCCTCCCTTGAAATTACGTTGTATAAGATAAACGTAAAGAGTAAGTAAAGTATCTATCACAATTGGATCTTTCATTTACATCCTCCTGTTTCTGATACGAAAGAGGTTCCCTTCCACCCTAAATCTCAGTAAGTTTAAGCAGTACTGGCAGCTAGCGATACCAGAAGTTTATTTCATAATGTAATGCTTGTTTCTGTCGTATCCTCCTGTTTTGTAAATGACAACTTTGAATTGGAAATTCTGCTAAACGGTGTACACCCGGTTTACATGGCCCTGCCTTGAAATTACGTTGTATGAGATAGACGTAAAGAGTGAGTAAAGTATATGTCACAATTGGGTCTTTCATTTACATCCTCCTGTTTCTGATACGAAAGAGGTTCCCTTCCACCCTAAATCTCAGTAAGTTTAAGCAGTACTGGCAGCTAGCGATACCACAAGTTTATTTCATAATGTAATGCTTGTTTCTGTCGTATCCTCCTGTTTTGTAAATGACAACTTTGAATTGGAAATGCTGCTAAACGGTGTACACCCGGTTTACATGGCCCTGCCTTGAAATTACGTTGTATAAGATAGACGTAAAGAGTAAGTAAAGTATGTGTCACAATTGGAGCTTTCATTTACATCCTCCCGTTTCTGATACGAAAGAGGTCCCTTCCGACCCTAAATCTCAGTAAGTTTAAGCAGTACTGGCTGCTGGCGATACCGCAAGCTTATTTCATAATGTAATGCTTGTTTCTGTCGTATTCTCCTGTTTTGTAAATGACAACTTTGAATTGGAAATTCTGCTAAACGGTGTACACCCGGTTTACATGGCCCTGCCTTGAAATTACGTTGTATAAGATAAACGTAAAGAGTAAGTAAAGTATCTATCACAATTGGATCTTTCATTTACATCCTCCTGGTTCTGATACGAAAGAGGTTCCCTTCCACCCTAAATCTCAGTAAGTTTAAGCAGTACTGGCAGCTAGCGATACCACAAGTTTATTTCATAATGTAATGCTTGTTTCTGTCGTATACTCCTGTTTTGTAAATGACAACTTTGAATTGGAAATTCTGCTAAACGGTGTACACCCGGTTTACATGGCCCTGCCTTGAAATTACGTTGTATGAGATAGACGTAAAGAGTGAGTAAAGTATATGTCACAATTGGATCTTTCATTTACATCCTCCTGGTTCTGATACGAAAGAGGTTCCCTTCCACCCTAAATCTCAGTAAGTTTAAGCAGTACTGGCAGCTAGCGATACCACAAGTTTATTTCATAATGTAATGCTTGTTTCTGTCGTATCCTCCTGTTTTGTAAATGACAACATTGAATTGGAAATTCTGCTAAACGGTGTACACCCGGTTTACATGGCCCTGCCTTGAAATTACGTTGTATGAGATAGACGTAAAGAGTGAGTAAAGTATATGTCACAATTGGGTCTTTCATTAACATCCTCCTGGTTCTGATACGAAAGAGGTTCCCTTCCACCCTAAATCTCAGTAAGTTTAAGCAGTACTGGCAGCTAGCGATACCACAAGTTTATTTCATAATCTAATGCTTGTTTCTGTCGTATCCTCCTGTTTTATAAATGACAACTTTGAATTGGAAATGCTGCTAAACGGTGTACACCCCGTTTACATGGCCCTGCCTTGAAATTACGTTGTATAAGATAGACGTAAAGAGTAAGTAAAGTATGTGTCACAATTGGAGCTTTCATTTACATCCTCCCGTTTCTGATACGAAAGAGGTCCCTTCCGACCCTAAATCTCAGTAAGTTTAAGCAGTACTGGCTGCTGGCGATACCGCAAGCTTATTTCATAATGTAATGCTTGTTTCTGTCGTATTCTCCTGTTTTGTAAATGACAACTTTGAATTGGAAATTCTGCTAAACGGTGTACACCCCGTTTACATGGCCCTGCCTTGAAATTACGTTGTATAAGATAGACGTAAAGAGTAAGTAAAGTATGTGTCACAATTGGAGCTTTCATTTACATCCTCCCGTTTCTGATACGAAAGAGGTCCCTTCCGACCCTAAATCTCAGTAAGTTTAAGCAGTACTGGCTGCTGGCGATACCGCAAGCTTATTTCATAATGTAATGCTTGTTTCTGTCGTATTCTCCTGTTTTGTAAATGACAACTTTGAATTGGAAATTCTGCTAAACGGTGTACACCCCGTTTACATGGCCCTGCCTTGAAATTACGTGGTATAAGATAGACGTAAAGACTAAGTAAGTATGTGTCACAATTGGATCTTTCATTTACATCCTCCTGTTTCGGTATAGCAATGTATTGATTTGTGAAATGCTCTTAACTTGTGGCATGTTGATAGTCCATAATTACCTGTAGAGTGTTTTCATCCGAGAGTTGTCCTTCGCACAAACACTTTTCACGCACCAAGTGCTTATGCGCACCAAGAGCTTGTACGCACCAAGTGCTCATACACGGCAAATGCTTGTATATATACGAAGCCACTTTTCTCCGACAGAAACATAACAGCGTACGTAGTATACTACTACTAGATGGCCGTCTAGGATTCTTTGTTTTTTTCATTTTCGTGTGTGACACAGCACGCCTAAGAATTTAAAAAAAAAAAGGAATTATCCAAGCAGAATAGTCAAGCATACTGAGCATATTTTAACTTCGTCCCGACGTGGACCTTGTTCTTCTGCTAGCAAGAAGGGGCGATTAGCGTTGACGCCTGAACCGCCGCAACTTTCGGGTTGTGCAATACGCCTGTCAGCTGTGGGTGAAAAGAACTATGCAATGTTGATTTTTTATATCGCTTCTGTTATATCCTCCTGTTTTCTAGATAGTCTGTTTTAAAGGGGCTTTAGACACGAGGTGCTGATAGGCACCGAGGTGTGTTCCACGGCACCGATTTACTGGTAGGCTCGGAGAACGTGCTCGCTGTCACCGATTGGTTCCAGTGCGTACCGACGTCCTCGTAGCCACCAAGCTGCTCATAGTCGCCGATTCACTTGTTTAGGCACGCACCAAGGGACTTCTATTCACTCTGCTTATAGGCACCGAAGTACTCGTAGCCATCCGGGTGTTCCTAGGCACGGAGTTACACGTAGGTACCGAGGTGCTCGTAAACACCGATTATGTCCTAGTCACCGAGACATTCGTAAGCACCGAGGTCCTCGTATAGGAAGGCACCAAGGCGCTCCTAGACGCGGAGGTACACGTAGTCACCAAGGAACTTGTATGAAGTCTGCTTATAGGCACGAAGTGCTTATAGGTACCGACGTACACGTAGTCACCGAGGTGTTCGTTGGCATCGAGGCGCTCGAATAACGGGGTGCTGCTATACACCGAGTTGCACCGATCTCTGTTGGGAGGCACCGAACTGCTCTAACGCATGTAGGTGCTCATAGTCACCGAGATACTTGTAGTCACCAAGGCGTTCGTTGTCACTGATTGGATCTCGTAGGCTAGCTCTGAAGCGTTCGTAAGGATCGAGGTTGTGGCACTCGTCACCGAGTTCTTAGTCACCGAAGTACTCGTTGCAACAATGTGCTCACAGACACTTAGGCGCCCGATCTCACAGAACGGTGCTCGAAGACATCGAGTTGCTCTTAGCCACCGTCTGGCTCGTAGGTACCCGTGGTACTCAGGAACCGAAGCGTTCGTAGGCTCTCAGTACTTAAAGGCGAAAAGTGCTGCCACAGGCTCTCATTCTTTTATAGGCACGAAGTGCTTATAGGTACCGACGTACACGTAGTCACCGAGGTGTTCGTTGGCATCGAGGCGCTCGAATAACGGGGTACTGCTATACACCGAGTTGCACCGATCTCTGTTGGGAGGCACCGAACTGCTCTAACGCATGGAGGTGCTCATAGTCACCGAGATACTTGTAGTCACCAAGGCGTTCGTTGTCACTGATTGGATCTCGTAGGCTAGGTCTGAAGCGTTCGTAGGGATCGAGGTTGTGGCACTCGTCACCGAGTTCTTAGTCACCGAAGTACTCGTTGCAACAATGTGCTCACAGACACTTAGGCGCCCGATCTCACCGAACGGTGCTCGAAGACATCGAGTTGCTCTTAGCCACAGTCTGGCTCGTAGGTACCCGTGGTACTCAGGAACCGAAGCGTTCGTAGGCTCTCAGTACTTAAAGGCGAAAAGTGCTGCCACAGGCTCTCATTCTTTTATAGGCACGAAGTGCTTATAGGTACCGACGTACTCGTAGTCACCGAGGTGTTCGTTGGCATCGAGGCGCTTTAATAACGGGGTACTGCTATACACCGAGTTGCACCGATCTCTGTTGGGAGGCACCGAACTGCTCTTACGCATGGAGGTGCTCATAGTCACCGAGATACTTGTAGTCACCAAGGCGTTCGTTGTCACTGATTGGATCTCGTAGGCTAGGTCTGAAGCGTTCGTAGGGATCGAGGTTGTGGCACTCGTCACCGAGTTCTTAGTCACCGAAGTACTCGTTGCAACAGTGTGCTCGCAGACACTTAGCCGCCCAATCTCACCGAGCGGTGCTCGAAGACATCGAGTTGCACTTAGCCACCCACTGGCTCGTAGGTACCGTGGTACTCAGGGACCGAAGCATTCGTAGGCTCTCAGTACTTAAAGGTGACAAGTGCTGCCACAGGATCTCATTCTTTTATAGGCACGAAGTACTTATAGGTACCGACGTACTCGTAGTCACCGAGGTGTTCGTTGGCATCATGGCGCTCGAATAACGGGGTACTGCTATACACCGAGTTGCACCGATCTCTGTTGGGAGGGACCGAACTGCTCTTACGCATGGAGGTGCTCATAGTCACCGAGATACTTGTAGTCACCAATGCGTTCGTTCTCACTGCTTGGATCTCGTAGGCCACCTCTGAAGCCTTCGTAGGGATCGAGGTGGTGGCACTGGTCACCGATTTCTTAGTTACCGTAGTACTCGTTGCAACAGTGTGCTCACAGACACTTAAGCGCTCGATCTCACCGAACGGTGCTCGAAGACATCGAGTTGCTCTTAGCCACCGTCTGGCTCGTAGGTACCGTGGTACTCAGGACCCGAAGCGTTCGTAGGCTCTCAGCACTTAAAGGCGGCAAGTGCTCCCACAGGCTCTCATTTTTTCATAGGCACGAAGTGCTTATAGGTACCGACGTACTCGTAGTCACCGACGTGTTCGTTGGCATCGAGGCGCTGGAATAACGGGGTACTGCTATACACCGAGTTGCACCGATCTCTGTTGGGAGGCACCGAACTGCTCTTACGCATAGAGGTGCTCATAATCACCGAGATACTTGTAGTCACCAAGGCGTTCGTTCTCGCTGACTGCATCTCGTAGGCTCTGAAGCATTCGTAGGGATCGAGGTTGGCACTCGTTACCGAGTTCTTAGTCACCGAAATACTTGTTGCAACAATGTGCTCGCAGGCACTTAGGCGCCCGATCTCACCGAACGGTGCTCGAAGACATCGAGTTGCTCTTAGCCACCGTCTGGCTCGTAGGTACCGTGGTACTCAGGAACCGTAGCGTTCGAAGGCTCTCAGCACTTAAAGGCGGCAAGTGCTTCCACAGGCTCTCATTCTTTTATAGGCACGAAGTGCTTATACGTACCGACGTACTCGTAGTCACCGAGGTGTTCGTTGGCATCGACGCGCTCGAATAACCTGGTACTGCTATACACCGAGTTGCACCGATCTCTGTTGGGAGGCACCGAACTGCTCTTACGCATGGAGGTGCTCATAGTCACCGAGATACTTGTAGTCACCAAGGCGTTCGTTCTCACTGATTGGATCTCGTAGGCTCTGAAGCGTTCTTAGGGATCGAGGTTGGCACGCGTCACCGAGTTCTTAGTCACCGAAGTACTCGTTGCAACAATGTGCTCGCAGACACTTAGGCGCCCGGTCTCACCGAACGGTGCTCGAAGACATCGAGTTGCTCTTAGCCACCGCGTGGCTCGTAGGTAGCGGGGTACTCAGGAACCGAATCGTTCGTAGGCTCTCAGCACTTAAAGGCGCCAAGTGCTTCCACAGGCTCTCATTCTTTTATAAGCACGAAGTGCTTATAGGTACCGACGTACTCGTAGTCACCGAGGTGTTCGTTGGCATCGAGGCGCTCGAATAACGGGGTACTGCTTTACACAGAGTTGCACCGATCTCTGTTGGGAGGCACCGAACTGCTCTTACGCATGGAGGTGCTCATAGTCACCGAGATACTTGTAGTCACCAAGGCGTTCGTTCTCACTGATTGGATCTCGTAGGCTCTGAAGCGTTCTTAGGGATCGAGGTTGGCACTCGTCACCGAGTTCTTAGTCACCGAAGTACTCGTTGCAACAATGTGCTCGCAGACACTTAGGCGCCCGGTCTCAACGAACGGTGCTCGAAGACATCGAGTTGCTCTTAGCCACCGCGTGGCTCGTAGGTAGCGTGGTACTCAGGAACCGAATCGTTCGTAGGCTCTCAGCACTTAAAGGCGCCAAGTGCTTCCACAGGCTCTCATTCTTTTATAAGCACGAAGTGCTTATAGGTACCGACGTACTCGTAGTCACCGAGGTGTTCGTTGGCATCGAGGCGCTCGAATAACGGGGTACTGCTTTACACCGAGTTGCACCGATCTCTGTTGGGAGGCACCGAACTGCTCTTTCGCATGGAGGTGCTCATAGTCACCGAGATACTTGTAGTCACCAAGGCGTTCGTTCTCACTGAATGGATGTCGTAGGCTCTGAAGCGTTCGTAGGGATCGAGGTTAGCACTCGTCACCGAGTTCTTAGTCACCGAAGTACTCTTTGCAACAATGTGCTCGCAGACACTTAGCCGCCCAATCTCACCGAACGGTGCACGAAGACATCGAGTTGCACTTAGCCACCCACTGGCTCGTAGGTACCGTGGTACTCAGGAACCGAAGTGCTCGTAAGCTCTCAGTACTTAAAGGCGCCAAGTGCTTCCACAGGCTCTCATTCTTTCCCTTCTCATGGCTCTGCCTAAAGTTCAGGAAGACACTATTGAAGGGATATATGTGAAGTACAGAATAAGTTCTTCGCTGACATCCTCCTGTTATGAAGGTAACATTAGTTATGAAATTTAACTGAACGTAATTCTTCTCCCAGACATAGGACGGAGTCCAGATTAACAGACGTTTGATAGAACTAACAGGGGTATCCAAAAATGCACGCAGTTGAGCGTGAAATTTGTTTCCTAGGCTTAAAAATTTTTTAATTTTGAAAACATGAGTTTGTTTTCACATTTTTGAGCCATTTTGAAACTGCTGTAAATTCCACAAAATGTCATAGTGTCAAACGATATTCTAGTATGTGGTACACACGTACGCGGTGTACTACTACCAGCAACATCTTTAACTCAGCTCAACCTGTGTCAGAGATAACTGAAGTAGAAAAGTGATTTACATATTAAGATGTCTGGACAGAGTTGACAGGGGTATGCCCCCCCCCCGCATTTGGTTACACTTTCGTTACATTTTCGGACAACACCCTCCTGGAGGAATACTTCAACGCCTGCTAGGTGAATAGGGCGTTTAAAAATATTCGGAAAAGTTATAATAAGTATATATATGTCATATATATGTCAAGCGTCACTAAGATGTTTGTAAGTATTGAGTAAAAGGTGTGTAAGTGAAAGCCTAAGTATAGTCAGTGTATGGTCACACTGTGATGTGTTAATAACTGGCTTGTGGCAGCCAAGCGTTCATAGCGACGTTGCTTTTTGATCCTTCGATGTCGGCTCTTCCTATCATTGCGAAGCAGAATTCGCCAAGCGTCGGATTGTTCACCCGCCAATAGGGAACGTGAGCTGGGTTTAGACCGTCGTGAGACAGGTTAGTTTTACCCTACTGTTGAAATGTTGTTGCAATAGTAATTCTGCTCAGTACGAGAGGAACCGCAGATTCAGACAATTGGCATTTGCACTTGGCTGAAAAGCCAATGGTGCGAAGCTACCATCTGTTGGATTATGACTGAACGCCTCTAAGTCAGAATCCGTGCTAGAACGCAACGATGCATTGTCCCGGACATCCGTTGGCGAACGAAGATAGAAGCTGTACTGCTTCCTGCGTCACAACGTGCTTTCTGGAGTAGAACACACTCCGAAACACTAAACAGACTCAAATATACATTTGCTAGGACTAAATCATTTGCAGACGACTTAAATAGAGAACGGGGTATTGTGTAAGCAGAAGAGTAGCCTTGTTGCTACGATCTACTAAGATTAATCCCTTGTTCTTTGATTTTTTTTTATATTTCCTTTTTTCCTGCCGAAAAACATCCTCCTTGATTAAATTTATTTCTACTTACTCGTTTCTTGTGGTTTCGTTAGTGCAGTCTTTAGAAAATTTGTAACAGTTTTCGATAAAGTCTCCAGTAGTTGGATTTCGGTTACTTTGGGAAAACATAACATTGTCGATGCAGCCGTGAAATGCCAGGAGGTCGCTGATTGTTCTGTGTGTTTTTTTCCCGATTTTCTAGGGCATCCTCCTTATTGCATTAAGTTCTTTTGACAAACAAGTAGCTTTTATTTTGGTTCGGCACGCAGATCGATTACACCAGTGAACAACGAGAGGAAGAAAGGGAGGGGAGGGGAGGGGGGGGGGGGTGTCTAACAGGATAAAAGACGCGGAACACGCTCAGAAATTCCATGTAATATATAGGAGTTATTCCGGCTAAAGATGTGGGAGTCGGCGTTGATGAATGCTGGCGAGGTTGAGTGATGCTGTTTTTAGGGGTGGCGTTGAAATTGAGATTTCATTAGAATACAAGTGCTGCACTTCAATTGCTTGGTTTTTAGCCAAGCAAATGCGGTGCGATAAGGAAGCCCTTGCATAGTTACCCCTTACAACAACTTGCTGTTATAACAACCCGAGCCAGTCATTGCCAACGGCTGCACGCTCGCAAACTCGTCTGGTCAATTACTACTAGGCGTTTTCGGGTCACGCACACCGACAGCTTGAACTGAACGGTGGGCTCGTTGCTCTGCTTCTCCTGTTTTCCTTCTCCTATTACATGTTAAACTGTATTTGCAACATTGCAACACCTCACCACCCCCCCCCCCCCCTCCCACACACACACACACACACACACACACACAAATTAAATAAATGAATTGAACAACTAAAAAGCAATAGACACAACTTTTGACGGCGGATCTCTTGGCTCGTGCATCGATGAAGAACGCGGCTAACTGCGAAACGTAGTGTGAATTGCAGATTTCAGTGAATCATCGAATTTTTGAACGCAAATGGCGCTTTTGGTTATGCCGAGAGCATGCCTGTTTGAGTGTTGCTACTAAATCGTGCATCGTTTCTTGCACGACCTTTGGAGTTTCATGGCGTTTCGCCGTGTCCCCCTAAATAGATTAGCATTCAAGTACATCGCTTAGCCAAAATTGTTCGCGGACTTCGGGTGTGCCGCATTGCTTTCCATGGTGGCTAGTTGACCTCAGATCAGGCAAGACTACCCGCTGAACTTAAGCATATCAGTAAGCGGAGGAGAAGAAACTAACCAGGATTTCCTCAGTAATGGCGAATGAAGAGGGATCGGCTCAAATTTGTAATCGCCGTAGCTTGCAGCGGCGAATTGTAGTCTCGAGAAGTACTCTCCTGGCAAATCGACTTTCTCTAAGTTGCTTGGAACAGCACGTCGTAGAGGGTGACAACCCCGTACGTGGCAAGGCTCGAATGCCGACGAGGTTCTTTCGAAGAGTCGGGTTGTTTGGGAATGCAGCCCTAAATTGGTGGTAAACTCCATCTAAAGCTAAATACCGGCACGAGACCGATAGCGAACAAGTACCGTGAGGGAAAGATAAAAAGGACTTTGAAAAGAGAGTTAAAGAGTACGTGAAACCGCCAAAAGGGAAGCGAATGAAACCAGCAATTTGCCTTGCCGGATTCAGTCGCCTGCGCTCGATCGCGTGCTTGTTCGCGATTTTTTTAGACGCGACTCGTACAATTGGCCGAGCGAAGGCGGCGCACTTCTGGTAGGTGAGTGTCAGCATCAGATTGTCACGGGTTAGAAAGTTGCGATGAAGGTAGATCCTTCGGGGTTGTTCAGCGTCGCAAACAAATCACCCGTGCCTGTCTGTGGTCTGTCGCAATGCGTGCCTCCTTGGGTTGGCTGGTGTCCTGTCCTGTTGATGCGGTTGTCGACTGCGGCGGACGGCTATGCCAGTGAGTCCAAACCGCTGCCCGTCAACAGGTCGGGGTGCACACGCCACGCGTTGACGATGCTGACGAAAATACGGTTCCATCCGACCCGTCTTGAAACACGGACCAAGGAGTCTAACATGTGCGCGAGTCTGTGGGTGATCGAAACCCGGTGGCGAAATGAAAGTGAAGGCAACTTTTTGGTTGCTGAGGTGAGAAGCCCGGCCGTCGTGGCCCGGCCGTATCATCGACCGACCTGTTCTAATCTTAGAAAGGTTTGAGTAAGAGCGTAGCTGTTGGGACCCGAAAGATGGTGAACTATGCCTGAATAGAGTGAAGCCAGCGGAAACACTGGTGAAAGCTCGTAGCGATTCTGACGTGCAAATCGATCGTCAAATTTGGGTATAGCGGCGAAAGACTAATCGAACCATCTAGTAGCTGGTTCCCTCCGAAGTTTCCCACAGGATAGCTGGGACTCCTCCGATGCAGTTTTATCGGGTAAAGCGAATGATTAGAGGTCTTAGGGTCGAAATGACTTTAACCTATTCTCAAACTTTAAATTGGTAAGAAGTCCGACAATGGAATGCGCGAGTCCTTAGTGGGCCATTTTTGGTAAGCAGAACTGGCGATGCGGGATGAACCGAACGTCGCGTTAAGGTGCCCAAGTCGACGCTCATCAGATCCCACAAAAGGTGTTGGTCGATATTGACAGCAGGACGGTGGCCATGGAAGTCGGAATCCGCTAAGGAGTGTGTAACAACTCACCTGCCGAATCGACTAGCCCTGAGAATGGATGGCGCTCAAGCGTCGCACCCATACTCGACCGTCGGAGCAAATGCCCTAGTTTCGACGAGTAGGAGGGCGCGGAGGTCGTGACTCAGCCTTCGACGCGAGTCAGGGTGAAACGTCCTCTGGTGCAGATCTTGGTGGTAGTAGCAAATATTCAAATGAGAACTTTGAAGACTGAAGCGGAGAAAGGTTCCATGTGAACAGCAGTTGGACATGGGTGAGTCGATCCTAAGACACAGGAAAGTTCCGTTATAAAGCGCCCACTTTCGGGGGCCGCCTGTCGAAAGGGAATCGGGTTAATATTCCCGAACCAGAACAGGGATATGGCCACTTGTGGCACACAGCGGTAACGCAAACGAACTCTGAAACGTCGGCGAGAGTCCCGGGAAGAGTTCTCTCTTCTTTTTAACGGACTGTCACCCTGGAATCGGTTTAGCCGGAGATAGGGTTTCACGTTCGGTAAAGCTCCACAGATCTTGTGGGGTCCGGTGCGCCTTCGACGGCCCTTGAAAATCCGGGGGAGTTGTTCATTTTCTTGTCTGGTCGTACTCATAACCGCAGCAGGTCTCCAAGGTGAGCAGCCTCTAGTCGATAGAACAATGTAGGTAAGGGAAGTCGGCAAAATGGATCCGTAACTTCGGGACAAGGATTGGCTCTAAGGGTTGGGCATGTCGGGCTGGGACTTGAGGCGCGCGGACCCGTCCAGGACTGGTCAGGACTCTCTTCGGGGTCTGGGCCGGATCGGGAAGGGGCTTCACGTCGATGGACTCAGCTATGAACGTCAGGTCAATTCGGCATGCAATTAACAACCGACTTAGAACTGGAACGGACAAGGGGAATCCGACTGTTTAATTAAAACAAAGCATTGCGACGGCTGGTGAGCGGTGTTGACGCAATGTGATTTCTGCCCAGTGCTCTGAATGTCAACGTGAAGTAATTCACCCAAGCGCGGGTAAAGGGCGGGAGTAACTATGACTCTCTTAAGGTAGCCAAATGCCTCGTCATCTAATTAGTGACGCGCATGAATGGATTAACGAGATTCCCACTGTCCCTATCTACTATCTAGCGAAACCACAGCCAAGGGAACGGGCTTGGCGACAACAGCGGGGAAATAAGACCCTGTTGAGCTTGACTCTAGTCTGACTCTGTGAAAAAACACGAGAGGTGTAGAATAAGTGGGAGGAGCAATCCGCCGGTGAAATACCACTATTCTCGTCGTTTTTTTACTTACTCGGTGAAGCGGAACTGGACGTTACGCGTCCACATGTTGGTTTTAAGATCGCTCGTCTGCCGGTCGATCCGGGCCGAAGACACTGTCAGGTTGGGAGTTTGGCTGGGGCGGCACTACTGCCAAATGATAACGCAGGTGTCCTAAGGTGAGCTCAATGAGAACGGAAATCTCATGTAGAACAAAAGGGTAAAAGCTCACTTGATTTTGATTTTCAGTATGAATACAAACTGTGAAAGCATGGCCTATCGATCCTTTATCTCTTACGAGTTTTAAGCTAGAGGTGTCCGAAAAGTTACCACAGGGATAACCCCGCAGGCTGTGGAATGTCAATGCTTTTAGACCCCAACCCTTCCCACCCTAAACCCCAGTAAATTTAAGCAGTACTTGCAGCTAGCGCTACCGCAAGTTTATTTCATAATGTAATGCTTGTTTCTGTCGTATCCTCCTGTTTTGGAAATGACAACTTTGAATTGGAAATTCTGCTAAACGGTGTACACCCGGTTTACATGGTTCCTTGAAATTACCTTGTATATGATAGGCGTAAAGAGTAAGTAAGTATGTGTCACAATTGGATCTTTCATTTACATCCTCGTGTTTCTGATACCCTTCCCACCCTAAATCTCAGAAAGTTTAAGCAGTACTGGCAGCTAGCGATACCGCAAGTTTATTTTATAATGTAATGCTTGTTTCTCTCGTATCCTCCTGTTCTGTAAATGACAACTTTGAATTGGAAATTCTGCTAAACGGGGTACACCCGATTTACATGGCCCTGCCTTGAAATTACTTTGTATAAGATAGACCTAAAGAGTAAGTAAAGTATGTGCCACAATTGGATCTTCCATTTACATCCTCGTGTTTCTGATACCCTTCCCACCCTAAATCTGAGAAAGTTTAAGCAGTACTGGCAGCTAGCGATACCGCAAGTTTATTTCATAATGTAATGCTTGTTTCTCTCGTATTCACCTGTTTTGTAAATGACAAATTTGAATTGGAAATTCTGCTAAACGGTGTACACCCGGTTTACATGGCCCTGCCTTGAAATTACGTTGTATAAGATAAACGTAAAGAGTAAGTAAAGTATCTATCACAATTGGATCTTTCATTTACATCCTCCTGGTTCTCAT
Organism: Corallium rubrum; assembly: GCA_964035015.1. Lineage (NCBI taxonomy): Eukaryota > Metazoa > Cnidaria > Anthozoa > Scleralcyonacea > Coralliidae > Corallium > Corallium rubrum. The sequence continues at coordinate 514,856 of CAXIUP010000036.1, read as the reverse complement.
ACGAAAGAGGTTCCTTTCTACCCTAAATCTCAGTAAGTTTAAGCAGTACTGGCAGCTAGCGATACCACAAGTTTATTTCATAATGTAATGCTTGTTTCTGTCGTATCCTCCTGTTTTGTAAATGACAACTTTGAATTGGAAATTCTGCTAAACGGTGTACACCCGGTTTACATGGCCCTGCCTTGAAATTACGTTGTATGAGATAGACGTAAAGAGTGAGTAAAGTATATGTCACAATTGGGTCTTTCATTTACATCCTCCTGTTTCTGATACGAAAGAGGTTCCCTTCCACCCTAAATCTCAGTAAGTTTAAGCAGTACTGGCAGCCAGCGATACCACAAGTTTATTTCATAATGTAATGCTTGTTTCTGTCGTACCCTCCTGTTTTGTAAATGACAACTTTGAATTGGAAATGCTGCTAAACGGTGTACACCCGGTTTACATGGCCCTGCCTTGAAATTACGTTGTATAAGATAGACGTAAAGAGTAAGTAAAGTATGTGTCACAATTGGAGCCTTCATTTACATCCTCCCGTTTCTGATACGAAAGAGGTCCCTTCCGACCCTTAATCTCAGTAAGTTTAAGCAGTACTGGCTGCTGGCGATACCGCAAGCTTATTTCATAATGTAATGCTTGTTTCTGTCGTATTCTCCTGTTTTGTAAATGACAACTTTGAATTGGAAATTCTGCTAAACGGTGTACACCCCGTTTACATGGCCCTGCCTTGAAATTACGTTGTATAAGATAGACGTAAAGAGTAAGTAAAGTATGTGTCACAATTGGAGCTTTCATTTACATCCTCCCGTTTCTGATACGAAAGAGGTCCCTTCCGACCCTAAATCTCAGTAAGTTTAAGCAGTACTGGCTGCTGGCGATACCGCAAGCTTATTTCATAATGTAATGCTTGTTTCTGTCGTATTCTCCTGTTTTGTAAATGACAAATTTGAATTGGAAATTCTGCTAAACAGTGTACACCCGGTTTACATGGCCCTGCCTTGAAATTTCGTTGTATAAGATAAACGTAAAGAGTAAGTAAAGTATCTATCACAATTGGATCTTTCATTTACATCCTCCTGGTTCTCATACGAAAGAGGTTCCTTTCTACCCTAAATCTCAGTAAGTTTAAGCAGTACTGGCAGCTAGCGATACCACAAGTTTATTTCATAATGTAATGCTTGTTTCTGTCGTATCCTCCTGTTTTGTAAATGACAACTTTGAATTGGAAATTCTGCTAAACGGTGTACACCCGGTTTACATGGCCCTGCCTTGAAATTACGTTGTATGAGATAGACGTAAAGAGTGAGTAAAGTATATGTCACAATTGGGTCTTTCATTTACATCCTCCTGTTTCTGATACGAAAGAGGTTCCCTTCCACCCTAAATCTCAGTAAGTTTAAGCAGTACTGGCAGCTAGCGATACCACAAGTTTATTTCATAATGTAATGCTTGTTTCTGTCGTACCCTCCTGTTTTGTAAATGACAACTTTGAATTGGAAATGCTGCTAAACGGTGTACACCCGGTTTACATGGCCCTGCCTTGAAATTACGTTGTATAAGATAGACGTAAAGAGTAAGTAAAGTATGTGTCACAATTGGAGCCTTCATTTACATCCTCCCGTTTCTGATACGAAAGAGGTCCCTTCCGACCCTTAATCTCAGTAAGTTTAAGCAGTACTGGCTGCTGGCGATACCGCAAGCTTATTTCATAATGTAATGCTTGTTTCTGTCGTATTCTCCTGTTTTGTAAATGACAACTTTGAATTGGAAATTCTGCTAAACGGTGTACACCCCGTTTACATGGCCCTGCCTTGAAATTACGTTGTATAAGATAGACGTAAAGAGTAAGTAAAGTATGTGTCACAATTGGAGCTTTCATTTACATCCTCCCGTTTCTGATACGAAAGAGGTCCCTTCCGACCCTAAATCTCAGTAAGTTTAAGCAGTACTGGCTGCTGGCGATACCGCAAGCTTATTTCATAATGTAATGCTTGTTTCTGTCGTATTCTCCTGTTTTGTAAATGACAACTTTGAATTGGAAATTCTGCTAAACGGTGTACACCCGGTTTACATGGCCCTGCCTTGAAATTACGTTGTATAAGATAAACGTAAAGGGTAAGTAAAGTATCTATCACAATTGGATCTTTGATTTACATCCTCCTGGTTCTGATACGAAAGAGGTTCCCTTCCAACCTAAATCTCAGAAAGTTTAAGCAGTACTGGCAGCTAGCGATACCAGAAGTTTATTTCATAATGTAATGCTTGTTTCTGTCGTATCCTCCTGTTTTGTAAATGACAACTTTGAATTGGAAATTCTGCTAAACGGTGTACACCCGGTTTACATGGCCCTGCCTTGAAATTACGTTGTATAAGATAAACGTAAAGAGTAAGTAAAGTATCTATCACAATTGGATCTTTGATTTACATCCTCCTGGTTCTGATACGAAAGAGGTTCCCTTCCAACCTAAATCTCAGAAAGTTTAAGCAGTACTGGCAGCTAGCGATACCAGAAGTTTATTTCATAATGTAATGCTTGTTTCTGTCGTATCCTCCTGTTTTGTAAATGACAACTTTGAATTGGAAATTCTGCTAAACGGTGTACACCCGGTTTACATGGCCCTGCCTTGAAATTACGTTGTATGAGATAGACGTAAAGAGTGAGTAAAGTATATGTCACAATTGGGTCTTTCATTTACATCCTCCTGTTTCTGATACGAAAGAGGTTCCCTTCCACCCTAAATCTCAGTAAGTTTAAGCAGTACTGGCAGCTAGCGATACCACAAGTTTATTTCATAATGTAATGCTTGTTTCTGTCGTATCCTCCTGTTTTATAAATGACAACTTTGAATTGGAAATGCTGCTAAACGGTGTACACCCGGTTTACATGGCCCTGCCTTGAAATTACGTTGTATAAGATAGACGTAAAGAGTAAGTAAAGTATGTGTCACAATTGGAGCTTTCATTTACATCCTCCCGTTTCTGATACGAAAGAAGTCCCTTCCGACCCTAAATCTCAGTAAGTTTAAGCATTACTGGCTGCTGGCGATACCGCAAGCTTATTTCATAATGTAATGCTTGTTTCTCTCGTATTCTCCTGTTTTGTAAATGACAACTTTGAATTGGAAATTCTGCTAAACGGTGTACACCCGGTTTACATGGCCCTGCCTTGAAATTACGTTGTATAAGATAAACGTAAAGAGTAAGTAAAGTATCTATCACAATTGGATCTTTCATTTACATCCTCCTGGTTCTGATACGAAAGAGGTTCCCTTCCACCCTAAATCTCAGTAAGTTTAAGCAGTACTGGCAGCTAGCGATACCACAAGTTTATTTCATAATGTAATGCTTGTTTCTGTCGTATCCTCCTGTTTTGTAAATGACAACTTTGAATTGGAAATTCTGCTAAACGGTGTACACCCGGTTTACATGGCCCTGCCTTGAAATTACGTTGTATAAGATAGACGTAAAGAGTAAGTAAAGTATATGTCACAATTGGGTCTTTCATTAACATCCTCCTGTTTCTGATACGAAAGAGGTTCCCTTCCACCCTAAATCTCAGTAAGTTTAAGCAGTACTGGCAGCTAGCGATACCACAAGTTTATTTCATAATGTAATGCTTGTTTCTGTCGTATTCTCCTGTTTTATAAATGACAACTTTGAATTGGAAATGCTGCTAAACGGTGTACACCCGGTTTACATGGCCCTGCCTTGAAATTTCGTTGTATAAGATAAACGTAAAGAGTAAGTAAAGTATCTATCACAATTGGATCTTTCATTTACATCCTCCTGGTTCTCATACGAAAGAGGTTCCTTTCTACCCTAAATCTCAGTAAGTTTAAGCAGTACTGGCAGCTAGCGATACCACAAGTTTATTTCATAATGTAATGCTTGTTTCTGTCGTATCCTCCTGTTTTGTAAATGACAACTTTGAATTGGAAATTCTGCTAAACGGTGTACACCCGGTTTACATGGCCCTGCCTTGAAATTACGTGGTATAAGATAGACGTAAAGACTAAGTAAGTATGTGTCACAATTGGATCTTTCATTTACATCCTCCTGTTTCGGTATAGCAATGTATTGATTTGTGAAATGCTCTTAACTTGTGGCATGTGGATAGTCCATAATTACCTGTAGAGTGTTTTCATCCGAGAGTTGTCCTTCGCACAAACACTTTTCACGCACCAAGTGCTTATACGCACCAAGAGCTTGTACGCACCAAGTGCTTATACACGGCAAATGCTTGTATATATACGAAGCCACTTTTCTCCGACAGAAACATAACATCGTACGTAGTATACTACTGACAGATGGCCGTCTAGGATTCTTTGTTTTTTTCATTTTCGTGTGTGACACAGCACGCCTAAGAATTTAAACAAAAAAGGAATTATCCAAGCAGAATAGTCAAGCATACTGAGCATATTTTAACTTCGTCCCGACGTGGACCTTGTTCTTCTGCTAGCAAGAAGGGGCGATTAGCGTTGACGCCTGAACCGCCGCAACTTTCGGGTTGTGCAATACGCCTGTCAGCTGTGGGTGAAAAGAACTATGCAATGTTGATTTTTTATGTCGCTTCTGTTATATCCTCCTTTTTTCTAGATAGTCTGTTTTAAAGGGGCTTTAGACACGAGGTGCTGATAGGCACCGAGGTGTGTTCCACGGCACCGATTTACTGGTAGGCTCGGAGAACGTGCTCGCTGTCACCGATTGGTTCCAGTACGTACCGACGTCCTCGTAGCCACCAAGCTGCTCATAGCCGCCGATTCACTTGTTTAGGCACGCACCAAGGGACTTCTATTCACTCTGCTTATAGGCACCGAGGTACTCGTAGCCATCCGGGTGTTCCTAGGCACGGAGTTACACGTAGGTACCGAGGTGCTCGTAAACACCGATTATGTCCTAGTCACCGAGACATTCGTAAGCACCGAGGTCCTCGTATAGGAAGGCACCAACGCGCTCCTAGACGCGGAGGTACACGTAGTCACCAAGGAACTTGTATGAAGTCTGCTTATAGGCACGAAGTGCTTATAGGTACCGACGTACACGTAGTCACCGAGGTGTTCGTTGGCATCGAGGCGCTCGAATAACGGGATACTGCTATACACCGAGTTGCACCGATCTCTGTTGGGAGGCACCGAACTGCTCTAACGCATGGAGGTGCTCATAGTCACCGAGATACTTGTAGTCACCAAGGCGTTCGTTGTCACTGATTGGATCTCGTAGGCTAGCTCTGAAGCGTTCGTAAGGATCGAGGTTGTGGCACTCGTCACCGAGTTCTTAGTCACCGAAGTACTCGTTGCAACAATGTGCTCACAGACACTTAGGCGCCCGATCTCACCGAACGGTGCTCGAAGACATCGAGTTGCTCTTAGCCACCGTCTGGCTCGTAGGTACCCGTGGTACTCAGGAACCGAAGCGTTCGTAGGCTCTCAGTACTTAAAGGCGAAAAGTGCTGCCACAGGCTTTCATTCTTTTATTGGCACGAAGTGCTTATAGGTACCGACGTACACGTAGTCACCGAGGTGTTCGTTGGCATCGAGGCGCTCGAATAACGGGGTACTGCTATACACCGAGTTGCACCGATCTCTGTTGGGAGGTACCGAACTGCTCTAACGCATGGAGGTGCTCATAGTCACCGAGATACTTGTAGTCACCAAGGCGTTCGTTGTCACTGATTGGATCTCGTAGGCTAGGTCTGAAGCGTTCGTAGGGATCGAGGTTGTGGCACTCGTCACCGAGTTCTTAGTCACCGAAGTACTCGTTGCAACAATGTGCTCACAGACACTTAGGCGCCCGATCTCACCGAACGGTGCTCGAAGACATCGAGTTGCTCTTAGCCACCGTCTGGCTCGTAGGTACCCGTGGTACTCAGGAACCGAAGCGTTCGTAGGCTCTCAGTACTTAAAGGCGAAAAGTGCTGCCACAGGCTCTCATTCTTTTATAGGCACGAAGTGCTTATAGGTACCGACGTACTCGTAGTCACCGAGGTGTTCGTTGGCATCGAGGCGCTCGAATAACGGGGTACTGCTATACACCGAGTTGCACCGATCTCTGTTGGGAGGCACCGAACTGCTCTTACGCATGGAGGTGCTCATAGTCACCGAGATACTTGTAGTCACCAAGGCTTTCGTTGTCACTGATTGGATCTCGTAGGCTAGGTCTGAAGCGTTCGTAGGGATCGAGGTTGTGGCACTCGTCACCGAGTTCTTAGTCACCGAAGTACTCGTTGCAACAGTGTGCTCGCAGACACTTAGCCGCCCAATCTCACCGAACGGTGCTCGAAGACATCGAGTTGCACTTAGCCACCCACTGGCTCGTAGGTACCGTGGTACTCAGGGACCGAAGCATTCGTAGGCTCTCAGTACTTAAAGGTGACAAGTGTTGCAACAGGCTCTCATTCTTTTATAGGCACGAAGTACTTATAGGTACCGACGTACTCGTAGTCACCGAGGTGTTCGTTGGCATCATGGCGCTCGAAAAACGGGGTACTGCTATACACCGAATTGCACCGATCTCTGTTGGGAGGGACCGAACTGCTCTTACGCATGGAGGTGCTCATAGTCACCGAGATACTTGTAGTCACCAATGCGTTCGTTCTCACTGCATGGATCTCGTAGGCCACCTCTGAAGCCTTCGTAGGGATCGAGGTGATGGCACTGGTCACCGATTTCTTAGTCACCGTAGTACTCGTTGCAACAGTGTGCTCACAGACACTTAAGCGCTCGATCTCACCGAACGGTGCTCGAAGACATCGAGTTGCTCTTAGCCACCGTCTGGCTCGTAGGTACCGTGGTACTCAGGACCCGAAGCGTTCGTAGGCTCTCAGCACTTAAAGGCGGCAAGTGCTTCCACAGGCTCTCATTCTTTCATAGGCACGAAGTGCTTATAGGTACCGACGTACTCGTATTCACCGACGTGTTCGTTGGCATCGAGGCGCTGGAATAACGGGGTAATGCTATACACCGAGTTGCACCGATCTCTGTTGGGAGGCACCGAACTGCTCTTACGCATAGAGGTGCTCATAATCACCGAGATACTTGTAGTCACCAAGGCGTTCGTTCTCGCTGACTGCATCTCGTAGGCTCTGAAGCATTCGTAGGGATCGAGGTTGGCACTCGTTACCGAGTTCTTAGTCACCGAAGTACTTGTTGCAACAATGTGCTCGCAGGCACTTAGGCGCCCGATCTCACCGAACGGTGCTCGAAGACATCGAGTTGCTCTTAGCCACCGTCTGGCTCGTAGGTACCCGTGGTACTCAGGAACCGAAGTGCTCGTAAGCTCTCAGTACTTAAAGGCGCCAAGTGCTTCCACAGCCTCTCATTCTTTCCCTTCTCATGGCTCTGCCTAAAGTTCAGGAAGACACTATTGAAGGGATATATGTGAAGTACAGAATAAGTTCTTCGCTGACATCCTCCTGTTATGAAGGTAACATTAGTTATGAAATTTAACTGAACATAATTCTTCTCCCAGACATAGGACGGAGTCCAAATTAACAGACGTTTGACAGAACTAACAGGGGTATCCAAAAATGCACGCAGTTGAGCGTGAAAATTGATTCCTAGGCTTAAAAATTTTTTAATTTTGAAAACATGAGTTTGTTTTCACATTTTTGAGCCATTTTGAAACTGCTGTAAATAACACAAAATGTCATAGTGTCAAACGATATTCCAGTATGTGGTACACACGTACGAGGTGTACTACTACCAGCAACATCTTTAACTCAGCTCAACCTGTGTCAGAGATAACTGAAGTAGAAAAGTGATTTACATATTAAGATGTCTGGACAGAGTTGACAGGGGTATGCCCCCCCCGCATTTGGTTACACTTTCGTTAAATTTTCGGACAACACCCTCCTGGAGGAATACTTCAACGCCTGCTAAGTGAATAGGGCGTTTAAAAATATTCGGAAAAGTTATAATAAGTATATATATATGTCATATATATGTCAAGCGTCACTAAGATGTTTGTAAGTATTGAGTAAAAGGTGTCTAAGTGAAAGCCTAAGTATAGTCAGAGTATGGTCACACTGTGATGTGTTAATAACTGGCTTGTGGCAGCCAAGCGTTCATAGCGACGTTGCTTTTTGATCCTTCGATGTCGGCTCTTCCTATCATTGCGAAGCAGAATTCGCCAAGCGTCGGATTGTTCACCCGCCAATAGGGAACGTGAGCTGGGTTTAGACCGTCGTGAGACAGGTTAGTTTTACCCTACTGTTGAAATGTTGTTGCAATAGTAATTCTGCTCAGTACGAGAGGAACCGCAGATTCAGACAATTGGCATTTGCACTTGGCTGAAAAGCCAATGGTGCGAAGCTACCATCTGTTGGATTATGACTGAACGCCTCTAAGTCAGAATCCGTGCTATAGAACGCAACGATGCATTGTCCCGGACATCCGTTGGCGAACGAAGATAGAAGCTGTACTGCTTCCTGCGTCACAACGTGCTTTCTGGAGTAGAACACACTCCGAAACACTAAACAGACTCAAATATACATTTGCTAGGACTAAATCATTTGCAGACGACTTAAATAGAGAACGGGGTATTGTAAGCAGAAGAGTAGCCTTGTTGCTACGATCTACTAAGATTAATCCCTTGTTCTTTGATTTTTTTTATATTTCCTTTTTTCCTGCCGAAAAACATCCTCCTGGATTAAATTTATTTCTACTTACTCGTTTCTTGTGGTTTCGTTAGTGCAGTCTTTAGAAAATTTGTAACAGTTTTCGATAAAGTCTCCAGTAGTTGGATTTCGGTTACTTTGGGAAAACATAACATTGTCGATGCAGCCGTGAAATGCCAGGAGGTCGCTGATTGTTCTGTGTGTTTTTTCCCGATTTTCTAGGGCATCCTCCTTATTGCATTAAGTTCTTTTGACAAACAAGTAGCTTTTATTTTGGTTCGGCACGCAGATCGATTACACCAGTGAACAACGAGAGGAAGAAAGGGAGGGGAGGGGGAGGGGGGGGTGTGTCTAACAGGATAAAAGACGCGGAACACGCTCAGAAATTCCATGTAATATATAGGAGTTATTCCGGCTAAAGATGTGGGAGTCGGCGTTGATGAATGCTGGCGAGGTTGAGTGATGCTGTTTTTAGGGGTGGCGTTGAAATTGAGATTTCAATAGAATACAAGTGCTGCACTTCAATTGCTTGGTTTTTAGCCAAGCAAATGCGGTGCGATAAGGAAGCCCTTGCATAGTTACCCCTTACAACAACTTGCTGTTATAACAACCCGAGCCAGTCATTGCCAACGGCTGCACGCTCGCAAACTCGTCTGGTCAATTACTACTAGGCGTTTTCGGGTCACGCACACCGACAGCTTGAACCGAACGGTGGGCTCGTTGCCCTGCTTCTCCTGTTTTCCTTCTCCTATTACCTGTTAAACTGTATTTGCAACATTGCAACACCTCCCCACCACCCCCCCCCCCCTCCCACACACACACACACACACAAAAAAAAATTAAATAAATGAATTGAACAACTAAAAAGCAATAGACACAACTTTTAACGGCGGATCTCTTGGCTCGTGCATCGATGAAGAACGCGGCTAACTGCGAAACGTAGTGTGAATTGTAGATTTCAGTGAATCATCGAATTTTTGAACGCAAATGGCGCTTTTGGTTATGCCGAGAGCATGCCTGTTTGAGTGTTGCTACTAAATCGTGCATCGTTTCTTGCACGACCTTTGGAGTTTCATGGCGTTTCGCCGTGTCCCCCTAAATAGATTAGCATTCAAGTACATCGCGTAGCCAAAATTGTTCGCGGACTTCGCGTGTGCCGCATTGCTTTCCATGGTGGCTAGTTGACCTCAGATCAGGCAAGACTACCCGCTGAACTTAAGCATATCAGTAAGCGGAGGAGAAGAAACTAACCAGGATTTCCTCAGTAATGGCGAATGAAGAGGGATCGGCTCGAATTTGTAATCGCCGTAGCTTGCAGGGGCGAATTGTAGTCTCGAGAAGTACTCTCCTGGCAAATCGACTTTGTCTAAGTTGCTTGGAACAGCACGTCGTAGAGGGTGACAACCCCGTACGTGGCAAGGCTCGAATGCCGACGAGGTTCTTTCGAAGAGTCGGGTTGTTTGGGAATGCAGCCCTAAATTGGTGGGTAAACTCCATCTAAAGCTAAATACCGGCACGAGACCGATAGCGAACAAGTACCGTGAGGGAAAGATGAAAAGGACTTTTGAAAAGAGAGTTAAAGAGTACGTGAAACCGTTAAAAGGGAAGCGAATGAAACCAGCAATTTGCCTTGCCGGATTCAGTCGCCTGCGCTCGATCGCGTGCTTGTTCGCGATTTTTTTAGACGCGACTCGTACAATTGGCCGAGCGAAGGCGGCGCACTTCTGGTAGGTGAGTGTCAGCATCAGATTGTCACGGGTTAGAAAGTTGCGATGAATTTAGATCCTTCCGGATTGTTCAGCGTCGCAAACAAATCACCCGTGCCTGTCTGTGGTCTGTCGCAATGCGTGCCTCCCTGGGTTGGCTGGTGTCCTGTCCTGTTGATGCGGTTGTCGACTGCGGCGGACGGCTATGCCAGTGCGTCCAAACCGCTGCCCGTCAACAGGTCGGGGTGCACACGCCACGCGTTGACGATGCTGACGAAAATACGGTTCCATCCGACCCGTCTTGAAACACGGACCAAGGAGTCTAACATGTGCGCGAGTCTGTGGGTGATCGAAACCCGGTGGCGAAATGAAAGTGAAGGCAACTTTTTGGTTGCTGAGGTGAGAAGCCCGGCCGTCGTGGCCCGGCCGTATCATCGACCGACCTGTTCTAATCTTAGAAAGGTTTGAGTAAGAGCGTAGCTGTTTGGGACCCGAAAGATGGTGAACTATGCCTGAATAGAGTGAAGCCAGCGGAAACACTGGTGAAAGCTCGTAGCGATTCTGACGTGCAAATCGATCGTCAAATTTGGGTATAGCAGCGAAAGACTAATCGAACCATCTAGTAGCTGGTTCCCTCCGAAGTTTCCCACAGGATAGCTGGGACTCCTCCGATGCAGTTTTATCGGGTAAAGCGAATAATTAGAGGTCTTATGGTCGAAATGACTTTAACCTATTCTCAAACTTTAAATTGGTAAGAAGTCCGACTTGCTCGGATGAAGCCGGACAATGGAATGCGCGAGTCCTTAGTGGGCCATTTTTGGTAAGCAGAACTGGCGATGCGGGATGAACCGAACGTCGCGTTAAGGTGCCCAAGTCGACGCTCATCAGATCCCACAAAAGGTGTTGGTCGATATTGACAGCAGGACGGTGGCCATGGAAGTCGGAATCCGCTAAGGAGTGTGTAACAACTCACCTGCCGAATCGACTAGCCCTGAAAATGGATGGCGCTCAAGCGTCGCACCCATACTCGACCGTCGGAGCAAATGCCCTAGTTTCGACGAGTAGGAGGGCGCGGAGGTCGTGACGCAGCCTTTGACGCGAGTCAGGGTGAAACGTCCTCTGGTGCAGATCTTGGTGGTAGTAGCAAATATTCATGTTATTTTTGTTCCAGAAATATGCTTTATTTTTTGTGCTTCTCATTACTTATTGAATGACTGAATGTAAAACATGAGTTTGCCATAGATTTTAAAATGACAGAGTCACAGAGATTAGTTTTATTTCACAACTGATAGAGTTTGAATAGTAAACCAGGTTGTCATCTATTTATAAGTATTACACTGACATCAATTTATTTATTTACATATATACTTATTCATTGTTTTGAATTTTCTAGGTGTACAAAGTCAACATTGGTGACTTGCACCATGCTAAATGGCCAGCAGCAAAAAAAAGGAAATAAAAATATTTATAAAAACAGAACATTGGTTGTTTTGTTCTAATGAATACAGGATTCGATTCCTGTCAGTGATTCAGAAGCTTTTTCTTAGTATTTGAGCTTGACAAACATCCACTTCTCGTCTGTTACCTCCAAGCTTGCAAATGGTAACAGCAGTCTCCCATTAATATTTTATACCCCTGATCCTATCCATAAGCATAACCCTAACCCTAAAATAAGGTGGTAGACTAGTCTATATGGATTGTTACTATGAAGTATATCCCACACACCCTCACACATATAGACCTTATGCAAAAATGGCTGTCATTTTAAAATTCTTTTATATGCATTTGAGAGTAATCATTATTGTAAATTGCGAAAACAACAGATGCTGGTCAGGCTTATTAAAATGCACATCAAACAAGTTTAAATTGGCAGCCATTTATGCGTGGGGGTCTATCGTACGGTAATTAAAAACTCATTAATAATTCATGAAAACACAAAGGAAATCAGTATCATGTCCGTGGTTTTATATCTGATAAAGAAACCTGATTTACGTAAACTTTAGCAGTTTAGCTTTGATTTTCTCGGCTTAGACAAGGTTATTTTTCAAACTTACTATGCCATGAACTTACCAAGTGGTTCATTTTTGAAGCCGTTCAATAAACTCGCAGTTCGTGCTTTATCAGATATAAAAACACTCGACTTCGCCTCGTGTCTTTATATCTGATAAAACACTCCTGCTCGTTTATTAAACAGTACATAAGGAATTCTTGTTCAGTGGACAGAAACGATGAGAAGTCCGCTGATGACTTGAAGATCCACACCGACACTTCTTTCCACTTTTATTACTATCATCTATTTCCTTGTCAACAGCAATATCTTCCACATCATTCCCCACTTCCTCTTCTTCACCATATGAATGCAGGATGGCTTGTCGCTTGCTCCATCTCTTTCGCTCTTCCTGTTCATCTGCTCTTCCTACTTTTTGTGAAATTCTCTTCTTCTTAGTTTCCTCTTTCTTCTTCTTTTCCAAATAAGCCATCCGTTCTACTGTGGCCTTCTTGACTGCACTAACAATAGTGGGAAGTACTGGTAACTTCAAACGATTATACAAATCAACAATCCAATGGTACTCCTTACCACGGTTATTGAAGCACCATGTCATGTTCCCCTGAACAAGGCCACAATTTGTTGAGGTTGTGTAGTGCAACCTGCAATGATATTGGAAGATTGTTATATATATATATATATATATATATATATATATATATATATATATATATATATATATATATATATATATATATATATATATAATGTTCTAAGGGTTTAGGGTGAAGGAAAATTCGAGTGAACAATATATACATTTTAAGACCAAACCGGGAGCAGTTGCGAAAAATGCAACTACACAGGTCCTCCGGCAGGAATTGAACCCACGACCTTGCGATTCTAGTGCAATGCTCTGACCACTGAGCCACGGAGGCCGTTGCCGAGAGCTTGATCGCGAGTTCTGTATATATAATAAGGCGGTAATGCCAGGAGAGAATTGGGTATATTATAAATGATATTGGGCATTTCACTCGATTACATGGCATGTTCGAATTTTCCTTCACCCTAAACCTATATATATATATATATATATATATATATATATATATATATATATATATATATATATATATATATATATATATATATATATATATATATATATATACATATACACATATACACATATACACATATACACATATACACATATACATACATGTACACACACATACATATACACAACATACACACACATATATATTTTAATTCTTTCGCATTTATGTATGGTTGTAAAGTTAATAAATACATACATACATACATACATACATACATACATACATACATACATACATACATACATACACACACACACACACACACACACACACACACACATATATATATATATATATATATATATATATATATATATATATATATATATATATATATACAAATATTCAGATCGCTCAAACTGATTCGCATTTCAACACGCGTGTAAAGTGGACTCCACGCATGTCGAGATTAGCACCCTCACCGGGCTCTGGGCCTTCGGCCCTACGCCCGGCTCGGGGATAAATATTCTTCTTATAAATATTCTTCTTATAAATAATCTTCTTATAAATATTCTTCTTATAAATATTCTTCTTATAAATAATCTTCTTATAAATAATCTTCTATAAAATAATCTTCTTATAAATAATCTTCTTATAAATAATCTTCTATAAAATAATCTTCTTATAAATAATCTTCTTATAAATAATCTTCTTATAAATATTCTTCTATAAAATAATCTTCTATAAAATAATCTTCTTATAAATATTCCTCTATTCTGGCTAACGTGTTAAACTAAAATAAAAAGGTAGTATAGAGAGGTGTCCTGGTACCCATGGCCGCTTGGTATGCTTTTAGATAGATGTAAAATAAAAGTGATACAGATGAGGTGTCCTCATAAATTAGGTAAAACAAATTCCCGTGTAGTATAGTGTTTGGCGATTAGGGAACATTCGCCGTTTGTGTTACTTTTCAACAAATGAGGAGAAAATTGTTAAAAAAGTAATACAGGCGGCGTGTCCCTATACCGCCAAACACTATACTACCGAAAACAAGTACTACAATCATTGACATAATTCTTGAAACAAAGCTAACATGAAATGGTTTCATGTTCCCCCTTCACCCCACCTCAATGTTGTGGACCTCAAAACGTTTGCAATTTGCACTCAGTTACCTGTCATTACATTTAAATGTTCAGAGAATCAACATTGAAAAGGGGGGACGGGGGGGATAGCAATTCATGCAAAAAAGAGGCCTAGCAATTAACATGGCATGATTCACTCAAGTCGTTTCAACTAATTTCGTCAATAATTGTCTGAATTTACGTTAATAATTCTCCGTACATTTTTCGTTGCAGAGAAACGGCATATTTTACCCACGACTGCGCAAAGTGATCTCACATACATTTAACACATATATTGATCGCTAACAACAAACGATAATTTTAAAGGTTAATTACATGACGTCACCATGACGTCCTAATGTTCACTGTCACTACGCGGAAATCAGGTTCAAAATTATTGTCGGTTTAAAAGCTGCGCACGCTCTCTGTATTTCCATGATGAATTTATAATTCTGACACAAAACCTGCACGTAAAATTAAAATCTGCGGATAACTTTATTGCAGACCTATCATGAAGGATAATATATACCCTGCACTTGAGCAAATCATTAAAATATTTGACCATTCATGCTGATATAAAGAGAAAAGTCGGGAAGAAATTGTCTTAAGTTAATGCCCAAAAGAACAGAACAAATTGTTTGCAGCAAGGGGGAAAAAATTCTTTCACCAGTTGCATTCATTAAAAACTTGTCAATAGAATAATTACCCAAGGCTTCGAATTCATCTCAAGTTACAATTGGCACCCGTGTTATAAAAGAGCTCATATGTCAAGGAACATAAATAAACAATGAATCGAGGAGTTCAGCTCGATTTCAACAAAAATAATCGATACCCAAACATTTCTCCTTATACTTTTATCATTACAAATAGTTGACAACACATATATACTTCTAAGATATCATTGCACTTTGCTGTGTACGAGACCGCTAAAATTAAGCTCAGTTTACCACACTTTACCACAAACTTCGCATAATATTCAGTGCAATTTCAACTGAAATACTCGTTACACAAAGATGTTTTTAAACTTTAGCTCTATTTAAGCATTAAGTGGACATAATTGTTGCATTTGATCACACTTTACCATATACTTACACTAAAATTTAGTACACTTTACCACACTTTACCACAATCTGCATATATAAAAGAATCATAATCTAATTTATTAACATAAGCATGGTAAAGTGTGGTAAAGTGTGGTAAAGTGTGGCAAAATACAGAATTGATATGGTAAACTGAATTGATATAAAACGATGTAGCTAAGAAATTACTATAAACAGTTCATTTCACTCGAAATAATTCTATAACACTATTTATTTGTCCAATATAGCGAATGCTAAGCAGCAAGGCGCCATGTTGCGATAGACCCCCTGGGAGATTTGTTCAAAAAACAAGACATGTCGGGCTCATTTCTCCGGTTGAACGTAATCGTATACGATCGATTGCAGAAACCACCTAAATTCCATGTTATTCCTGGCGCTTAAATTTTATTTACGAATAATTCCTGTTATGCTGCCACACTAATTCCACTATGTTCTTTCGCGAAAAATGATCACTCAAAGTAATTGAGCAACCAGCGGCACATGAGCAACTCGACTTCGCCACGGTTCTATAGAAATTCAATAGGACGAGAGTTCCTTTATCAAACTACTAATCTATTGCTAAATGACTTGGTAACTTCTTAACTAGAGTGGCTTCTTCGACTTGTTTTATCACATAGGTCATTATGCCTGTGAGCCGTGCAGGCATACGCAACTTCTTTTAAATGGCTACAACTGTAATTTATCGCTTGCTCATCGCATAAAACTTTAACTTCAAATGCTTACAAAAAAGTTATTGTTATCCCGTTCGACAATATAATATGCATATAAACTAACCACATATTCTTCTTCAGCATATTTTAAAACATTAATGGTCAATCCATCAGAGAAAATGGATTTTTATGAATTAAATCTGTTGCGTTTGCGTCCAATTTGTTCTCAGACAGTCTGAATTTACGTTAATAATTCTCCGTACATTTTTCGTTGCAGAGAAACGGCATATTTTACCCACGACTGCGCAAAGTGATCTCACATACATTTAACACATATATTGATCGCTAACAACAAACGATAATTTTAAAGGTTAATTACATGACGTCACCATGACGTCCTAATGTTCACTGTCACTACGCGGAAATCAGGTTCAAAATTATTGTCGGTTTAAAAGCTGCGCACGCTCTCTGTATTTCCATGATGAATTTATAATTCTGACACAAAACCTGCACGTAAAATTAAAATCTGCGGATAACTTTATTGCAGACCTATCATGAAGGATAATATATACCCTGCACTTGAGCAAATCATTAAAATATTTGACCATTCATGCTGATATAAAGAGAAAAGTCGGGAAGAAATTGTCTTAAGTTAATGCCCAAAAGAACAGAACAAATTGTTTGCAGCAAGGGGGAAAAAATTCTTTCACCAGTTGCATTCATTAAAAACTTGTCAATAGAATAATTACCCAAGGCTTCGAATTCATCTCAAGTTACAATTGGCACCCGTGTTATAAAAGAGCTCATATGTCAAGGAACATAAATAAACAATGAATCGAGGAGTTCAGCTCGATTTCAACAAAAATAATCGATACCCAAACATTTCTCCTTATACTTTTATCATTACAAATAGTTGACAACACATATATACTTCTAAGATATCATTGCACTTTGCTGTGTACGAGATCGCTAAAATTAAGCTCAGTTTACCACACTTTACCACAAACTTCGCATAATATTCAGTGCAATTTCAACTGAAATACTCGTTACACAAAGATGTTTTTAAACTTTAGCTCTATTTAAGCATTAAGTGGACATAATTGTTGCATTTGATCACACTTTACCATATACTTACACTAAAATTTAGTACACTTTACCACACTTTACCACAATCTGCATATATAAAAGAGTCATAATCTAATTTATTAACATAAGCATGGCAAAGTGTGGTAAAGTGTGGTAAAGTGTGGCAAAATACAGAATTGATATGGTAAACTGAATTGATATAAAACGATGTAGCTAAGAAATTACTATAAACAGTTCATTTCACTCGAAATAATTCTATAACACTATTTATTTGTCCAATATAGCGAATGCTAAGCAGCAAGGCGCCATGTTGCGATAGACCCCCTGGGAGATTTGTTCAAAAAACAAGACATGTCGGGCTCATTTCTCCGGTTGAACGTAATCGTATACGATCGATTGCAGAAACCACCTAAATTCCATGTTATTCCTGGCGCTTAAATTTTATTTACGAATAATTCCTGTTATGCTGCCACACTAATTCCACTATGTTCTTTCGCGAAAAATGATCACTCAAAGTAATTGAGCAACCAGCGGCACATGAGCAACTCGACTTCGCCACGGTTCTATAGAAATTCAATAGGACGAGAGTTCCTTTATCAAACTACTAATCTATTGCTAAATGACTTGGTAACTTCTTAACTAGAGTGGCTTCTTCGACTTGTTTTATCACATAGGTCATTATGCCTGTGAGCCGTGCAGGCATACGCAACTTCTTTTAAATGGCTACAACTGTAATTTATCGCTTGCTCATCGCATAAAACTTTAACTTCAAATGCTTACAAAAAAGTTATTGTTATCCCGTTCGACAATATAATATGCATATAAACTAACCACATATTCTTCTTCAGCATATTTTAAAACATTAATGGTCAATCCATCAGAGAAAATGGATTTTTATGAATTAAATCTGTTGCGTTTGCGTCCAATTTGTTCTCAGACAGTCTGAATTTACGTTAATAATTCTCCGTACATTTTTCGTTGCAGAGAAACGGCATATTTTACCCACGACTGCGCAAAGTGATCTCACATACATTTAACACATATATTGATCGCTAACAACAAACGATAATTTTAAAGGTTAATTACATGACGTCACCATGACGTCCTAATGTTCACTGTCACTACGCGGAAATCAGGTTCAAAATTATTGTCGGTTTAAAAGCTGCGCACGCTCTCTGTATTTCCATGATGAATTTATAATTCTGACACAAAACCTGCACGTAAAATTAAAATCTGCGGATAACTTTATTGCAGACCTATCATGAAGGATAATATATACCCTGCACTTGAGCAAATCATTAAAATATTTGACCATTCATGCTGATATAAAGAGAAAAGTCGGGAAGAAATTGTCTTAAGTTAATACCCAAAAGAACAGAACAAATTGTTTGCAGCAAGGGGGAAAAAATTCTTTCACCAGTTGCATTCATTAAAAACTTGTCAATAGAATAATTACCCAAGGCTTCGAATTCATCTCAAGTTACAATTGGCACCCGTGTTATAAAAGAGCTCATATGTCAAGGAACATAAATAAACAATGAATCGAGGAGTTCAGCTCGATTTCAACAAAAATAATCGATACCCAAACATTTCTCCTTATACTTTTATCATTACAAATAGTTGACAACACATATATACTTCTAAGATATCATTGCACTTTGCTGTGTACGAGATCGCTAAAATTAAGCTCAGTTTACCACACTTTACCACAAACTTCGCATAATATTCAGTGCAATTTCAACTGAAATACTCGTTACACAAAGATGTTTTTAAACTTTAGCTCTATTTAAGCATTAAGTGGACATAATTGTTGCATTTGATCACACTTTACCATATACTTACACTAAAATTTAGTACACTTTACCACACTTTACCACAATCTGCATATATAAAAGAATCATAATCTAATTTATTAACATAAGCATGGTAAAGTGTGGTAAAGTGTGGTAAAGTGTGGCAAAATACAGAATTGATATGGTAAACTGAATTGATATAAAACGATGTAGCTAAGAAATTACTATAAACAGTTCATTTCACTCGAAATAATTCTATAACACTATTTATTTGTCCAATATAGCGAATGCTAAGCAGCAAGGCGCCATGTTGCGATAGACCCCCTGGGAGATTTGTTCAAAAAACAAGACATGTCGGGCTCATTTATCCGGTTGAACGTAATCGTATACGATCGATTGCAGAAACCACCTAAATTCCATGTTATTCCTGGCGCTTAAATTTTATTTACGAATAATTCCTGTTATGCTGCCACACTAATTCCACTATGTTCTTTCGCGAAAAATGATCACTCAAAGTAATTGAGCAACCAGCGGCACTTGAGCAACTCGACTTCGCCACGGTTCTATAGAAATTCAATAGGACGAGAGTTCCTTTATCAAACTACTAATCTATTGCTAAATGACTTGGTAACTTCTTAACTAGAGTGGCTTCTTCGACTTGTTTTATCACATAGGTCATTATGCCTGTGAGCCGTGCAGGCATACGCAACTTCTTTTAAATGGCTACAACTGTAATTTATCGCTTGCTCATCGCATAAAACTTTAACTTCAAATGCTTACAAAAAAGTTATTGTTATCCCGTTCGACAATATAATATGCATATAAACTAACCACATATTCTTCTTCAGCATATTTTAAAACATTAATGGTCAATCCATCAGAGAAAATGGATTTTTATGAATTAAATCTGTTGCGTTTGCGTCCAATTTGTTCTCAGACAGTCTGAATTTACGTTAATAATTCTCCGTACATTTTTCGTTGCAGAGAAACGGCATATTTTACCCACGACTGCGCAAAGTGATCTCACATACATTTAACACATATATTGATCGCTAACAACAAACGATAATTTTAAAGGTTAATTACATGACGTCACCATGACGTCCTAATGTTCACTGTCACTACGCGGAAATCAGGTTCAAAATTATTGTCGGTTTAAAAGCTGCGCACGCTCTCTGTATTTCCATGATGAATTTATAATTCTGACACAAAACCTGCACGTAAAATTAAAATCTGCGGATAACTTTATTGCAGACCTATCATGAAGGATAATATATACCCTGCACTTGAGCAAATCATTAAAATATTTGACCATTCATGCTGATATAAAGAGAAAAGTCGGGAAGAAATTGTCTTAAGTTAATGCCCAAAAGAACAGAACAAATTGTTTGCAGCAAGGGGGAAAAAATTCTTTCACCAGTTGCATTCATTAAAAACTTGTCAATAGAATAATTACCCAAGGCTTCGAATTCATCTCAAGTTACAATTGGCACCCGTGTTATAAAAGAGCTCATATGTCAAGGAACATAAATAAACAATGAATCGAGGAGTTCAGCTCGATTTCAACAAAAATAATCGATACCCAAACATTTCTCCTTATACTTTTATCATTACAAATAGTTGACAACACATATATACTTCTAAGATATCATTGCACTTTGCTGTGTACGAGATCGCTAAAATTAAGCTCAGTTTACCACACTTTACCACAAACTTCGCATAATATTCAGTGCAATTTCAACTGAAATACTCGTTACACAAAGATGTTTTTAAACTTTAGCTCTATTTAAGCATTAAGTGGACATAATTGTTGCATTTGATCACACTTTACCATATACTTACACTAAAATTTAGTACACTTTACCACACTTTACCACAATCTGCATATATAAAAGAATCATAATCTAATTTATTAACATAAGCATGGTAAAGTGTGGTAAAGTGTGGTAAAGTGTGGCAAAATACAGAATTGATATGGTAAACTGAATTGATATAAAACGATGTAGCTAAGAAATTACTATAAACAGTTCATTTCACTCGAAATAATTCTATAACACTATTTATTTGTCCAATATAGCGAATGCTAAGCAGCAAGGCGCCATGTTGCGATAGACCCCCTGGGAGATTTGTTCAAAAAACAAGACATGTCGGGCTCATTTCTCCGGTTGAACGTAATCGTATACGATCGATTGCAGAAACCACCTAAATTCCATGTTATTCCTGGCGCTTAAATTTTATTTACGAATAATTCCTGTTATGCTGCCACACTAATTCCACTATGTTCTTTCGCGAAAAATGATCACTCAAAGTAATTGAGCAACCAGCGGCACATGAGCAACTCGACTTCGCCACGGTTCTATAGAAATTCAATAGGACGAGAGTTCCTTTATCAAACTACTAATCTATTGCTAAATGACTTGGTAACTTCTTAACTAGAGTGGCTTCTTCGACTTGTTTTATCACATAGGTCATTATGCCTGTGAGCCGTGCAGGCATACGCAACTTCTTTTAAATGGCTACAACTGTAATTTATCGCTTGCTCATCGCATAAAACTTTAACTTCAAATGCTTACAAAAAAGTTATTGTTATCCCGTTCGACAATATAATATGCATATAAACTAACCACATATTCTTCTTCAGCATATTTTAAAACATTAATGGTCAATCCATCAGAGAAAATGGATTTTTATGAATTAAATCTGTTGCGTTTGCGTCCAATTTGTTCTCAGACTGTCTGAATTTACGTTAATAATTCTCCGTACATTTTTCGTTGCAGAGAAACGGCATATTTTACCCACGACTGCGCAAAGTGATCTCACATACATTTAACACATATATTGATCGCTAACAACAAACGATAATTTTAAAGGTTAATTACATGACGTCACCATGACGTCCTAATGTTCACTGTCACTACGCGGAAATCAGGTTCAAAATTATTGTCGGTTTAAAAGCTGCGCACGCTCTCTGTATTTCCATGATGAATTTATAATTCTGACACAAAACCTGCACGTAAAATTAAAATCTGCGGATAACTTTATTGCAGACCTATCATGAAGGATAATATATACCCTGCACTTGAGCAAATCATTAAAATATTTGACCATTCATGCTGATATAAAGAGAAAAGTCGGGAAGAAATTGTCTTAAGTTAATGCCCAAAAGAACAGAACAAATTGTTTGCAGCAAGGGGGAAAAAATTCTTTCACCAGTTGCATTCATTAAAAACTTGTCAATAGAATAATTACCCAAGGCTTCGAATTCATCTCAAGTTACAATTGGCACCCGTGTTATAAAAGAGCTCATATGTCAAGGAACATAAATAAACAATGAATCGAGGAGTTCAGCTCGATTTCAACAAAAATAATCGATACCCAAACATTTCTCCTTATACTTTTATCATTACAAATAGTTGACAACACATATATACTTCTAAGATATCATTGCACTTTGCTGTGTACGAGATCGCTAAAATTAAGCTCAGTTTACCACACTTTACCACAAACTTCGCATAATATTCAGTGCAATTTCAACTGAAATACTCGTTACACAAAGATGTTTTTAAACTTTAGCTCTATTTAAGCATTAAGTGGACATAATTGTTGCATTTGATCACACTTTACCATATACTTACACTAAAATTTAGTACACTTTACCACACTTTACCACAATCTGCATATATAAAAGAATCATAATCTAATTTATTAACATAAGCATGGTAAAGTGTGGTAAAGTGTGGTAAAGTGTGGCAAAATACAGAATTGATATGGTAAACTGAATTGATATAAAACGATGTAGCTAAGAAATTACTATAAACAGTTCATTTCACTCGAAATAATTCTATAACACTATTTATTTGTCCAATATAGCGAATGCTAAGCAGCAAGGCGCCATGTTGCGATAGACCCCCTGGGAGATTTGTTCAAAAAACAAGACATGTCGGGCTCATTTCTCCGGTTGAACGTAATCGTATACGATCGATTGCAGAAACCACCTAAATTCCATGTTATTCCTGGCGCTTAAATTTTATTTACGAATAATTCCTGTTATGCTGCCACACTAATTCCACTATGTTCTTTCGCGAAAAATGATCACTCAAAGTAATTGAGCAACCAGCGGCACATGAGCAACTCGACTTCGCCACGGTTCTATAGAAATTCAATAGGACGAGAGTTCCTTTATCAAACTACTAATCTATTGCTAAATGACTTGGTAACTTCTTAACTAGAGTGGCTTCTTCGACTTGTTTTATCACATAGGTCATTATGCCTGTGAGCCGTGCAGGCATACGCAACTTCTTTTAAATGGCTACAACTGTAATTTATCGCTTGCTCATCGCATAAAACTTTAACTTCAAATGCTTACAAAAAAGTTATTGTTATCCCGTTCGACAATATAATATGCATATAAACTAACCACATATTCTTCTTCAGCATATTTTAAAACATTAATGGTCAATCCATCAGAGAAAATGGATTTTTATGAATTAAATCTGTTGCGTTTGCGTCCAATTTGTTCTCAGACAGTCTGAATTTACGTTAATAATTCTCCGTACATTTTTCGTTGCAGAGAAACGGCATATTTTACCCACGACTGCGCAAAGTGATCTCACATACATTTAACACATATATTGATCGCTAACAACAAACGATAATTTTAAAGGTTAATTACATGACGTCACCATGACGTCCTAATGTTCACTGTCACTACGCGGAAATCAGGTTCAAAATTATTGTCGGTTTAAAAGCTGCGCACGCTCTCTGTATTTCCATGATGAATTTATAATTCTGACACAAAACCTGCACGTAAAATTAAAATCTGCGGATAACTTTATTGCAGACCTATCATGAAGGATAATATATACCCTGCACTTGAGCAAATCATTAAAATATTTGACCATTCATGCTGATATAAAGAGAAAAGTCGGGAAGAAATTGTCTTAAGTTAATGCCCAAAAGAACAGAACAAATTGTTTGCAGCAAGGGGGAAAAAATTCTTTCACCAGTTGCATTCATTAAAAACTTGTCAATAGAATAATTACCCAAGGCTTCGAATTCATCTCAAGTTACAATTGGCACCCGTGTTATAAAAGAGCTCATATGTCAAGGAACATAAATAAACAATGAATCGAGGAGTTCAGCTCGATTTCAACAAAAATAATCGATACCCAAACATTTCTCCTTATACTTTTATCATTACAAATAGTTGACAACACATATATACTTCTAAGATATCATTGCACTTTGCTGTGTACGAGATCGCTAAAATTAAGCTCAGTTTACCACACTTTACCACAAACTTCGCATAATATTCAGTGCAATTTCAACTGAAATACTCGTTACACAAAGATGTTTTTAAACTTTAGCTCTATTTAAGCATTAAGTGGACATAATTGTTGCATTTGATCACACTTTACCATATACTTACACTAAAATTTAGTACACTTTACCACACTTTACCACAATCTGCATATATAAAAGAATCATAATCTAATTTATTAACATAAGCATGGTAAAGTGTGGTAAAGTGTGGTAAAGTGTGGCAAAATACAGAATTGATATGGTAAACTGAATTGATATAAAACGATGTAGCTAAGAAATTACTATAAACAGTTCATTTCACTCGAAATAATTCTATAACACTATTTATTTGTCCAATATAGCGAATGCTAAGCAGCAAGGCGCCATGTTGCGATAGACCCCCTGGGAGATTTGTTCAAAAAACAAGACATGTCGGGCTCATTTCTCCGGTTGAACGTAATCGTATACGATCGATTGCAGAAACCACCTAAATTCCATGTTATTCCTGGCGCTTAAATTTTATTTACGAATAATTCCTGTTATGCTGCCACACTAATTCCACTATGTTCTTTCGCGAAAAATGATCACTCAAAGTAATTGAGCAACCAGCGGCACATGAGCAACTCGACTTCGCCACGGTTCTATAGAAATTCAATAGGACGAGAGTTCCTTTATCAAACTACTAATCTATTGCTAAATGACTTGGTAACTTCTTAACTAGAGTGGCTTCTTCGACTTGTTTTATCACATAGGTCATTATGCCTGTGAGCCGTGCAGGCATACGCAACTTCTTTTAAATGGCTACAACTGTAATTTATCGCTTGCTCATCGCATAAAACTTTAACTTCAAATGCTTACAAAAAAGTTATTGTTATCCCGTTCGACAATATAATATGCATATAAACTAACCACATATTCTTCTTCAGCATATTTTAAAACATTAATGGTCAATCCATCAGAGAAAATGGATTTTTATGAATTAAATCTGTTGCGTTTGCGTCCAATTTGTTCTCAGACAGTCTGAATTTACGTTAATAATTCTCCGTACATTTTTCGTTGCAGAGAAACGGCATATTTTACCCACGACTGCGCAAAGTGATCTCACATACATTTAACACATATATTGATCGCTAACAACAAACGATAATTTTAAAGGTTAATTACATGACGTCACCATGACGTCCTAATGTTCACTGTCACTACGCGGAAATCAGGTTCAAAATTATTGTCGGTTTAAAAGCTGCGCACGCTCTCTGTATTTCCATGATGAATTTATAATTCTGACACAAAACCTGCACGTAAAATTAAAATCTGCGGATAACTTTATTGCAGACCTATCATGAAGGATAATATATACCCTGCACTTGAGCAAATCATTAAAATATTTGACCATTCATGCTGATATAAAGAGAAAAGTCGGGAAGAAATTGTCTTAAGTTAATACCCAAAAGAACAGAACAAATTGTTTGCAGCAAGGGGGAAAAAATTCTTTCACCAGTTGCATTCATTAAAAACTTGTCAATAGAATAATTACCCAAGGCTTCGAATTCATCTCAAGTTACAATTGGCACCCGTGTTATAAAAGAGCTCATATGTCAAGGAACATAAATAAACAATGAATCGAGGAGTTCAGCTCGATTTCAACAAAAATAATCGATACCCAAACATTTCTCCTTATACTTTTATCATTACAAATAGTTGACAACACATATATACTTCTAAGATATCATTGCACTTTGCTGTGTACGAGATCGCTAAAATTAAGCTCAGTTTACCACACTTTACCACAAACTTCGCATAATATTCAGTGCAATTTCAACTGAAATACTCGTTACACAAAGATGTTTTTAAACTTTAGCTCTATTTAAGCATTAAGTGGACATAATTGTTGCATTTGATCACACTTTACCATATACTTACACTAAAATTTAGTACACTTTACCACACTTTACCACAATCTGCATATATAAAAGAATCATAATCTAATTTATTAACATAAGCATGGTAAAGTGTGGTAAAGTGTGGTAAAGTGTGGCAAAATACAGAATTGATATGGTAAACTGAATTGATATAAAACGATGTAGCTAAGAAATTACTATAAACAGTTCATTTCACTCGAAATAATTCTATAACACTATTTATTTGTCCAATATAGCGAATGCTAAGCAGCAAGGCGCCATGTTGCGATAGACCCCCTGGGAGATTTGTTCAAAAAACAAGACATGTCGGGCTCATTTCTCCGGTTGAACGTAATCGTATACGATCGATTGCAGAAACCACCTAAATTCCATGTTATTCCTGGCGCTTAAATTTTATTTACGAATAATTCCTGTTATGCTGCCACACTAATTCCACTATGTTCTTTCGCGAAAAAGATCACTCAAAGTAATTGAGCAACCAGCGGCACATGAGCAACTCGACTTCGCCACGGTTCTATAGAAATTCAATAGGACGAGAGTTCCTTTATCAAACTACTAATCTATTGCTAAATGACTTGGTAACTTCTTAACTAGAGTGGCTTCTTCGACTTGTTTTATCACATAGGTCATTATGCCTGTGAGCCGTGCAGGCATACGCAACTTCTTTTAAATGGCTACAACTGTAATTTATCGCTTGCTCATCGCATAAAACTTTAACTTCAAATGCTTACAAAAAAGTTATTGTTATCCCGTTCGACAATATAATATGCATATAAACTAACCACATATTCTTCTTCAGCATATTTTAAAACATTAATGGTCAATCCATCAGAGAAAATGGATTTTTATGAATTAAATCTGTTGCGTTTGCGTCCAATTTGTTCTCAGACAGTCTGAATTTACGTTAATAATTCTCCGTACATTTTTCGTTGCAGAGAAACGGCATATTTTACCCACGACTGCGCAAAGTGATCTCACATACATTTAACACATATATTGATCGCTAACAACAAACGATAATTTTAAAGGTTAATTACATGACGTCACCATGACGTCCTAATGTTCACTGTCACTACGCGGAAATCAGGTTCAAAATTATTGTCGGTTTAAAAGCTGCGCACGCTCTCTGTATTTCCATGATGAATTTATAATTCTGACACAAAACCTGCACGTAAAATTAAAATCTGCGGATAACTTTATTGCAGACCTATCATGAAGGATAATATATACCCTGCACTTGAGCAAATCATTAAAATATTTGACCATTCATGCTGATATAAAGAGAAAAGTCGGGAAGAAATTGTCTTAAGTTAATGCCCAAAAGAACAGAACAAATTGTTTGCAGCAAGGGGGAAAAAATTCTTTCACCAGTTGCATTCATTAAAAACTTGTCAATAGAATAATTACCCAAGGCTTCGAATTCATCTCAAGTTACAATTGGCACCCGTGTTATAAAAGAGCTCATATGTCAAGGAACATAAATAAACAATGAATCGAGGAGTTCAGCTCGATTTCAACAAAAATAATCGATACCCAAACATTTCTCCTTATACTTTTATCATTACAAATAGTTGACAACACATATATACTTCTAAGATATCATTGCACTTTGCTGTGTACGAGATCGCTAAAATTAAGCTCAGTTTACCACACTTTACCACAAACTTCGCATAATATTCAGTGCAATTTCAACTGAAATACTCGTTACACAAAGATGTTTTTAAACTTTAGCTCTATTTAAGCATTAAGTGGACATAATTGTTGCATTTGATCACACTTTACCATATACTTACACTAAAATTTAGTACACTTTACCACACTTTACCACAATCTGCATATATAAAAGAATCATAATCTAATTTATTAACATAAGCATGGTAAAGTGTGGTAAAGTGTGGTAAAGTGTGGCAAAATACAGAATTGATATGGTAAACTGAATTGATATAAAACGATGTAGCTAAGAAATTACTATAAACAGTTCATTTCACTCGAAATAATTCTATAACACTATTTATTTGTCCAATATAGCGAATGCTAAGCAGCAAGGCGCCATGTTGCGATAGACCCCCTGGGAGATTTGTTCAAAAAACAAGACATGTCGGGCTCATTTCTCCGGTTGAACGTAATCGTATACGATCGATTGCAGAAACCACCTAAATTCCATGTTATTCCTGGCGCTTAAATTTTA
This sequence comes from Corallium rubrum, assembly GCA_964035015.1. NCBI lineage: Eukaryota > Metazoa > Cnidaria > Anthozoa > Scleralcyonacea > Coralliidae > Corallium > Corallium rubrum. The sequence continues at coordinate 486,336 of CAXIUP010000036.1, read as the reverse complement.
TTTACGAATAATTCCTGTTATGCTGCCACACTAATTCCACTATGTTCTTTCGCGAAAAATGATCACTCAAAGTAATTGAGCAACCAGCGGCACATGAGCAACTCGACTTCGCCACGGTTCTATAGAAATTCAATAGGACGAGAGTTCCTTTATCAAACTACTAATCTATTGCTAAATGACTTGGTAACTTCTTAACTAGAGTGGCTTCTTCGACTTGTTTTATCACATAGGTCATTATGCCTGTGAGCCGTGCAGGCATACGCAACTTCTTTTAAATGGCTACAACTGTAATTTATCGCTTGCTCATCGCATAAAACTTTAACTTCAAATGCTTACAAAAAAGTTATTGTTATCCCGTTCGACAATATAATATGCATATAAACTAACCACATATTCTTCTTCAGCATATTTTAAAACATTAATGGTCAATCCATCAGAGAAAATGGATTTTTATGAATTAAATCTGTTGCGTTTGCGTCCAATTTGTTCTCAGACAGTCTGAATTTACGTTAATAATTCTCCGTACATTTTTCGTTGCAGAGAAACGGCATATTTTACCCACGACTGCGCAAAGTGATCTCACATACATTTAACACATATATTGATCGCTAACAACAAACGATAATTTTAAAGGTTAATTACATGACGTCACCATGACGTCCTAATGTTCACTGTCACTACGCGGAAATCAGGTTCAAAATTATTGTCGGTTTAAAAGCTGCGCACGCTCTCTGTATTTCCATGATGAATTTATAATTCTGACACAAAACCTGCACGTAAAATTAAAATCTGCGGATAACTTTATTGCAGACCTATCATGAAGGATAATATATACCCTGCACTTGAGCAAATCATTAAAATATTTGACCATTCATGCTGATATAAAGAGAAAAGTCGGGAAGAAATTGTCTTAAGTTAATGCCCAAAAGAACAGAACAAATTGTTTGCAGCAAGGGGGAAAAAATTCTTTCACCAGTTGCATTCATTAAAAACTTGTCAATAGAATAATTACCCAAGGCTTCGAATTCATCTCAAGTTACAATTGGCACCCGTGTTATAAAAGAGCTCATATGTCAAGGAACATAAATAAACAATGAATCGAGGAGTTCAGCTCGATTTCAACAAAAATAATCGATACCCAAACATTTCTCCTTATACTTTTATCATTACAAATAGTTGACAACACATATATACTTCTAAGATATCATTGCACTTTGCTGTGTACGAGATCGCTAAAATTAAGCTCAGTTTACCACACTTTACCACAAACTTCGCATAATATTCAGTGCAATTTCAACTGAAATACTCGTTACACAAAGATGTTTTTAAACTTTAGCTCTATTTAAGCATTAAGTGGACATAATTGTTGCATTTGATCACACTTTACCATATACTTACACTAAAATTTAGTACACTTTACCACACTTTACCACAATCTGCATATATAAAAGAATCATAATCTAATTTATTAACATAAGCATGGTAAAGTGTGGTAAAGTGTGGTAAAGTGTGGCAAAATACAGAATTGATATGGTAAACTGAATTGATATAAAACGATGTAGCTAAGAAATTACTATAAACAGTTCATTTCACTCGAAATAATTCTATAACACTATTTATTTGTCCAATATAGCGAATGCTAAGCAGCAAGGCGCCATGTTGCGATAGACCCCCTGGGAGATTTGTTCAAAAAACAAGACATGTCGGGCTCATTTCTCCGGTTGAACGTAATCGTATACGATCGATTGCAGAAACCACCTAAATTCCATGTTATTCCTGGCGCTTAAATTTTATTTACGAATAATTCCTGTTATGCTGCCACACTAATTCCACTATGTTCTTTCGCGAAAAATGATCACTCAAAGTAATTGAGCAACCAGCGGCACATGAGCAACTCGACTTCGCCACGGTTCTATAGAAATTCAATAGGACGAGAGTTCCTTTATCAAACTACTAATCTATTGCTAAATGACTTGGTAACTTCTTAACTAGAGTGGCTTCTTCGACTTGTTTTATCACATAGGTCATTATGCCTGTGAGCCGTGCAGGCATACGCAACTTCTTTTAAATGGCTACAACTGTAATTTATCGCTTGCTCATCGCATAAAACTTTAACTTCAAATGCTTACAAAAAAGTTATTGTTATCCCGTTCGACAATATAATATGCATATAAACTAACCACATATTCTTCTTCAGCATATTTTAAAACATTAATGGTCAATCCATCAGAGAAAATGGATTTTTATGAATTAAATCTGTTGCGTTTGCGTCCAATTTGTTCTCAGACAGTCTGAATTTACGTTAATAATTCTCCGTACATTTTTCGTTGCAGAGAAACGGCATATTTTACCCACGACTGCGCAAAGTGATCTCACATACATTTAACACATATATTGATCGCTAACAACAAACGATAATTTTAAAGGTTAATTACATGACGTCACCATGACGTCCTAATGTTCACTGTCACTACGCGGAAATCAGGTTCAAAATTATTGTCGGTTTAAAAGCTGCGCACGCTCTCTGTATTTCCATGATGAATTTATAATTCTGACACAAAACCTGCACGTAAAATTAAAATCTGCGGATAACTTTATTGCAGACCTATCATGAAGGATAATATATACCCTGCACTTGAGCAAATCATTAAAATATTTGACCATTCATGCTGATATAAAGAGAAAAGTCGGGAAGAAATTGTCTTAAGTTAATACCCAAAAGAACAGAACAAATTGTTTGCAGCAAGGGGGAAAAAATTCTTTCACCAGTTGCATTCATTAAAAACTTGTCAATAGAATAATTACCCAAGGCTTCGAATTCATCTCAAGTTACAATTGGCACCCGTGTTATAAAAGAGCTCATATGTCAAGGAACATAAATAAACAATGAATCGAGGAGTTCAGCTCGATTTCAACAAAAATAATCGATACCCAAACATTTCTCCTTATACTTTTATCATTACAAATAGTTGACAACACATATATACTTCTAAGATATCATTGCACTTTGCTGTGTACGAGATCGCTAAAATTAAGCTCAGTTTACCACACTTTACCACAAACTTCGCATAATATTCAGTGCAATTTCAACTGAAATACTCGTTACACAAAGATGTTTTTAAACTTTAGCTCTATTTAAGCATTAAGTGGACATAATTGTTGCATTTGATCACACTTTACCATATACTTACACTAAAATTTAGTACACTTTACCACACTTTACCACAATCTGCATATATAAAAGAATCATAATCTAATTTATTAACATAAGCATGGTAAAGTGTGGTAAAGTGTGGTAAAGTGTGGCAAAATACAGAATTGATATGGTAAACTGAATTGATATAAAACGATGTAGCTAAGAAATTACTATAAACAGTTCATTTCACTCGAAATAATTCTATAACACTATTTATTTGTCCAATATAGCGAATGCTAAGCAGCAAGGCGCCATGTTGCGATAGACCCCCTGGGAGATTTGTTCAAAAAACAAGACATGTCGGGCTCATTTCTCCGGTTGAACGTAATCGTATACGATCGATTGCAGAAACCACCTAAATTCCATGTTATTCCTGGCGCTTAAATTTTATTTACGAATAATTCCTGTTATGCTGCCACACTAATTCCACTATGTTCTTTCGCGAAAAATGATCACTCAAAGTAATTGAGCAACCAGCGGCACATGAGCAACTCGACTTCGCCACGGTTCTATAGAAATTCAATAGGACGAGAGTTCCTTTATCAAACTACTAATCTATTGCTAAATGACTTGGTAACTTCTTAACTAGAGTGGCTTCTTCGACTTGTTTTATCACATAGGTCATTATGCCTGTGAGCCGTGCAGGCATACGCAACTTCTTTTAAATGGCTACAACTGTAATTTATCGCTTGCTCATCGCATAAAACTTTAACTTCAAATGCTTACAAAAAAGTTATTGTTATCCCGTTCGACAATATAATATGCATATAAACTAACCACATATTCTTCTTCAGCATATTTTAAAACATTAATGGTCAATCCATCAGAGAAAATGGATTTTTATGAATTAAATCTGTTGCGTTTGCGTCCAATTTGTTCTCAGACAGTCTGAATTTACGTTAATAATTCTCCGTACATTTTTCGTTGCAGAGAAACGGCATATTTTACCCACGACTGCGCAAAGTGATCTCACATACATTTAACACATATATTGATCGCTAACAACAAACGATAATTTTAAAGGTTAATTACATGACGTCACCATGACGTCCTAATGTTCACTGTCACTACGCGGAAATCAGGTTCAAAATTATTGTCGGTTTAAAAGCTGCGCACGCTCTCTGTATTTCCATGATGAATTTATAATTCTGACACAAAACCTGCACGTAAAATTAAAATCTGCGGATAACTTTATTGCAGACCTATCATGAAGGATAATATATACCCTGCACTTGAGCAAATCATTAAAATATTTGACCATTCATGCTGATATAAAGAGAAAAGTCGGGAAGAAATTGTCTTAAGTTAATGCCCAAAAGAACAGAACAAATTGTTTGCAGCAAGGGGGAAAAAATTCTTTCACCAGTTGCATTCATTAAAAACTTGTCAATAGAATAATTACCCAAGGCTTCGAATTCATCTCAAGTTACAATTGGCACCCGTGTTACAAAAGAGCTCATATGTCAAGGAACATAAATAAACAATGAATCGAGGAGTTCAGCTCGATTTCAACAAAAATAATCGATACCCAAACATTTCTCCTTATACTTTTATCATTACAAATAGTTGACAACACATATATACTTCTAAGATATCATTGCACTTTGCTGTGTACGAGATCGCTAAAATTAAGCTCAGTTTACCACACTTTACCACAAACTTCGCATAATATTCAGTGCAATTTCAACTGAAATACTCGTTACACAAAGATGTTTTTAAACTTTAGCTCTATTTAAGCATTAAGTGGACATAATTGTTGCATTTGATCACACTTTACCATATACTTACACTAAAATTTAGTACACTTTACCACACTTTACCACAATCTGCATATATAAAAGAATCATAATCTAATTTATTAACATAAGCATGGTAAAGTGTGGTAAAGTGTGGTAAAGTGTGGCAAAATACAGAATTGATATGGTAAACTGAATTGATATAAAACGATGTAGCTAAGAAATTACTATAAACAGTTTATTTCACTCGAAATAATTCTATAACACTATTTATTTGTCCAATATAGCGAATGCTAAGCAGCAAGGCGCCATGTTGCGATAGACCCCCTGGGAGATTTGTTCAAAAAACAAGACATGTCGGGCTCATTTCTCCGGTTGAACGTAATCGTATACGATCGATTGCAGAAACCACCTAAATTCCATGTTATTCCTGGCGCTTAAATTTTATTTACGAATAATTCCTGTTATGCTGCCACACTAATTCCACTATGTTCTTTCGCGAAAAATGATCACTCAAAGTAATTGAGCAACCAGCGGCACATGAGCAACTCGACTTCGCCACGGTTCTATAGAAATTCAATAGGACGAGAGTTCCTTTATCAAACTACTAATCTATTGCTAAATGACTTGGTAACTTCTTAACTAGAGTGGCTTCTTCGACTTGTTTTATCACATAGGTCATTATGCCTGTGAGCCGTGCAGGCATACGCAACTTCTTTTAAATGGCTACAACTGTAATTTATCGCTTGCTCATCGCATAAAACTTTAACTTCAAATGCTTACAAAAAAGTTATTGTTATCCCGTTCGACAATATAATATGCATATAAACTAACCACATATTCTTCTTCAGCATATTTTAAAACATTAATGGTCAATCCATCAGAGAAAATGGATTTTTATGAATTAAATCTGTTGCGTTTGCGTCCAATTTGTTCTCAGACAGTCTGAATTTACGTTAATAATTCTCCGTACATTTTTCGTTGCAGAGAAACGGCATATTTTACCCACGACTGCGCAAAGTGATCTCACATACATTTAACACATATATTGATCGCTAACAACAAACGATAATTTTAAAGGTTAATTACATGACGTCACCATGACGTCCTAATGTTCACTGTCACTACGCGGAAATCAGGTTCAAAATTATTGTCGGTTTAAAAGCTGCGCACGCTCTCTGTATTTCCATGATGAATTTATAATTCTGACACAAAACCTGCACGTAAAATTAAAATCTGCGGATAACTTTATTGCAGACCTATCATGAAGGATAATATATACCCTGCACTTGAGCAAATCATTAAAATATTTGACCATTCATGCTGATATAAAGAGAAAAGTCGGGAAGAAATTGTCTTAAGTTAATGCCCAAAAGAACAGAACAAATTGTTTGCAGCAAGGGGGAAAAAATTCTTTCACCAGTTGCATTCATTAAAAACTTGTCAATAGAATAATTACCCAAGGCTTCGAATTCATCTCAAGTTACAATTGGCACCCGTGTTATAAAAGAGCTCATATGTCAAGGAACATAAATAAACAATGAATCGAGGAGTTCAGCTCGATTTCAACAAAAATAATCGATACCCAAACATTTCTCCTTATACTTTTATCATTACAAATAGTTGACAACACATATATACTTCTAAGATATCATTGCACTTTGCTGTGTACGAGATCGCTAAAATTAAGCTCAGTTTACCACACTTTACCACAAACTTCGCATAATATTCAGTGCAATTTCAACTGAAATACTCGTTACACAAAGATGTTTTTAAACTTTAGCTCTATTTAAGCATTAAGTGGACATAATTGTTGCATTTGATCACACTTTACCATATACTTACACTAAAATTTAGTACACTTTACCACACTTTACCACAATCTGCATATATAAAAGAATCATAATCTAATTTATTAACATAAGCATGGTAAAGTGTGGTAAAGTGTGGTAAAGTGTGGCAAAATACAGAATTGATATGGTAAACTGAATTGATATAAATCGATGTAGCTAAGAAATTACTATAAACAGTTCATTTCACTGGAAATAATTCTATAACACTATTTATTTGTCCAATATAGCGAATGCTAAGCAGCAAGGCGCCATGTTGCGATAGACCCCCTGGGAGATTTGTTCAAAAAACAAGACATGTCGGGCTCATTACTCCGGTTGAACGTAATCGTATACGATCGATTGCAGAAACCACCTAAATTCCATGTTATTCCTGACGCTTAAATTTTATTTACGAATAATTCCTGTTATGCTGCCACACTAATTCCACTATGTTCTTTTGCGAAAAATGATCATTCAAAGTAATTGAGCAACCAGCGGCACATGAGCAACTCGACTTCGCCACGGTTCTATAGAAATTCAATAGGACGAGAGTTCCTTTATCAAACTACTAATCTATTGCTAAATGACTTGGTAACTTCTTAACTAGAGTGGCTTCTTCGACTTGTTTTATCACATAGGTCATTATGCCTGTGAGCCGTGCAGGCATACGCAACTTCTTTTAAATGGCTACAACTGTAATTTATCGCTTGCTCATCGCATAAAACTTTAACTTCAAATGCTTACAAAAAAGTTATTGTTATCCCGTTCGACAATATAATATGCATATAAACTAACCACATATTCTTCTTCAGCATATTTTAAAACATTAATGGTCAATCCATCAGAGAAAATGGATTTTTATGAATTAAATCTGTTGCGTTTGCGTCCAATTTGTTCTCAGACAGTCTGAATTTACGTTAATAATTCTCCGTACATTTTTCGTTGCAGAGAAACGGCATATTTTACCCACGACTGCGCAAAGTGATCTCACATACATTTAACACATATATTGATCGCTAACAACAAACGATAATTTTAAAGGTTAATTACATGACGTCACCATGACGTCCTAATGTTCACTGTCACTACGCGGAAATCAGGTTCAAAATTATTGTCGGTTTAAAAGCTGCGCACGCTCTCTGTATTTCCATGATGAATTTATAATTCTGACACAAAACCTGCACGTAAAATTAAAATCTGCGGATAACTTTATTGCAGACCTATCATGAAGGATAATATATACCCTGCACTTGAGCAAATCATTAAAATATTTGACCATTCATGCTGATATAAAGAGAAAAGTCGGGAAGAAATTGTCTTAAGTTAATGCCCAAAAGAACAGAACAAATTGTTTGCAGCAAGGGGGAAAAAATTCTTTCACCAGTTGCATTCATTAAAAACTTGTCAATAGAATAATTACCCAAGGCTTCGAATTCATCTCAAGTTACAATTGGCACCCGTGTTATAAAAGAGCTCATATGTCAAGGAACATAAATAAACAATGAATCGAGGAGTTCAGCTCGATTTCAACAAAAATAATCGATACCCAAACATTTCTCCTTATACTTTTATCATTACAAATAGTTGACAACACATATATACTTCTAAGATATCATTGCACTTTGCTGTGTACGAGATCGCTAAAATTAAGCTCAGTTTACCACACTTTACCACAAACTTCGCATAATATTCAGTGCAATTTCAACTGAAATACTCGTTACACAAAGATGTTTTTAAACTTTAGCTCTATTTAAGCATTAAGTGGACATAATTGTTGCATTTGATCACACTTTACCATATACTTACACTAAAATTTAGTACACTTTACCACACTTTACCACAATCTGCATATATAAAAGAATCATAATCTAATTTATTAACATAAGCATGGTAAAGTGTGGTAAAGTGTGGTAAAGTGTGGCAAAATACAGAATTGATATGGTAAACTGAATTGATATAAAACGATGTAGCTAAGAAATTACTATAAACAGTTCATTTCACTCGAAATAATTCTATAACACTATTTATTTGTCCAATATAGCGAATGCTAAGCAGCAAGGCGCCATGTTGCGATAGACCCCCTGGGAGATTTGTTCAAAAAACAAGACATGTCGGGCTCATTTCTCCGGTTGAACGTAATCGTATACGATCGATTGCAGAAACCACCTAAATTCCATGTTATTCCTGGCGCTTAAATTTTATTTACGAATAATTCCTGTTATGCTGCCACACTAATTCCACTATGTTCTTTCGCGAAAAATGATCACTCAAAGTAATTGAGCAACCAGCGGCACATGAGCAACTCGACTTCGCCACGGTTCTATAGAAATTCAATAGGACGAGAGTTCCTTTATCAAACTACTAATCTATTGCTAAATGACTTGGTAACTTCTTAACTAGAGTGGCTTCTTCGACTTGTTTTATCACATAGGTCATTATGCCTGTGAGCCGTGCAGGCATACGCAACTTCTTTTAAATGGCTACAACTGTAATTTATCGCTTGCTCATCGCATAAAACTTTAACTTCAAATGCTTACAAAAAAGTTATTGTTATCCCGTTCGACAATATAATATGCATATAAACTAACCACATATTCTTCTTCAGCATATTTTAAAACATTAATGGTCAATCCATCAGAGAAAATGGATTTTTATGAATTAAATCTGTTGCGTTTGCGTCCAATTTGTTCTCAGACAGTCTGAATTTACGTTAATAATTCTCCGTACATTTTTCGTTGCAGAGAAACGGCATATTTTACCCACGACTGCGCAAAGTGATCTCACATACATTTAACACATATATTGATCGCTAACAACAAACGATAATTTTAAAGGTTAATTACATGACGTCACCATGACGTCCTAATGTTCACTGTCACTACGCGGAAATCAGGTTCAAAATTATTGTCGGTTTAAAAGCTGCGCACGCTCTCTGTATTTCCATGATGAATTTATAATTCTGACACAAAACCTGCACGTAAAATTAAAATCTGCGGATAACTTTATTGCAGACCTATCATGAAGGATAATATATACCCTGCACTTGAGCAAATCATTAAAATATTTGACCATTCATGCTGATATAAAGAGAAAAGTCGGGAAGAAATTGTCTTAAGTTAATGCCCAAAAGAACAGAACAAATTGTTTGCAGCAAGGGGGAAAAAATTCTTTCACCAGTTGCATTCATTAAAAACTTGTCAATAGAATAATTACCCAAGGCTTCGAATTCATCTCAAGTTACAATTGGCACCCGTGTTATAAAAGAGCTCATATGTCAAGGAACATAAATAAACAATGAATCGAGGAGTTCAGCTCGATTTCAACAAAAATAATCGATACCCAAACATTTCTCCTTATACTTTTATCATTACAAATAGTTGACAACACATATATACTTCTAAGATATCATTGCACTTTGCTGTGTACGAGATCGCTAAAATTAAGCTCAGTTTACCACACTTTACCACAAACTTCGCATAATATTCAGTGCAATTTCAACTGAAATACTCGTTACACAAAGATGTTTTTAAACTTTAGCTCTATTTAAGCATTAAGTGGACATAATTGTTGTATTTGATCACACTTTACCATATACTTACACTAAAATTTAGTACACTTTACCACACTTTACCACAATCTGCATATATAAAAGAATCATAATCTAATTTATTAACATAAGCATGGTAAAGTGTGGTAAAGTGTGGTAAAGTGTGGCAAAATACAGAATTGATATGGTAAACTGAATTGATATAAAACGATGTAGCTAAGAAATTACTATAAACAGTTCATTTCACTCGAAATAATTCTATAACACTATTTATTTGTCCAATATAGCGAATGCTAAGCAGCAAGGCGCCATGTTGCGATAGACCCCCTGGGAGATTTGTTCAAAAAACAAGACATGTCGGGCTCATTTCTCCGGTTGAACGTAATCGTATACGATCGATTGCAGAAACCACCTAAATTCCATGTTATTCCTGGCGCTTAAATTTTATTTACGAATAATTCCTGTTATGCTGCCACACTAATTCCACTATGTTCTTTCGCGAAAAATGATCACTCAAAGTAATTGAGCAACCAGCGGCACATGAGCAACTCGACTTCGCCACGGTTCTATAGAAATTCAATAGGACGAGAGTTCCTTTATCAAACTACTAATCTATTGCTAAATGACTTGGTAACTTCTTAACTAGAGTGGCTTCTTCGACTTGTTTTATCACATAGGTCATTATGCCTGTGAGCCGTGCAGGCATACGCAACTTCTTTTAAATGGCTACAACTGTAATTTATCGCTTGCTCATCGCATAAAACTTTAACTTCAAATGCTTACAAAAAAGTTATTGTTATCCCGTTCGACAATATAATATGCATATAAACTAACCACATATTCTTCTTCAGCATATTTTAAAACATTAATGGTCAATCCATCAGAGAAAATGGATTTTTATGAATTAAATCTGTTGCGTTTGCGTCCAATTTGTTCTCAGACAGTCTGAATTTACGTTAATAATTCTCCGTACATTTTTCGTTGCAGAGAAACGGCATATTTTACCCACGACTGCGCAAAGTGATCTCACATACATTTAACACATATATTGATCGCTAACAACAAACGATAATTTTAAAGGTTAATTACATGACGTCACCATGACGTCCTAATGTTCACTGTCACTACGCGGAAATCAGGTTCAAAATTATTGTCGGTTTAAAAGCTGCGCACGCTCTCTGTATTTCCATGATGAATTTATAATTCTGACACAAAACCTGCACGTAAAATTAAAATCTGCGGATAACTTTATTGCAGACCTATCATGAAGGATAATATATACCCTGCACTTGAGCAAATCATTAAAATATTTGACCATTCATGCTGATATAAAGAGAAAAGTCGGGAAGAAATTGTCTTAAGTTAATACCCAAAAGAACAGAACAAATTGTTTGCAGCAAGGGGGAAAAAATTCTTTCACCAGTTGCATTCATTAAAAACTTGTCAATAGAATAATTACCCAAGGCTTCGAATTCATCTCAAGTTACAATTGGCACCCGTGTTATAAAAGAGCTCATATGTCAAGGAACATAAATAAACAATGAATCGAGGAGTTCAGCTCGATTTCAACAAAAATAATCGATACCCAAACATTTCTCCTTATACTTTTATCATTACAAATAGTTGACAACACATATATACTTCTAAGATATCATTGCACTTTGCTGTGTACGAGATCGCTAAAATTAAGCTCAGTTTACCACACTTTACCACAAACTTCGCATAATATTCAGTGCAATTTCAACTGAAATACTCGTTACACAAAGATGTTTTTAAACTTTAGCTCTATTTAAGCATTAAGTGGACATAATTGTTGCATTTGATCACACTTTACCATATACTTACACTAAAATTTAGTACACTTTACCACACTTTACCACAATCTGCATATATAAAAGAGTCATAATCTAATTTATTAACATAAGCATGGTAAAGTGTGGTAAATGTGTGTGGCAAAATACAGAATTGATATGGTAAACTGAATTGATATAAAACGATGTAGCTAAGAAATTACTATAAACAGTTCATTTCACTCGAAATAATTCTATAACACTATTTATTTGTCCAATATAGCGAATGCTAAGCAGCAAGGCGCCATGTTGCGATAGACCCCCTGGGAGATTTGTTCAAAAAACAAGACATGTCGGGCTCATTTCTCCGGTTGAACGTAATCGTATACGATCGATTGCAGAAACCACCTAAATTCCATGTTATTCCTGGCGCTTAAATTTTATTTACGAATAATTCCTGTTATGCTGCCACACTAATTCCACTATGTTCTTTCGCGAAAAATGATCACTCAAAGTAATTGAGCAACCAGCGGCACATGAGCAACTCGACTTCGCCACGGTTCTATAGAAATTCAATAGGACGAGAGTTCCTTTATCAAACTACTAATCTATTGCTAAATGACTTGGTAATTTCTTAACTAGAGTGGCTTCTTCGACTTGTTTTTATCACATAGGTCATTATGCCTGTGAGCCGTGCAGGCATACGCAACTTCTTTTAAATGGCTACAACTGTAATTTATCGCTTGCTCATCGCATAAAACTTTAACTTCAAATGCTTACAAAAAAGTTATTGTTATCCCGTTCGACAATATAATATGCATATAAACTAACCACATATTCTTCTTCAGCATATTTTAAAACATTAATGGTCAATCCATCAGAGAAAATGGATTTTTATGAATTAAATCTGTTGCGTTTGCGTCCAATTTGTTCTCAGACAGTCTGAATTTACGTTAATAATTCTCCGTACATTTTTCGTTGCAGAGAAACGGCATATTTTACCCACGACTGCGCAAAGTGATCTCACATACATTTAACACATATATTGATCGCTAACAACAAACGATAATTTTAAAGGTTAATTACATGACGTCACCATGACGTCCTAATGTTCACTGTCACTACGCGGAAATCAGGTTCAAAATTATTGTCGGTTTAAAAGCTGCGCACGCTCTCTGTATTTCCATGATGAATTTATAATTCTGACACAAAACCTGCACGTAAAATTAAAATCTGCGGATAACTTTATTGCAGACCTATCATGAAGGATAATATATACCCTGCACTTGAGCAAATCATTAAAATATTTGACCATTCATGCTGATATAAAGAGAAAAGTCGGGAAGAAATTGTCTTAAGTTAATACCCAAAAGAACAGAACAAATTGTTTGCAGCAAGGGGGAAAAAATTCTTTCACCAGTTGCATTCATTAAAAACTTGTCAATAGAATAATTACCCAAGGCTTCGAATTCATCTCAAGTTACAATTGGCACCCGTGTTATAAAAGAGCTCATATGTCAAGGAACATAAATAAACAATGAATCGAGGAGTTCAGCTCGATTTCAACAAAAATAATCGATACCCAAACATTTCTCCTTATACTTTTATCATTACAAATAGTTGACAACACATATATACTTCTAAGATATCATTGCACTTTGCTGTGTACGAGATCGCTAAAATTAAGCTCAGTTTACCACACTTTACCACAAACTTCGCATAATATTCAGTGCAATTTCAACTGAAATACTCGTTACACAAAGATGTTTTTAAACTTTAGCTCTATTTAAGCATTAAGTGGACATAATTGTTGCATTTGATCACACTTTACCATATACTTACACTAAAATTTAGTACACTTTACCACACTTTACCACAATCTGCATATATAAAAGAATCATAATCTAATTTATTAACATAAGCATGGTAAAGTGTGGTAAAGTGTGGTAAAGTGTGGCAAAATACAGAATTGATATGGTAAACTGAATTGATATAAAACGATGTAGCTAAGAAATTACTATAAACAGTTTATTTCACTCGAAATAATTCTATAACACTATTTATTTGTCCAATATAGCGAATCCTAAGCAGCAAGGCGCCATGTTGCGATAGACCCCCTGGGAGATTTGTTCAAAAAACAAGACATGTCGGGCTCATTTCTCCGGTTGAACGTAATCGTATACGATCGATTGCAGAAACCACCTAAATTCCATGTTATTCCTGGCGCTTAAATTTTATTTACGAATAATTCCTGTTATGCTGCCACACTAATTCCACTATGTTCTTTCGCGAAAAATGATCACTCAAAGTAATTGAGCAACCAGCGGCACATGAGCAACTCGACTTCGCCACGGTTCTATAGAAATTCAATAGGACGAGAGTTCCTTTATCAAACTACTAATCTATTGCTAAATGACTTGGTAACTTCTTAACTAGAGTGGCTTCTTCGACTTGTTTTATCACATAGGTCATTATGCCTGTGAGCCGTGCAGGCATACGCAACTTCTTTTAAATGGCTACAACTGTAATTTATCGCTTGCTCATCGCATAAAACTTTAACTTCAAATGCTTACAAAAAAGTTATTGTTATCCCGTTCGACAATATAATATGCATATAAACTAACCACATATTCTTCTTCAGCATATTTTAAAACATTAATGGTCAATCCATCAGAGAAAATGGATTTTTATGAATTAAATCTGTTGCGTTTGCGTCCAATTTGTTCTCAGACAGTCTGAATTTACGTTAATAATTCTCCGTACATTTTTCGTTGCAGAGAAACGGCATATTTTACCCACGACTGCGCAAAGTGATCTCACATACATTTAACACATATATTGATCGCTAACAACAAACGATAATTTTAAAGGTTAATTACATGACGTCACCATGACGTCCTAATGTTCACTGTCACTACGCGGAAATCAGGTTCAAAATTATTGTCGGTTTAAAAGCTGCGCACGCTCTCTGTATTTCCATGATGAATTTATAATTCTGACACAAAACCTGCACGTAAAATTAAAATCTGCGGATAACTTTATTGCAGACCTATCATGAAGGATAATATATACCCTGCACTTGAGCAAATCATTAAAATATTTGACCATTCATGCTGATATAAAGAGAAAAGTCGGGAAGAAATTGTCTTAAGTTAATACCCAAAAGAACAGAACAAATTGTTTGCAGCAAGGGGGAAAAAATTCTTTCACCAGTTGCATTCATTAAAAACTTGTCAATAGAATAATTACCCAAGGCTTCGAATTCATCTCAAGTTACAATTGGCACCCGTGTTATAAAAGAGCTCATATGTCAAGGAACATAAATAAACAATGAATCGAGGAGTTCAGCTCGATTTCAACAAAAATAATCGATACCCAAACATTTCTCCTTATACTTTTATCATTACAAATAGTTGACAACACATATATACTTCTAAGATATCATTGCACTTTGCTGTGTACGAGATCGCTAAAATTAAGCTCAGTTTACCACACTTTACCACAAACTTCGCATAATATTCAGTGCAATTTCAACTGAAATACTCGTTACACAAAGATGTTTTTAAACTTTAGCTCTATTTAAGCATTAAGTGGACATAATTGTTGCATTTGATCACACTTTACCATATACTTACACTAAAATTTAGTACACTTTACCACACTTTACCACAATCTGCATATATAAAAGAATCATAATCTAATTTATTAACATAAGCATGGTAAAGTGTGGTAAAGTGTGGTAAAGTGTGGCAAAATACAGAATTGATATGGTAAACTGAATTGATATAAAACGATGTAGCTAAGAAATTACTATAAACAGTTTATTTCACTCGAAATAATTCTATAACACTATTTATTTGTCCAATATAGCGAATGCTAAGCAGCAAGGCGCCATGTTGCGATAGACCCCCTGGGAGATTTGTTCAAAAAACAAGACATGTCGGGCTCATTTCTCCGGTTGAACGTAATCGTATACGATCGATTGCAGAAACCACCTAAATTCCATGTTATTCCTGGCGCTTAAATTTTATTTACGAATAATTCCTGTTATGCTGCCACACTAATTCCACTATGTTCTTTCGCGAAAAATGATCACTCAAAGTAATTGAGCAACCAGCGGCACATGAGCAACTCGACTTCGCCACGGTTCTATAGAAATTCAATAGGACGAGAGTTCCTTTATCAAACTACTAATCTATTGCTAAATGACTTGGTAACTTCTTAACTAGAGTGGCTTCTTCGACTTGTTTTATCACATAGGTCATTATGCCTGTGAGCCGTGCAGGCATACGCAACTTCTTTTAAATGGCTACAACTGTAATTTATCGCTTGCTCATCGCATAAAACTTTAACTTCAAATGCTTACAAAAAAGTTATTGTTATCCCGTTCGACAATATAATATGCATATAAACTAACCACATATTCTTCTTCAGCATATTTTAAAACATTAATGGTCAATCCATCAGAGAAAATGGATTTTTATGAATTAAATCTGTTGCGTTTGCGTCCAATTTGTTCTCAGACAGTCTGAATTTACGTTAATAATTCTCCGTACATTTTTCGTTGCAGAGAAACGGCATATTTTACCCACGACTGCGCAAAGTGATCTCACATACATTTAACACATATATTGATCGCTAACAACAAACGATAATTTTAAAGGTTAATTACATGACGTCACCATGACGTCCTAATGTTCACTGTCACTACGCGGAAATCAGGTTCAAAATTATTGTCGGTTTAAAAGCTGCGCACGCTCTCTGTATTTCCATGATGAATTTATAATTCTGACACAAAACCTGCACGTAAAATTAAAATCTGCGGATAACTTTATTGCAGACCTATCATGAAGGATAATATATACCCTGCACTTGAGCAAATCATTAAAATATTTGACCATTCATGCTGATATAAAGAGAAAAGTCGGGAAGAAATTGTCTTAAGTTAATGCCCAAAAGAACAGAACAAATTGTTTGCAGCAAGGGGGAAAAAATTCTTTCACCAGTTGCATTCATTAAAAACTTGTCAATAGAATAATTACCCAAGGCTTCGAATTCATCTCAAGTTACAATTGGCACCCGTGTTATAAAAGAGCTCATATGTCAAGGAACATAAATAAACAATGAATCGAGGAGTTATGTCATTATGCCTGTGAGCCGTGCAGGCATACGCAACTTCTTTTAAATGGCTACAACTGTAATTTATCGCTTGCTCATCGCATAAAACTTTAACTTCAAATGCTTACAAAAAAGTTATTGTTATCCCGTTCGACAATATAATATGCATATAAACTAACCACATATTCTTCTTCAGCATATTTTAAAACATTAATGGTCAATCCATCACAGAAAATGGATTTTTATGAATTAAATCTGTTGCGTTTGCGTCCAATTTGTTCTCAGACAATCATTGACATAATTCTTGAAACAAAGCTAACATGAAATGGTTTCATGTTCCCCCTTCCCCCCACCTCAATGTTGTGGACCTCAAAACGTTTGCAATTTGCACTCAGTTACCTGTCATTACATTTAAATGTTCAGAGAATCAACATTGAAAAGGGGGGACGGGGGGGATAGCAATTCATGCAAAAAAGAGGCCTAGCAATTAACATGGCATGATTCACTCAAGTCGTTTCAACTAATTTCGTCAATGATTGTAGGTCTATTAGGAAGTTAAAAATTGATTAGAAATCGTTCACAGAGCCAGTAGATCTTTGTGAAATATTAAATAATCATTTTATCCAAGTAGGATCTAATTTGGCTTCATCAATTCCCATAAGTGAGACAAATTTTAAAGATTACGTTAAGCCAGTTAATACTTCCTTTTTTCTACAAAAAACTACTGAAACCATAGTCTTAAAACTTTTAAGTAAACTGCAGGTGCACAAGACCACCGGCCTTGATAATATTTCAAGCAGACTGATTAAGGTATCTGTTCCAATTATTTCTGACTCATTAACTGCAATACACTGTTATTTGAAAATAGTTAATTTAACTACAAAAACGTAGTTAAAAAAAAAGGTTCAGAACTACAATTTTTGTAGCAATTTTAACTACATTTATTTAACCACACTTTTGTAGTAATTTTAACTACATTTATTTAACCACACTTTTGTAGTAATTTTAACTACATTTATTTAACCACACTTTTGTAGTGATTTTAACTACATTTATTTAACCACACTTTTGTAGTAATTTTAACTACATTTATTTAACCACACTTTTGTAGTAATTTTAACTGCATTTATTTAACCACACTTTTGTAGCAATTTTAACTACATTTATTTAATCACACTTTTGTAGTAAATATAACTACATAAAATAACTGCACTTTTGTGGTAAATTTAACCACAATTATTTTACTAGAATTTAAAAGTAAATATAACTACATATATTTAACTACATTACTACATTTCGGGGGTTAATTTAACTTGCACTTATTATTTACAAATTTTAAGATATTTACAGACGATTTCACATCACTTTTGACAAAAGTGCGTTCAAATATTCGCAAGTTCATTCGGATGTTCGCAAGTTCATTTGAACTGATGCATTTCATTGGCTACATGGAATTCAATACCTAATCAAATGCGTAAGTTGAAATAAACTTGCGAAGATTCGAATGAAGTTCAGAAATTGTTGTCAAAAGTGATGTGAAATCGTCTGCAATTAAAAAAAAGTTACATAAAATAGACATGCATAAAAAAACTTTAATAATTTTAAACTAAACTAAGTTCTTTTAAAAATTTGTTGATAGCCCCTCTTTTCTTCGAATTGTTACAATTGTCCATCAATAATACTGTTTCAATAAACAAAAACATGTTCCTTGACCAGGAAGGGTACTCCATATTAAAAATATAGCAGCTACCAACCAATAATGAAAGCAGATAATCATCCCCTCTGCAGCAATATAAATTAGGTCAAGGGATGACAAACTTCCTGACATAACAAGTCACGTCTCAACTGACTTTGCAATTTCAACATCAATTGACTCATCATTCTGATATAAGAAAAAAGAAAAGCATTAGAATTGCTCTAAGAGGTGCACAGGCAGTGTAAAATATAATATATTGGGCAATATCAAATGAAAAAAAAGTGGTAAAGTGTTGTGTTGATACTGCAAAAACGACAATCTTATCATCTACCACCTTTGACAATTTTTTCATATGCATCTGATGTTACAAGCTGAGTACAACTGAAGATTACTTTTAGAGAATATTGTTTTCACAATATTGAATTACAACACTTTCAATGGAAAACACTCAGCTATCAGTAAATTTATAATACTGTATTTGTACCCAACTTGTGGTATCACCAACCCCCAAGTTACAGTAATTGGGCACAGTATTAAAACAAGATGGGGGATGATGCTATAAAGTTTGTGTTTTGCCATAATTAGTAATACATTGTTATACAAAAGTATATATATGTTCTTCTGGTTATTTTAATTACCTGTAAGTATTTTATTAATCAGAACATCATACTGTAAACTAAAATTTTGATTTTTTTGTGATTTTTGTTTGTCTAAATGTTCATTACCATTTAACCCACTGATGCCTACATTAGACTGTCTGAGCAATCACCTGCTGATAAACAGAGTAAAACAATAAAGGGGACATTCTTGGCTGGCTCAAGCAGGAATGGGTAAATTAATCACTTGGCCCAATACCATTGCCACCTCCCCTTTAGAGAGTAAAATCATCTGGAGTGTAATTTAAATTACTAATATTTCAATATTAAACTTTATATAATATATATACAAAATATATTTAGGACTACCTTCCATCATATACTGTATCACAGATGGGCTCTCCGTAACAACCTACTACCAGGGCGCTATAAAACACGGGCGGGGAAACGCGCGGAAATTGCACTGATCCATGTGTGATGCAGCTGTAGACTGGTGCGAGCGCGCGTTTAGCGAGAAAAGCAAGAAGAAAAGCGAAATCATGGCAGCGAAAAGATTGCTCGAAGACACGGAATATCAGGGAAATTTTAAAGGTAAGATATAAATTTAATCGTGTCTGTGCTAAGTGTAATTTTTACAGAAAAGATGTTGCTGTGCAATTTTACGTCGTCAAAATAAAACGAAATCTCTCTACCTTTTGAAAAATGAACGAGTTCTTCGATCCTTCAATTTCCCATTTCTCTTTTTTTTATGTCTCACCAAACAACTTACTTTAAACTATAGTCAAATGTAAATTTGATAGCATAAAAATTTTCCAGAATTCATAAGTTTTACAACGTTTAACACAGGAAGACTGGCTTTTACCGGATTTTTTTGCTTTGCTAGGTTTACTAACAGTTTTTATTATTACCGACACTGGCATTTAGGCGCGAGAAAACAGAAAATCTTGGAAATATATATCAAGAATATTGTTATTGCCACACTATAAAATTATTCTTAAAAAGTTGAGAATCGAAAATAAGTATATTGATAATACATAAAAAGTGAAAACTATAACAAATTCTGCTTCTTTTTCAAACTTTCAAAGGCATTTGCCCAACCGAAAAGGAACTAGAAAAGTTACATTTTCGCAAGTCCTTGCATGCCCAACCGCGGAAAAATTATATTTTTGCTTGTATTTTTTTAACCAAGTGTGAAGCTGCCCCTAAAAACTTGGATAACAAAAGACCAAGTCATAATTGATCAAAAAGAGACCATCAGAATACGGTTTTTTTGTTTAAACATAATTATTCGGCTTCTCTTTAGACGTCGAGTCATTTGGGGAAAACAACAAGTCGTTGTGGACATGCATGTTTTAAACGAACCGCAGAAATATTATATTATTGCTTGTCTTTTTTGAACCAGGTGTGAAACTGCCCCTAAAAACTTGGATAATGAAAGACTAAGTCATAATTGATCAAAAAGAGACCATCAGAATACCGGCTTTTTTGTTTAAACATAATTATTCGGCTTCTCTTTAGACGTCGAGTCATTTGGGGAAAACAACAAGTCGTTGTGGACATGCATGTTTTACCATGTAAACGAACCGCGGAAATATTATATTATTGCTTGTCTTTTTTGAACCAGGTGTGAAACTGCCCTAAAAACTTGGATAATGAAAGACTAAGTCATAATTGATCAAAAAGAGACTATCAGAAAACCGGCTTTTTTGTTTAAACATAATTATTCGGCTTCTTTTTTTGACGAGTCATTTGTGAAAAATAACAAGTCGTTGCACTGCAATTGACATGTTTAGTCATGTAACGAACCGCGGAAATATTATATTATTGCTTGTCTTTTTTGAACCAAGTGTGAAACTGCCGCTAAAAACTTGGATAATGAAAGATCAAGTCATAATTGATCAAAAAGAGCCTATCAGAAAACCGGCTTTTTTGTTTAAACAAGATTATTCGGCTTCTTTTTTGACGAGTCATTTGTGAAAAATAACAAGTCGTTCCACAGCAATTGACATGCTCAGTCATGTAACGAACCGCGGAAATATTATATTATTGCTTGTCTTTTTTGAACCAAGTGTGAAACTGCCGCTAAAAACTTGGATAATGAAAGACCGAGTCATAATGGATCAAAAAGAGACTATCAGAAAACCGGCTTTTTTGTTTAAACATAATGATTCGGCTTCTTTTTTGACGAGTTATTTGTGAAAAATAACAAGTCGTTCTACTGCAATTGACATGTTTAGTCATGTAACGAACCGCGGGAATATTATATTATTGCTTGTCTTTTTTTAACCAAGTGTGAAACTGCCCCTAAAAACTTGGATAATGAAAGACTAAGTCATAATTGATCAAAAAGAGACTATCAGAAAACCGGCTTTTTTGTTTAAACATAATTATTCGGCTTCTTTTTTTGACGAGTCATTTGTGAAAAATAACAAGTCGTTGCACTGCAATTGACATGTTTAGTCATGTAACGAACCGCGGAAATATTATATTATTGCTTGTCTTTTTTGAACCAAGTGTGAAACTGCCGCTAAAAACTTGGATAATGAAAGATCAAGTCATAATTGATCAAAAAGAGCCTATCAGAAAACCGGCTTTTTTGTTTAAACAAGATTATTCGGCTTCTTTTTTGACGAGTCATTTGTGAAAAATAACAAGTCGTTCCACAGCAATTGACATGCTCAGTCATGTAACGAACCGCGGAAATATTATATTATTGCTTGTCTTTTTTGAACCAAGTGTGAAACTGCCGCTAAAAACTTGGATAATGAAAGACCGAGTCATAATGGATCAAAAAGAGACTATCAGAAAACCGGCTTTTTTGTTTAAACATAATGATTCGGCTTCTTTTTTGACGAGTTATTTGTGAAAAATAACAAGTCGTTCTACTGCAATTGACATGTTTAGTCATGTAACGAACCGCGGCAATATTATATTATTGCTTGTCTTTTTTTAACCAAGTGTGAAACTGCCTCTAAAAACGTGGATAATGAAAGACCAAGTCATAATTGATAAAAAAGAGACTATCAGAAAACCGGCTTTTTTGTTTAAACATGATTATTCGGCTTCTTTTTTGACGAGTCATTTGTGGAAAACGACATGCAGGTCGTTGTGGACATGTTTTGCCATGTAAACGAACCGCGGAAAACTTATATTATTGCTTGTCTTTTTTGAACCAGGTGTGAAACTGTTCTTAAAAATATAAAGACAAGGAGATGACCCACAGGACATTGCACTTTTGTAACGTTTTGTCCTAATTTCAAAAGAACATGGGAAAGCCTCGAGTCTTTAATCATTAAGCAAACTGGCAAATGTTTACTAACCTGTTGTCAACAAAGTTTTGTCCGTTTTTTTCGGCAAGGACCAGCCAGTACATAGATATACATTCTTTGATGCGTAGAAAGCAAAGCTGTTTTCTGAAATTAAATGTTTTTGATTGCATCTCAGCTTGCTAGAAAACAAGTTCTTACAACCATGCATTCGGATTCAGCTTGTCACGTTCTTCGAAGGTCAATTCAATTCGATGCCACATTTTGTGAGTTCAACATGAACGATCTTTGATGTTCTTTTAAACTCGTCCATCACATCACACGTTATTATATAGTCCGGCGAAAAGACACATGACACTTCTCGAAGTTGTCGGCTTCTTGCTAGCCTGCTGATACAGACCTCCCGCGTGGGGGTCTCGCAAACCGAATCCCCCCAGAGGAAGGTCTGCTTCTCAGGCGGCAAAATTCCGTACTGATGACGTAGCCGTGACAGAATCTCTTCACGGCATGCGATTGGATAATCCATATAATTAAATATAATTAATTAAAATTGTAAGTCACATTCAAAACAATGGAAGACGACGTACTTGCTTCATGCCACGATCTTTCTTTGGCAGTTTTTGAGGAGTGTATACAAACTTTGTGTCCTAAGTTTAATATAAGTACTTTGACAGATCATCAGTTTAAATCGCTCTATAATTTTGTTTGTGGCAACGATGTTTTTGTCAGCTTACCAACAGGTTCTGGAAAATCGATGGTGTTTTATATGGCGCCCATTGTGTGTTCCTGGTTGGCATCAAAATATATTTCTTCTAATAATCTCTGGATTCTTGATGGAATTATAATTATCATAAGCCCGTTAACATCCCTAATGGAAGATCAAGTTACAAAGCTTCGACTCTTGGGATTTAAAGCGGCTTCTGTAAGTGGAACTCAAGACGAACGGCTGTTAACCGATGTGGAAGATGGCAAGTTCACGTACGTATTTTTATCACCCGAGTCAGCACTAGAATCAGAGCGATGGCGTTCTATGCTGACAAGTGAAACATATTCGCAGCGACTTATTGGCATTGCAGTGGACGAAGTGCATTGCGTAATTGCATGGGGTCTTTCGAATTCGAATGCTAATAAGACTGCCTTTCGACGATGGTTTAGCAGATTAAATGAAATTAGATCTCTAGTAAGAAAAGGATTGAACTTCTTAGCTTTAACAGCAACAGCCAGCAGGACAACAAGGGAGAAAATTTTCGAACTTTTAGAGCTGGACTCTCCAAAAGTTATAACAGAAAGTCCAAATAAAGAGAACATCCGCTACTCAGTTGACAAGTTGGACAGGAATGTTAAAATAATCGAAAACTTCCGCGGGCTTATCACAGAAATTAAAAGCAAAGGTAAGAATGCAACTAGATGTATAATTTATTGCCAGACGATCAAGCAGTGCTCAATTTTGTATCGGTCATTTGAATATGAACTTGGTCAGTCAATGTACTGTAGCGACGACAGAGATCCAAGAAAACGGCTGGTCGATATGATGCACTCTGGGAGCCCAGAGAGTGTAAAGGCACATGTCCTCAATCAATTTTCTAGTCCGGATTCTCATTTAAGGATCTTAATTGCAACTATTGCGTACGGTATGGGAGTGGATTGCAAAGGGGTTAATAGAATAATTCACTTTGGACCTCCCAAAACAGTCGAAGCTTACCTGCAAGAAAGTGGACGATGTGGTAGAAAAGGAGAACCAAGTGATGCAATATTGTTGTATGACAATATAACAATTAGAGCTGCTGATGATAACATGAGAGAATATATCAAAGGAAATTCTTGCCGCAGAAATATAATCCTTAAACATTTTGACAGTCCAACAACATCCTCGGTTTCTGTGAAACACCGTTGCTGTGATGTTTGTCTTACAGAATGCAAATGTAACAATGGTTCTTGTGATGAACAATTATTCTCATTAGGTGCATATGGCCTAACTGCACTGAATAAAGATATTATCATGCTAACAACACGAACGATTACTGAAGACCAAATGACATTGTTGAATGATAAATTAGTTAAATACTGCAAGAAGCTAATGATGAAATGCTTGGTTGGAAACCAGCCACATAAAGTCAATGTTATTTCATCACCAACTGTACTATTGGAATTTGGCAGTGAACATATCAAGCAAATAATTGAAAACGCTGAATCTATTTTTAGCCTGCAAGACATATACAGGTGTGTTGACATATGGCAGAGTAAACATGCTATAGCTGTGTTGGATATATTTCAAAGCATATTTAATGATACAGAACAACCTACCATGGCAACCATGTCCAGCTCTTATGAAGATAATACTGATGAAGATGAAGTTGATGAATGGGAAGAACTGGTAAATGACTCTTCATTTATTGATCTGTTAGATCAGCCTGAATGGCAGTTAGATTCTTTCTCTTTAAACATTCAAGACATCAGTATGAACAACTCTGCATACCCATCTTTTTTAGATAATATTCTAACTAACATTTAATGCTGTTTAAATTACCAGTATACCATTCCTACAGAGACTGGCCCCAACCTGCCCCTTCCCTCTGCAGGACAAAATCATCTAGCACTAGCCAGAATAAAATAGTCTGGTAGTAGCCAGAATAAAATAATAAAAGCTTTCTTTAATAGGCAGGAATGGATTAAGGATATACATGTATATTTTAACCCATTCTTGCTGAGGCCAGCCTCAAACAGCCCATTCCCTCTCTAGTGTCAGCCAGACTAAAATAATAAAGATGGTCGTAGGTAGGAATGGGTTAAGTTATATAATACATATGCAATGGAAATGTACAACCTAATTGCAATATTTTCAAGTATCTTTAAGTTTTAATGACATTTATACTAGTGGGTGGGCATGGAAGAAAGTAATGTTATGGAATTGAAATATAATTTATTAATTAACCCATTAAAATCTTATGGTCTCTCTTTGACAAGTAAAATTGTATAGTGTTATACAGAGTGAAAAATAGTCTGGGGTTATACAGAGCAAATTAATAAGAGTTGTTTTTGCTGGTTCAGTTGTTTATGGGTTAATATATTATATAGTACATGTGCACATATACATTAGATATATTAAAGGCTATGTTACATGGTGGCACAGCGCAATTTTTCATGCAACTTGTCTTGTAACACCAACACTGTTTCAACATTGCAAGACAAGTTACACAGACCATTGTACTGTGTAACATTCCTTGCAATGGACAAGATAATTGAAAGACAAGTTGCAGGAATCATTGAAAAAGTATAATTCAATTCAACATTCTATAATGATTGATGCAACTTATCTTACAATGACTTGACTATTGCATTGCATGGTTCATGCAAATTACATAACAAGGTATGCTGATGCCATTGCAACACAAGTCGCATAAAAATTGCACTGTGTACTGTATATAATATGGTCTTAACCCATTCACGATGGAATGTCAGACAAAGTAAAATCATCTAGTGTTAGACATAGTAAATAATTAATAAAAGAATATTTTTGGCTGGTTCAGCTGTCAATTTTTTAAAAATATTAAAACAAAATATATCCAACTGAAAACAATTGATTATTAATCCTTTACTAATCTTTTTTTTACCAAGTGTTTTACTATGGATAATTCTATACAATTTTATTCGTCAGTACAGGCCTCCTGGGCTATTAATGGTTAATACAATTTGACATTATTATTACAAATGCTTTCAAATAACTGCTAAATATTTCATTCACTTTGTTGAAATATTTAAAGGCCCTTATCAGATAATTTCTGATGCAGTCACTGATAAATATTCGCTTAATATCAGCCACATAAAGCAAGCATTTTAATAAACTGGGCTAATTTAAATGTTAATATATTCTTAAAGCACCAGTAATATTGAGTTTGCTATTCGTGAAATGAAGTTATCTGTATTACTATGTCAACTCATTCAACACTTTCATCTTGCTTTGCGTCCAATCATCATTTTATATTTGTGCTGATTAACCCATTTACATAAAGCATTCATGTTCAAATTCTTGAGAGAAGACCTCGGAACTTTTGCAAAATGCTTGTAACTTCTTCCTGGAATGTTCTCCATTGCTTTCTCTTCAAAGAGACTTTCAACAAGTGTTGCCAGATCTTTTTTGGTTTTCTTAGCAAAATGTTCTCCAGATCTTTTCATCACGCAGCATTCTCTGGAAGTCTGGTCAATCATGCCTTTTGCCATGTTCACCATTTTCCCTGCTCTCTTGACAGTGGTGGTTGTGAGGTTGGGTCCCATCTTGCGAACTGCCTCTTTAAGAAGATTGTTATTGTGCTCAAGTTCAATATCTAAGGGGACATTCTTTCCATTATGCCCATGATTATTACAACTTCGGTTCCAGCGTTGTCTGTAGGCTTCTCTTGGTGTTAACAATGCTTGCTGCTGAAACTGTAAGTACAGTGCTTCCAGGCTATACTTACTGCTGCCAGAATCTGCATAAAAATGTAACAAAAAGAATTTCCAGCATCTCATCAGTCTGTTTCCATCACCCTCTGATATAGCATCATTGAAATTCATGAACAGTAATGCATGATCCATCAAATTACATTGATAATTTCGAACATCATCTGACTCATGACATTCATCAGTAGAGCGAAGTGTAGGGGTACTCCCATTAGTACTGGTTGGTTCTAGATCATCTACAACTAACGCATGTACATTCTTTTCATGCGTTATTCTATGCTTGCCATCAAATCTATTGAAATTATAAAATTCTAAATGTTAGAGACACATCTGTACTATGATTATTTATATGACAAATGAATGTAAACTTAATAAATTTTATGGGTAAAAAGATGGTGAAATAGCTAAAATGAAATAGATTTGCACTTTGTCTGAGTATCTTTCATTAAAAGTATGGTTCATCAGAATATTTCATTAGAATACAGTCTATATCAGAGTACACCATGTTATAGATTTATTCTGCAACGAGGGACTTTTGTTTGAAGCTTTTTTTAATAATATGGCAGTCTATTATTAACCAATAAAAAATGCATATGTAATATACTGCCCATACAACAAGTGTACAAAAAATAAGACACCGGAGTGTGCTGGGAAGTTTATATATTATGCTTACCTAAATGTTTTATCACACCCAGGGAACCGACATGGAAACCGGCCATCAACAGTCATTCTAGCTTTACAAGCTTGTTCGCACTCTTGATTGTGAAGTGTTGCATCCACAATATCTGCATACATGTTGGTATCCATAACATAATCATCGACAACCCTTTAAGCAATACAAAAATCTTTGTTTGGTCATTAAATTAATGGATTGTTGCAAGGTTACCCACCATCATATAGATATTATTATACATTTAAGTTTTAACGTATTGGCAACAACCCAGCTGGAAGCCTGAAACTAAATAAAAGCAAGATATGTTACTAGAATAAAATTATAACACTTGGATTGGGATGAATGGGTGGATTTTTCTTAAAAGGAAAACTGGTTAAACTATTTTTGCTGTGATGTACATACATGTAGTTACCTTGAAGCAATTTGGTTGATATACTTGATCTTGTCATTCCTGTTTCTTCTAGACATGTCAGCTGGAAATGGATATTTAGTGGGTAGTTTATCATCAATTGTTCTTAAACCAATGAACATTGCAGCAGCAGCTATAACTCTTGCTTTTACTGCAAGTAAAAGCATTTGTTTATTTGCATCATATGCATGGTGTGTATCATTCTTTACATTTCTTCGGTTGATAAGATTTCTATCTGCAAATAGGGTACATTTATCACTGGCTGCTGATGCTGAATACAATCTCGTATATAACAACTAAAAAATGAAGATTTTGCAACATTGATTAAAAGAATAAAATTTAATTGAATAAAAATTAATTGAAACTGTTTAATCAGCATTGGTGGCTGTATAACATTCACATATTTATAGTTCAGTCTCAAATCTCAAACACTGAAATTGAACATTTTTCTGAATTAATCTGAAAAACTATCACTCATATTAACATTCATGTCCGTATTGTATACTTGTATGAGATATCACAAGCTCTCAAATTTAGCTCTACTTTGTATATCTGAAGGTACAACAAGGTCACTCATATTGTAAATAGAAGTATATCAAGGTTATTGTACTGCCAAAACAACGAATGTAGGTATAGTAAACATTTGGAGTGAAGGCCGGCCTTTATCAGTGAAATATAGTCATGTGGCAAAACATGCAATCGGAGTATAAAAACAAACTAGTATTCATTAGTTTAGTTTAATGAATTTGTCACAAAATCTGTTTAAAAAAATTATTACAAAATTATTAACTAGTGAATACCAAAAGATTTAAAAATTCCTTTGTAAATAGGTTGATTTTTAAATATGAACTAGCTTTTAAGTAGTAGAATTTGCAACTTTTATTACCTTTATTTAATAATTGAACTTAGGGATATAATGTATGATAGTTTTTATATAGAATTTGTAACGCATGATTTGTATTTAACCATTGTGAATAAAGAGAATTTGAATTTGAATTAACTTTACTGTGTGACAGGAGAGAAACAGAACTTTTATCCCAATTGAAATCAAGCCCCCTGATAATATTATCTTATATAATATTAACAAATAATATGATTGTGTGTCACTTTCATCCTTAATGCCAGGGGATAAGACCATGGGTATGATTTCCCAAAGGATTGTGCTAGTATAATATAATATAATATAATAATATAATATAATTTAATATAATATAATATAATATAATATAATATAATATAATATAATATAATATAATATAATATAATATAATATAATATAATATAATATAATATAATATAATATAATATAATATAATATAATATAATATAATATAATATAATATAATATAATATAATATAATATAATATAATATAATATAATATAATATAATATAATATAATAATAATATAATAATAATATATAAATAATTAAATAACATAATAATAATTTAATAATATCCCATTACTCATTTGTTTTTGTTTTCTTGTTCGGACTGGCTATTTTTTTATCATATGAGTATTTTTAACACACAACTTCACTTTCTTTCTTTTTTGGCTTCATATCTCTTTCTGACATAATATGGTATTTGCTCAAAACGGTAGACCTCTACATTCAAATGATTCAATGTTTCTGCAATACAATAACATTGCTATATTTCGATTCAAATTTCAAGACTGCCTATGCAGCACGCTACTATTATTCAACAGTTTTTTTAGCAGTACCTTACTGTATATTCATTCAAGGCCGTGTTCAAGGTAAAAACTTACATGTGACTAACAATAGTGAACAACTTCAACAATTCAACACTAACATATTATATAACAGTCCATTTGTACCAAGGAGCTACATACCTAACATAAGGTTAATCTTGGCTGGGGTATACATTACTGTAATAAATCTTTCAAACCCTTTTTGATAGTATCAATTAAAATTTAAACCACCTTTTTGTAAACATATACTGTACTGTATAGTAATACAAAGTATATCTTACATCCAAAAACTTCACACTTGTATGCCAATCTGGAATCTCAACATGGAGGCCTTCCAGACGTTCTTCTTTGTTAAACCCATTGGAAAGGGATAATAGAGAGTTAACTGCTCTTTCAACTGTCAACTGGTCACCCACAATGCCAGTTTCAGAAAAGTGAAAGCATTCTGTTTTGTCACACCAACGTGGCACATATGAATGAAGTGTGTGTAACACTTCCAGCATTCCATCTGCAGTATTTTCATTTTGAAAAATGATGCCAAGACTTTCCTATGTGACAGAGTTTAAAAAAAAAACTTCTTACCATTCGACTATTTGAGAGAGGGATGTTAATACCCAAAAGTCCCTCAATAAGGAGGGACCAACTTATTTTTGATGAGAGGGTTTGGTAAATACTAAAAAAAAACAAGCACAACTGTCAAAAGAGAAAAATTGGAGCAAGCTCAGTACATCTTTATATTTGGGGACAAAATTCTTGCAGAGGAATGACATGAGAGAAGGGGAGTTTAGTATGATTTTCATGGGTTTGGATGAAATTTCTATAAATAACATGTACAGGTATGACACCATGAGTGCAAGAGGTTAGCCCATTAAAGCCCTAATCAAATAAGAATGCAAGGCAAGTCATCGCAAGTTAGCTTACAATGAATTGCGATGCCACCAGTTCTGCACTTCCACTACTTCCCATGCTCTTTCACTAGTTCTCATGGTAGTTTTTATGGTGACAGGGCACAAAAGACTTCCATCGGCTTGTGTTCTGTGTTCAGACATTTCACGAGCTCTCACAAGTTAAAGCAAAACTTGCAATGAAATTTGAACAAGATCAAATTAGTCACAAGCCAATGCAAGTAACCGCAAGTCAGTGAAAGCTGGTGGTCAAATGAGACACAAGCAAGCACAAGCTAAAACTTGCAATGACTTGTGTTCTCGTTTGATCAGGGCTTAAAAGCCCAGTCAGGCAGAAGACCGGGTTCCCCTATTATCCATTTCCATGAGCGTGGAAGGTACCTATGCCACCCAGGGTACATGTACAGCACAATACAAAATTAAATCACCATGC
Organism: Corallium rubrum; assembly: GCA_964035015.1. Classification (NCBI taxonomy): domain Eukaryota; kingdom Metazoa; phylum Cnidaria; class Anthozoa; order Scleralcyonacea; family Coralliidae; genus Corallium; species Corallium rubrum. The sequence goes on along the minus strand of CAXIUP010000036.1, from coordinate 454,992 downwards.
AATGGCTGACAGGGACATTTGAGTGTCCCTGGCACACCAGGTTATACAATAAAAGTATCTGCTGATACAGTACCCCTTTGCAAAACACTCCATGATCACCTTCAGTTTATTCATTATAACAGTGTAATAAAGACACAGATAGGACAATTTATAAAAAAAAACGTAAGTTTGTACCTTTTCTGATTTTAAGCTCATCTCATTTGAATGTGGATGTATGATATTCTGAGCAACAACATCTTTACAGAACTCAAGATAAGGTACTTCATTTACAAGAATTCTTTTGATCATAAAGATATAATCCTGCTTCTGAAAAGTGTGGTCAGCCAAACTTGGGATCACCTTACTATTATCAAGATCTGCCAGGTTGGATAATATTGGCTTGTCATCATTTAAATTATTTCCTGACACTCTGTTAGTGACCTTCATGTGATTAACCCAGTGATAGTCTTTGTTCTGGTCATCCTGGGTCATATCCCTCACTTTTTGATTTAAATCAAAGTTGTCAAATACAAGTTTGTAACCAGGACCAATGTTACAAGATTTTTCTGCAGGCTCTAAAAAACAAAAATTACATGCATTTTAATACAAGAAGAAATAAAGAATTATTTAAATATACATTAAAGTCATAGCAGAAAGCAGAGCAAATATACATACAGTACTTGAAAATGAGAAAAATAAACACTTATTATGGAATGAAGTTGAACTTATTGAGAATTATCAAATTGATAAGGTTTGTGTTATCTGCTTATGGTTGAGGCTATAACACAATTAGTCAAGGTGATGATTCTCAACCAGGCATAACCTTTAAAATAATTGATTTATTATATAGAAAACTTAATCTTTTTTAGAAATCATTTACAAAATGGCCCCAAACAGTAAAATAATATATTATGGTCATTTTCACACCAAGCATGAACTACGTTCATTTCATTACTGATTAGTATAAGAAACTGTCTTGATAAACTGAGTATAAAAACACCTTTAGTGCTCACAAACAAATCAACAAGAATAGACTGTGATGGCTATAACATAAGGGCACAGTTAACTGACTATCACAAGCTGAATTCTAAATTGATTAATGCATTGTACAAGTATTTATATCAACTACTAAAATACAGGTAAGCTAACTGCCAGTAATAGTAACAAGCTTACCAGATCTAGCAGAATTATTTGGACAGTTAGGGTTTTCACCACTGTGTAGTTTAGATAGTGCATCTTCTTCAGCCTGTTTATACTGCAACAATCGTTCATTGTAGACTTTACCAAATTCATCACATTTCTTGTTGAAGTACGAAGGAGATACACCAATTTTGTACTTGGAGAGAAAATTGCACAATGACTAGGAAGAGTATAAGTAGCTCAGTGTTAATGTATTAGTCAAATCCAAGGGTTAGACCAGGGGGTGGGATGGACACATTCAGATTTGACTGATACATAATGAGATTTATCATTAAAAAATACATCAACCCTTTGCTTACCAACAGCTTCCCTCCAGAGGTGTAGCCAGAAGGGGGCTTCATATGCCTCAGTTAAGCTGCCCCCCAGGTTTTTCCTGGCCCCCCTTTCCTGGATACACCTCTGCTTCCCTCTGCAGAACAAAATTGTTTGGCATCAGCCCAGCTCACAACTATAAAGACTCAAGAGTCCCATTGGGAAACAAAGGGTTAAAAGACAATTTACTTTTTTAGATGTACTGACCTGAAAACCATTATATTTCATCAAAATCGTCATCAATATCTGCACTGCAGTCATGAATTTACTTCTTTCCTTCAATAAAATAGATGCTGCTACAGCCACACTTGGTAGCCACTGGGCGTTGGTCTTGTTTCCTTTTGGGATAGCACAAGTAACAAGAACTGAATATAAAAAGGGGGCTTTTTCTTTCAACTCCAGACAAACATCCTTTAACGATAATTTTCTCATATCAGTCACAGACGTTTTTCGTAAAATCGAAGGATTTGCTGTAGACACCATACCCGAACATTCCTTAGATATTTCCTTCAAAGAACACTTCAAAAGTTCAATTTTTTAAATTTTTAACTTTAAAAGCTGCTCGGGCAATATCTTGCCAAGTACCACGAAGTAATGCCTTGCCTAATGGTTCCAGGTCATGCACTAGTTTTCTTTGTTTTGTCTGGGAAGGCCAATTCACAACAATCTGAAAAATACAAAGGAGAGAGAAGAAATATATTAAACATTAATACATGTAAAGAATAAAGAAAAAATACAATCTAATATTTACAGTAAGTCTTAATAAAATATTAAATGACAAAACCAAAAGGCATTACGACAAATATTATATTGCCTAACCTTGACTGCAACGTCAGACTTGGAGGAAGTAATAGGGACCACACGTTCTTGTTGTACTGGAGATAACCAAGGAGATTCATGCGAAAAAGGAACAGGTTTAAGAACTCGACGAGTTGGGGAACTTTGTCTTGGTTGCATACAGTTGTTTGTCTGTTCTATTAACTCGGACGATTCTGCCGAACGAAATCTCTTCGCTGATACCTCTTCCTCTTCGTCTAATCTTGATTCTGATCGTATAAGGTTATTGCTTTGAATCAACAGCTCATTTTCGATACTTTTCAGGTTCGTGGCAGCTTTTTCCCTCCTTTCAAATAACCTTTTACATAGGCGACAACAGAAAAATAACTCGTCTCCTTTAAGTATGTCGGCGATATTTATCTTATATAAATCAAGCAACACCTGCGGCAACTCGAGGATAATCTTACTGATAATATTGTTCTTTTGTTTGTGAATATAATATCTTTCTCTTGCCAAAACGTCTTTGTCGCATAATATGCAAATCGATCTTAACATTGTCAATCACATCGCCGCCATTTTTGGCTGTTAATTTATATTGCAGGCCGGAAATTAATTCTGTCACGGCTACGTCATCAGTACGGAATTTTGCCGCCTGAGAAGCAGACCTTCCTCTGGGGGGATTCGGTTTGCGAGACCCCCACGCGGGAGGTCTGTATCAGCAGGCTAGCTTCTTGCCAGCCTGTCGGCCGTTTTAGTATATATTGATCACTCACTTGATCACGTGATCATGGAATTTGCTAGCGTTGAGGGGTGGACCATTAGAAATCAAGGGAGGGAGGTGTGAAAAATAAGTGTGCATGAATTTTTTTTTCAGCTCAAATTCCCTGCAGGATTTTTTTTTTCAGTGTGCAAGCTCTGCAGGAATATTTTTTTTGAACAGGTATATTGTTTTAGGACATAAGGACAAAACACAAATCCCCCTACCGTTGAATGATTTTGAGACCACTGAGTGACCACAAACACTGCAATTCAGTTCGAGGTTTTGTTTACCATACGGCGTTTGGTTTCTTCAGGTCCTCTGGTTTCGCTTCGAGATATATTAAACCGGCTGTTTGTATTCTTTTCTTCGTTGTTCGCTTTTAATTTAAGTAGCTGAGCAGGCTCCATTTCGTAATAAACGAAAGCAAATATAATACTGACAGATTTAGTTTTCTGCATCGCTAGTCACCAGTGTCCAACAATTCTTACCGCGTGACACCGTCCCGAACATATATATATATAAACTATTTCCGAAATTACGTCTCCCTCGCTTTTTCTCCACGCGTGTAAAATGGACTCCACGCATGTCGAGATTAGCACCCTCACCGGGCTCCGGGCCTTCGGCCCTACGCCCGGCTCGGGGATAAATGAAATAAGGAAATTTTATATAACAATGAATAACAGATAGTTCGCAGTGTTTGAAACTACCTGAAGTTTCTAAATAGTATCAGTTGACGACTGTTTAATCAGTGAGCTTTTCCTTTTTATCATATGATAAATCACACGGTGCACTTTGCTTGCACGAATTTTTTGTTGTTGTTGATCGTTTGCACGATTTATTTTCATTGGCTGACAAATATGGCCACATGTCAAAAAAAAAAGTCACGTGATCTGGCTATAACACGAGATCAGTGCACTGCCAGCAGTATTCTCAAGTATGGCGGATATTTGCACAGAACTACCATTGTGGACATTTAATACTCGAAGAGCGTCATGTCGTAACATCGTCTCGCGCTCTTGAAGTTAATTGAATAAAAAGTTAGATCATGGCTTTTTTTGTTCCATTTCTTATAGAGGACACTGACACTGATGATAAAATCCTGTTTGCATGCCCTCCGAAACGGTCTTGCATAGCACCAGCGGACCGTAATATATCTTGCAGCCAATCTATCACAACTCAATGTCCTGTGTCTGTGGCTGAGCAATCAAATGAAATGAAAATTGGTGGGCTGTCTGCAGATTCCCGAGACGAAGAGTGCGTCAGCGAAACAACAAGTTCAACACAACATCTAGAGATTTATTTTGTGTGTGACTCCCCATTATGCCCTGAAGAGCTTCTCATGTATTCACTAATGACAATACAGTTTAAGACATGTACATTCACCAAGCATCATTCCATGTCGCTTTATAAACCCATTGCTCAAGTGATCTCAAAAGTATGTGGTGTTCAATTTGATGCGAATTCTATCCGACGATTTTTTCCAAGGATTGCAAACAACGAATTGAAGTAGAGACTATTGGGAAGCAATACGGAAAAGTGAGGTGGCGCTACTTTAAACCACATGTGGAAGAATTCCTTCGCGTTTCTGGAAAATACCTCGAGTGCCTTCTTAAAAGTCCAGACACAATGCATGAAAATGTCGTCGTTGCCACAAGTGAGCAGTTAAAAATAGTTTGTTGTATAGATACTATAGAGTCTGAGCGTTTATCGTTAGAAAATTTCGTTAATCAGTTCAATAACGTCATCAGGAAACATTTGTCTCATGCATCTAGTTGGATTCCATGGTTCAATTCTGAAACTACTGAAATCCATTTGTTTAGTTTTGGTCCGTCGCCAGGGTATGCTGAGAAAGAAATAAGATTGCCTAGAACGTTTGAATGGAAACTGTATTTAAATGCCATAGAAAGAGATACATCAAAATGTGAATTGTTTGAAAACGTTCCAAAAAATCTAGGAACAGTAAAACTATTAGTTCAGTTGCTCGAGATAATTGATAACCACACCATGTGCGACGGATCAGCAGATCCAGAAAATTTCCATTTGTTGATTAAAGATCTCGGTGACAATATATACAAAACAAAAGATGGAAAGAACGCTGTTTCCATTGAAAACAATAAAATTAGATCCACAAATTGTCATCTGTTTACGCCGAAAGGAATCACTCAGTGTCAGGCCTGTAAGAAATGCCATCATTATTTGCGAACATTGTTGTCAAGGAGAAAAGCTGAAAATACCACACTGCATCCGGAAAAAGCGCGACTGGATTACAAGTCAAAACCAGAACTACTAAGTATTGCAAGGAAGTCATCAATGACGTTAAAGGTTCTTAAAACTAAGAATAAGAGATTGGAGTTGTCTGTCGAAAATATGGTAGAAGTAGGACCAAATTCTAACAGTGATTTAAGAAGAATGTTCAATGATTTGTACACTAGCCTACAGGAAAATAGAAATAAACAAAAGAGTCCTGTTTGCCTTTGGGAAAATTGCGCGAAAACAATTGCATTTGAAGACGTGGAAGAGTTGTACCGTCATTGTAAAACGCACATAGAGCGCCTTGATACTAGAAACGTCGCTCCAATAGACAGATGTTACACATGCAAGTGGCAGGGATGCACAAAATATTATTCAAAATTAAAACTTGTGGAAAATCATTTAAGAGAGCACACTGGTAACATGAACGACGAATTCTTAGAAATTTTGTTGTCAGATCAGGCAAAAGCTTTAACTACGGAATCCAGGCAAATGAGGTGGCACCCAGCCGTTATCAGATGGTGTCTTAGAATTTACCTTAGGTCCCACAAACTTTACGATGACCTACGTAATTCGGGCGGCTTAAAACTACCAAGCGGAAGGACATTATCCGATTATAACAACTTCTGCTCACCACAAACAGGTTGGAAGACAGAGAATCTTCGTATAATGAAAGAGCAATTTGATAAGAAGAACGCTCCAAAGCACGGGAAACTAGGAGGATTATTTTTCGATGAAATGAAAATAAAGGAAGGTCTTGTATTCGACACTAAGAATTGGGAATTAGTGGGATTTACTGATTTATTGCAAAACAATGTACTTGATACAGTGACCGACAAGAGCGACGCAGGAGATAATCTCGCTAGCCATGTGTTGCAATTCTTCTTTCGTAGTACTTTTTTTAATTTTGATTTTCCGTGCGCATTTTTCCTTACCAGAAACACTACTGCTTTACAGTTAAATCGGTTATTTTGGCTGGGAATTAGCATACTGCATACATACGGTTTCGAGGTAATTCTTTGCTGTTGTGATGGAGCGTCGTCCAATCGATCTTTCATAGAATTCAATACTGGAGACAGTAACAAATGTTCTTGCTTTAATCCGTTCTCTGGCAAAGAAATGTTCTTTTTCTCTGATCCACCACATTTGATAAAGAAACTTAGAAATAACTTATACAGCAGTGGTCACAAATCAGAACATACTCGATACACAAGGACCCTCTTTTTAAAGATAACTATATACTATGGAATCATATCTATGCAGTATACCAACGAGAATCCCGAAGGCATCTTTACGTTACTGATCTTAGAAAAGCACACGTTACCATCGACAGTATCAGCAAAATGCGTGTGAAACTCGCTGTTCAAACACTATCACACAAAGTTGTTAAGGAAATGGAAGAATGCGATAAGGAGGCTACTAAAGAAACACGGAAATATATTCAGATCTGTGAAACATTTTGGGAAATTTTTAACAACCCAGCACCAATGAAAACACCTGAAGATAAAAGAATACTACAGTTGAACAAGGTACTCGATTATTTCAACACATGGGAAAAATGGTTGGCACAAAGGTATCATACGAAGTCGGAGCAAGCTAAACACTTTATCTCCTGGCAGACAATAAGTGATCTCAAAGTAAGAATCAATATAAAATATAATTCCGTACCGACAATAAAGCATGTTTCATTTATAATAATTTGCTTACTCGAACAGGATGCCAGCTCTGATGCCAGCTGCCTCCTTCCACCCGCCCACAATCCCCTCCCTAATTTATCGCGCCCATCCGTAATAGGCCATTTGCACCATGACACTTGATGGCAGTGTGTGACTTTGCAAGTGTCTTCTATCTTTTACCACAAGGACACTCACGCATAGCATAGCATTTTGGTAGTTGGATTCACGCATCAGAAAAAAACCGTCATCGTGCAAATGGCTTATTAGCACAAACGCCTGCGGAGGAGGTAGGGGTGCCAGTCCATAAAAGAATAACTGCTGAAAAGTACGTATTTGTTTTAGTGTACAATCAACGCCTTAAACGAGCTGTTGAAATTCATCTGTACACGTGAATTTAGAACTGAGCATGGTGATGACTTGTATCTAAATATCAAAAGGATCAGTCAAGACCATGTGGAAAGCTACTTCTCAGCACAAAGGCAAATGTGTGGTGGTACGCAGAACATGACGGGCTATACATATGGCTATAATATCAACTGCTTGACCAATATCCGATCTTCCAAGTTATTGATGAAAAAGCAAACAAACGTTTATGACATAGCTGAGGCACTTCCCATCCTTAACAATTGTGAACAATTGCCAAAACGCCATACCAATGACACTATTTGGGAATCTATTCCTTGGTATGTGGAAATCGAGTAAAGGTGAATGTCCATCAGCAGTTGTTACAAAATAAATTGGAACTAAAGTGGTACCGTGGTTGGAAAATATACTAGGTAAACCAGGATAGGGTGCGCAACACCATTTAACTCAAAATTTGTGTTGAAGCAAAATGCAAGAATAAATATATCTTATTAGACGTTCTGATGTGTAGTATCGCTGTATTTTTTATGAGTTGTGCTGCAACAAGTAAAAATATACAGCGATACCACACACCAAAACATCTAATAAGAGATTTATTATCCAACGAATTTTTACGGAAAAAGAAAACTCTAAAAGTAAAAATGTCAGGGAAGTCAGGGAAGTGTGACATAACATCAAGATAAAATAATTGGCATACATGAAGTAGTCTCCCATGTAATGAATTTGATTGGCTAACAGCCGATCTGTCAAACCGGTTTTCTACTATACAAATAACTACACAAATATCGCAGTATATTTGTACTCATTTCTAGCATTATTTGGACAGTATTCAGTCCAGTTGGATAATAAACTGTAATATTTTGGTTTTATTGCAAAACCATCATCAGACACACTAAATACAAAAGCAAGCCAAAGTATGTGACAACACCTGAAGAAAGAAACCCTATCTACACGATATTTAGAAGAGTTAGTTTACTGAGAGGTATTAAAACTAAACTTCTGTTTGTTCAGAAGTTCCAGCATGTCATGTTTTCCAGTTTTCCAGATGTTCACTGAATGCAACAATGTAGGTTAAATGGGTTTTTTCCTTCCAGTTTATCAATTAATCTCTCTCACTCCACTTCATAACACTTTGTAAGTGTAGGTACAGTAGTATTCCTAAAAATATTGGTACATACAGTTCGATAGGTATATATTGGTATCCTTTTCTGTATACCACCAAGGTAAAGTAGATCATATACTTATGGAACAATGCTTATTTTTTATTTCCCTTCAGCTAAAAGAAAAACAAAAGATGCAAGGCATGTATTAAGTTGCCAAGCTGGGAAATGGGGTTTAAAGAGGTTGGGCACCATAAAATTCATTTTATAGTGACCTGATACAGGGTGAAATACTACCAAATTGACAGAAGAAATAAAGTTTGGTCAGTTTATTGATAAAAAAATTGAGCTTCAGATAAAGTTTTTATTCATGATTTGGAATAACAATATTATAACAGAATATTTACTCTTAATTGCAAAATAGTACAAAGGGCTTACCTTGTCAGGGAAAATGATATTCCAATGTTTTCTATCAGCATTATGTTTTACCAATTTTTCAATTTGGTGTTGTTTCCCTTTCCCATTTAACCCAGGCAAGCCCAGTGACAGTAAGATAGCAGTAAGTTCTTGTCCATGTAATTTCTTGAGAATAACAGGAGCTTGCGATGGTATTTCAAAGACATTGGTCAAAAATTCCATTACTTGAGATACGTCCATTGGATTCTGCCGAAAAGCTATCACATATTCATCACTTTTGCTCAGCTGCTTCTTTTCCATTGGTTTCTGTTTCTTACTTAAGGACTGCCGTAATGATGAGTTTTGTTTGTTTGGTTTCAGTTGGAGTTGTTCTCTGATGATTTGTTGTTTAGATTTCAAAAACATTGCAACAGTTCTCTGTAACAACAATACAGAACCAGACTTAAGATGTTCATTAACTTCATCACCCAGAACTTTATACCACATTTTACGTAGATGAATATCTTCACTCAATAGTTTCAAACATTTCTTCAGAATATCTTTGTCAGCATGTGTTCCAAGTCCATCTTTGACAATTCTTTCAACAGTATTATGAAGGTATATAAAAACTTCCACAACTTCAGGTATTGCAATAAATAAAAATTTTCCAGGTTGGATCAAAACATCATGCCCCAAACGTTTAATTAACGAGAGTATAAACTGCTTATCCACTTCTACCAAAGTAGTGTTGGTTTTTGATATCGGAATTTTGTATATTTCTGGTCCACTATTAAATGCATCTCTTACCCGTTTACAGACCCAACCAGCATGCTCTTTGATAGATTGAACTTCAATATCTTCAATATTTATAGGCTGAGTAGGACTGGAAGAACTGGGAGTGTTTATAGAAAAATTCAATACTTCACTGTGTTCACTAATAAATTCATGTGATTTCTGTGAAACTAAACAGCTCCAAAAGTGTTGTAAAACATGGTTTAAAAGAATATTTGTCCCATCAGAAGTTTGCAAACCACACGAACGTAAAAGACAAAACCACTTTTCCTTTATCGATAAATTATCACGAAGAGTCGTAAAGCTTCTTTCAAGATACATCGTCTTCTTTTTTGAACATTTTATTTGTTGAACGTTGTGATAACACACCAGGAAACAAGTTGATATCTGCTTCAAAAAGTCAGTGGAGACTTCAATGTTTTGCCCAGTTTGCGATAAAATTATTCTAGCGGCACTGGACTCGATTGTTTCACTCTCTGGCACACCAACAGTCTTAAGGACTTTGTGAAAGAAAGCTTGACCGTTTTCAGAATAAATCCAGTTTAAGTCCGCTGGAATTTCCAGGTTAGGTTCAGCTAGCAAGGAATCTTCTTCTTCGGCGAATAATTCGTCCTCAAAGTCGTCGGCCATTTTGAGTTCAGAAAGACACAATAATATGCGGGGGGTACGCGCATCACACATAGATCAGGGCTCCCATTGCCGTTTCCCCGCCCGTGTTTTATAGCGCCCTGCTACTACCTACTAGCTTCCCAGGGTTAAGAGTAAGGTTCCCTCCAAAGATCAAATACTCATACATTCTTCCTAACTACAAGATTGCAGTTACTGAACAAACAATTTGAACATAAAATGCTACTTCCCTAGCAAAACTCTTGTAAAAAGACAAATATTAGAATATAGGGATGTTCAGTAATGAATGTATAAGGAATATGCAGTATCTGCATACTACTACATTTATACCAATATTATTAGTATTATACCAGTTTGAGTCTTATTTATCACACTGGTCATTAGTGATGGTCAACTTTCTAAAATATCCAATAAGTGCGATCTGTGTTTTTTAGTATATCAAGGATATATATATATATATATATATATATATATATATATATATATATATATATATATATATATATATATATATATATATATATATATATATATATATATATATATAAATATAAATATTATTCAGTATTTAAATCCCATTCCCTCGACTTTCTCCAGCGTTGACCGCATAGCTCAGTTGGTAGAGCAGACTAGTAAACTGAAGGTGACGGGTTCAAATCCAGCCGTGGTCAAACAACTTTTCTGTTTACCTGGTATGGCTTTGTTCAAGTGCTCGGAGAACAACCTTTACCATCATATATATATATATATATATATATATATATATATATATATATATATATATATATATATATATATAGGTCTGACTGTATGTGTTTGTATGTGTCTGTGTATATATATATATATATATATATATATATATTGGTCTGACTGTATGTGTTTTTGAAAGTTACAATGATGCTGTATACTGAGATTTTTGATACATCAGAATTTTATATTATATATTTTCAGGCTTTTTGGTATATATATATATATATATATATATATATATATATACAAAATGAAAACTCGAATATGATTTTGAAACTGCTAGTTTCTATAACCGCACTATATATATATATATATATATATATATATATATATATATATATATATATATATATATATATATATATATATATAGGTATATATATACCCAGGTTGACAATCTTGCCAAGATCTTACCAAGATCTTACCAAGATCTTGGTTAATTTCTTGCCAAGATCTTGCAAAAATCTTGCCAAGATCCTGCAAGATCCTGCAAAGAACTTGCCAAGATCCTGCAAGATCCTGCAAGAAATTGCCAAGATCTTGGCAAGTTATTGCAAGATCTTGCCAAAGTTATTGCAGAATCTTGCCAAGATCTAGGGGGATCTTGGCAAGATCTTGCCAAGATCTGGGGGGATCTTGCCAAGATCTGGGGAGATCTTGCCAAGATCTGGGGAGATCTTGCCAAGATCTGGGGAGATCTTGCCAAGATCTGGGGAGATCTTGCCAAGATCTGGGGGGATCTTGCCAAGATCTTGGGGGATCTTGCCAAGATCTGGGGGAATCTTGCCAAGATCTGGGGGGATCTTGCCAAGATCTGGGGGGATCTTGCCAAGATCTGGGGGGGATCTTGCCAAGATCTGGGGGGATCTTGCCAAGATCTGGGGGGATCTTGCCAAGATCTTACAGGATCTTACCAAGAATTATCCAGTTGCCAGTATCTTGGTGGCTGGATCACACCCTTGCAGAGTAATGCCCTTGCAATAGCACTATCCAAGATTTTATGATACATAAATATAATTTAATAATTTATGTATATTACGATGCAAAATGACAGAACTAATTATCATACAAATGCAGACATTGGTTTAATTTGTTCAATGAAAAGATAACAAGCAATTATGAACTTACTAAAATGTAGAAAAATTAGTCTGCTCCATAATTTATGTTCTCAACCAGCAAAATTACATGTACTAAAACTTTATCTGTTTTCGTAAAGACAACTCACATATAGCCTGTGTAAAGCATGAATGTACACTCTATCAATATGTGAAAGCTCCCACATTGTATAGTCAACCCATCAAAACTGTGGTAGATTCTGATTGGTCCAAATCACAGTTATAATAATGGTGCATTTAAATAACTAAATAAAATGTGCTATAATATGGATCACAACCAATCATAATCTTCTACTCTGTTCTGCGTCAGTAAGTCAATTTACCATACATGTTATGTTAGAAGTTTTCACAGGTTGATATACAGGGTGTATATTAAAGCCATACCCAGGCTACTTACATGTACATTCAAAATGGAGAATTAAAAAAGTTCAAATAAATTTACGAATTGGACGCAATTTGGTTGCATTTAACTGCCGGTATAACTCTTCTACTTTGGAGTTTCTACTTTGATCTCAGCATTTTTTATTACTAACATGCCTCAATAATTTGTGCATGGCACTTGTTAATCTCATCCAATCCATAATTGGCATTCAAAACATCTAAACAAATATAGAAAGAAAAATAAGTAGAACACAAAACACCTGTTAACAGAAAAACAAGTCTATAGTCTATTAACATTTCTAAAGAGTGGGTATAGATTGCTCTGTGTACTGTAAATTAATGGCTATTGAAAACCGACAATTCAAAACATTTTTGTACAACTTCCAGAACAAAAGAACAATATTAAAAATGAAGAGTGTAAAATGTGCTACACAGGCAGTTAGGATAGAACAGAGTGACAAGGTGGCAAGATGTTAAACAGTATCTCAGCAGTTTACCACTTTTTCCTTTAAAAAAACTCAGTAAGGCTGGGACATGTTCTATAGAATTTTTAATGGAATATTCTATAGAATTAATTCTATAGAATCCAATAGAATATTTCATAGGATATTCTACAGGATCTTATAGAATATTCTATACAATCAAATAGAACATTCCATAACATTCTGCAAGACACTGTAAAAAAGTGAATATTCTATGGTCTAGCTAATGAATATTCCTTTAAATCCTAATAAAATTTCTATGCAGTATTCTGATGAGGATCAAAATACATTAATTATGGGAATGAATTAATAACAAGTTCTACTGCTATAAAATACTGTTATAGGGTATGTCAATGGGATACTCCAGTGACATGTCCAAATATATTCATCAGGATTTTAATTCATATGCAAAGACACAGGTATTTAAGAAAAAGGCTTTAATTACATACATGACACTGAGTCAAAGATATTGTAATGTTCTCTTACAGTTGATTTACTTCACCATAGTAGGTACTGTAATCATGTAGGTAATTTGACATTGTATGTGCATAATAAATTATCGGAGGTTATAGCTTTTCTATTATCAAACCAAATATATTAATTCGAAGGAAGTATGTGGGTGTGTTTCACCCACAACACTAAACATGTAGATTTTCAAGTTATGATATTTCATATTAGCAAAGATAAAATTCAATAACTCATTATGCACGGGTGACATCAAAATGTTTAATTTGAATATCAAACAAACTGAAATATCTCAACAACGAAGCAAGGAAACCAAAAACTGCAAAAGATGTTACCCTATCATTTTAAGTGTTCTTTCAATTAAGAGACTTAATTTTCATTTCATAGGCACTTTAAGAATATCGTACTAACATTTAATTAAAAAGTATATATATATATATATTTATTATATATATTATATATATATATATTATATATTTTATATATATATATTATAAAGTATATATATATATATTTAACCCTGAAGATGACTGTAATATAGTCGAAAACGTTTGGTTTTTATTAAAGATTTTAACTTACCTGTGTTTTAACTTTTTAAACGATATATATATATATATATATATATATATATATATATATATATATATATATATATATATATATATATATATATATATATATATATATATATATATATATATATATATATATATATATATATATATATATATATATATATATATATATATATATATATATATATATATATATATATATATATATATACATAGATATACATATACACATACATATATACTGTATATACATATATACATATATATATATATATATATATATATATATATATATATATATATATATATATATATATATTTAAAACACTCATTAATAATTCATGAAGAAAACACAAAAGAAATCATGACCGTGAAGGAGGTTGTATATCTGATACAAACCACACGTGGTTGTATCACATATACAACCACTAGTTTGTATATCAGGTCACTATCTCCGCTCTAAAACATTGAAATTGAGCTTTTTCTGAATTAATGTGAAATTCATTACTAATTCATGAGTTTTGCAGCCAATCCAATTTCAGAAATTACATCACATGTATACCCCTGTAAACCCCATGCAAACTACAACCAATGATGCTAATTAGTTACAACCACTAGTGGATGTATACTCTTCTGATACAACATTAGTGCTTGTAACTAATTAGCATCTCAATATCCCAAAGGGATTTTTACTATTCATTCATTTCACAAGTTGTTTACAACACTCGCATCCTTGTTGTATTGAATATGCAATCACTCGCCTTCGGCTCGTGATTGTATATTCAATACAACACGGCCGCTCGTGTTGTAAACATTACATACATACATACATACATACATACATACATACATACATACACATATACATACATACATACATACATACATACATACATACATACATACATACATACATACATACATACATACATACATACATACATACGAATGTCCTAATATTCTCCAGCAAAGCAATACTTTTGTATTGTCATTTGGGGTTTTGGTAATAAATTGCTGCCGTTGTTGATCAACACAAAACAATTTGCCAATTCCCAAAACAAACCATTAAAATCCTTTAATTGTAATACTTATAAGCTACGAAAATAAACATATTTTGTAAGAATCAAACCGCAAATCATTTGTATTCCAACAATTAAGAACATTTCTAACGAATAAATTAAGAACATTAGAACATTCTGTGGCGAATATAAATATAAAATACCCCAAGAATACCTTGCCGACTATTTCAAATTTTAATACATACAAATCAATATACAAATTGCTGATTAAAGAATCTATGACTTACCTTCAATAATGTGATCGCATCCATCATCTGTATACGTCCAGCGAAAACCATTTAAAAACCAGAAGCAATAAATAATAAATTACAAAGCAAAAGGCGAGCATTTTAATATACCAGTATCGCCAACGAACTTTCCATTTCCAATTCGAAAATGAACGCGTCACCGGGTTCCCGCGTCATCATGGGATAATCCCGCGTTAACCTCGCGTGGTCTTAAGGTAGCACAAAACGTTTATGTAAATTCGCCCATATAAATAATACTGTATCTGTTCTGTAATAAATATATTGCATTATTCCTGTACCATTTCTGTACAAATACATCTATAAACCTGTAATCTGTTAAAATTATATGGTATAAAATCTTATACAGTAGAACCTCAGTTTACAACCACGTGTCATTTTACAACCACTTTTCCCTGGCAACAGGGGTTGTCGTAAAATTACAGTTTTCACTTCAGGCTAAATAAGATTGACAGGATCTTGCCAAGATTGTGGCTGGATCTTGCCAAGATTGTGGCTGGATCTTGCCAAGATTGTGACAAGATCTTGCCAAGATTGTGGCAGGATCTTGGCAAGATTGTGGTAGGATCTTGCCAAGATTATGGCAGGATCTTGCCAAGATTGACAAGATCTTGCCAAGATTGTGGCCGGATCTTGCCAAGATTGTGGCCGGATCTTGCCAAGATTGTGGCTGGATCTTGCCAAGATTGTGACAAGATCTTGCCAAGATTGTGGCAGGATCTTGCCAAGATTGTGGTAGGATCTTGGCAAGATTGTGTAGGATCTTGCCAAGATTATGACAGGATCTTGCCAAGATTGCCAAGATCTTGCCAAGATTGTGGCCGGATCTTGCCAAGATTGTGGCCGGATCTTGCCAAGATTGTGGCTGGATCTTGCCAAGATTGTGACAAGATCTTGCCAAGATTGTGGCAGGATCTTGGCAAGATTGTGGTAGGATCTTGGCAAGATTGTAGTAGGATCTTGGCAAGATTATGGCAGGATCTTGCCAAGACTGACAAGATCTTGCCAAGATTGTGGCAGGATCTTGCCAAGATTGTGGCAGGATCTTGCCAAGATTGTGGTAGGATCTTGGCAAGATTGCGGTAGGATCTTAGCAAGATTATGGCAAGATCTTGCCAAGATTGTTTCAAGAACTTGACAGGTCTTGCCAAATATTACAATTGGGTTCTAATTTCAAATGGAAAATTATATAAATATCTTTGTTATTCTTATATTCATAAATAATGGATACCTGATAGCTTGCCAAGATCTTGCCAAGATCTTGCCAAGATCTTGCTAAAATCTTGGCAAGATCTTGCCAAGAAATATGGTGATCTATATACCTACAAAAAGCAAGGCAAGATCTTGGCAGATTCTTGCCAAGATCTTGCCAAGATTTACATCTTGCCAAGATCTTGCCAAGATCTTACAAGATCTTACAAGATCTTGGAAGATCTTGCCAAGATCTCCAACCTGGGTATATATACCAAAAAGCCTGAAAATGTATAATATAAAATCCTGATGTATCAAAAATCTCAGTATACAGCATCATTGTAACTTTCAAAAACACATACAGTCAGACCAATATATATATATGTCCTGTTATTATTACTTTGAGATATCAACCACCTTTATCGGATAGACCACTATGTCATTTAGTCAATGAATAAATTACTAGTATATGAATTAAGCTTTATATTTAAGAATTTTACTAACCAATAACATGTTGAATGGTTGGACACAACTGAACAAGGTAAATCTCCAGTCTCCCCTATAGATGCACTAGAAAATAAAATAAAAGAAATGAATAAACAAACAAACGAACAAACAAACAAACAAACAAACAAACAAACAAACAAACAAACAAACAAACAAACAAACAAACAAACAAACAAATAAACACACACACACACACACACACACACACACAAAACATACTGTGATAGTCTGTCACCAACAATTATTTCAGAATCATGATGAATTCTGCTAGTGAAAACACACTAATCACAAATAACTTTGACCTCAATATTTGAATGCTTTGGTTTTACATAAGATAACCCTTATCATGAAAGCAACTGTGACTAAAGAATGGCAAAGAAGAAAGAAGGATTTTAGAGTTTGTTAGGACTTAGGAACTACAATTGCCTGAAATGAGAAGAGATTCCAGCCGCCATGTTGACGACAAAAGATGACTTACTGTAATAAACATTGACTTCAACTACACTATTAACTTCAGTATAAAATGGTTTGTATTGGACAATCAAACAGGAAATTTGACAACGAGAGCCAGAGAAAATTTCACATTACAATAAGTAGGACAATAGAAATAAACAAACGATAAATACTATTAAATCTCTGATGAGCGTTTACCTCAGACTTGCTCTTGCCGAGAGTATTTATAAGAAGCTTCTTGGACTATCT
This sequence comes from Corallium rubrum, assembly GCA_964035015.1. Classification (NCBI taxonomy): domain Eukaryota; kingdom Metazoa; phylum Cnidaria; class Anthozoa; order Scleralcyonacea; family Coralliidae; genus Corallium; species Corallium rubrum. Next base: position 437,268 of record CAXIUP010000036.1, on the reverse strand, counting down.
TGGTTCAACTGGATTTTGATGGCTTTTAGTTACATCTCTCCATGAGAAAAACATGTTACTTCGGTGAAGATAGTCTGCCAGATCTCTTCGCAAACAAGAAGTCCTTTATTACCAAGAGTTTTTATTGCTTGAATCCACCACCATCACAAATGAATTTCAAAACGTGGCGCGATGAGATGACGCTATCCCAAGTATCAATGCGCACTCGCTAGCTGCGCGGTTTCGTGGCCACATGTGCCTGGGTACGACACTAGCGGCGCCCTGGACGGCGCCTCTGCACAACTGCACTGGTGACGGCGCTGTTTAGCTAGAAGTTTTATTACCTGTAGCCTTTCTTTCTGAATTCTGATATCCTATTTTATTTCACTATTAGTCTACTACACACATATTGATTCGCAGTTACTTCATGCATGTACATTTTGGTCATAGATATAAAGTTTTAAAGTAGGAATATTCAAGCTAAAGAAATGACTATATTATGTTTTATTTTAGTTTAGTTTAAAAGATGTGTTATTCCAAAGCGTTTGTTGTTATTATAGAGAGTATTCTATTTGAAAAGTGATTTATTTTAATTTAAAAGATGTGCTATTTCAAAAAAGTGTGTTTTTCGAAAGCTATATTCTTCAGAGAGATGTGTTACTCAAAAAGTGTGTTATTCTTAAGAAAGTTTGTTATTGTGAAAGGTGTTTTTCGAAAGGTGTTTTTTATTTTTTTATAAGATGTGTCATTCAAAAGGTGTGTTATTCTTACTGTAAAGCGTTTGCAAGTTGCTGATTGAATCTGCCAATCCAAAAATTGCAATGTTGTGTATCAATACCAAAACGTGTTTTAAAATATAAACACACCTTGGTGACGTGTGTTATGTAGTTAAACAGTTGTAGTTAAAATAACTAGGAGGAAGTAACTACATAAACTGTAGTAAAAATTACTAGGAGGAAGTAACTACATAAACTGTAGTTAAAATAACTAGGAGGAAGTAACTACATAAACTGTAGTTAAAATTACTACAACCTAGTTAAACAGTTGTAGTTAAAATAACTAAGAGAAAGTAACTACATAAACTGTAGTTAAAATGACTACAACCTAGTTAAACAGTTGTAGTTAAAATAACTAGGAGGAAGTAACTACATAAACTGTAGTTAAAATTACTACGCTATTAGTTATTTTAACTAATAAGCTGTGGTTAAAATAACCATAATTTATTAACTACATCTCGATAGTTAAAATCACTACGGTAATAGTTGTTTTAACCACACAATTGTGGTTAAAATACTGACTAAGATAAAGTAACTACATTCGAAATAGTTAAAATTACTACAATGTTGCAGTTATTTTAACTATCATAAAATAACAGTGTAATAAATAAATCTATTGAGACTGGCATATTTCCTTCTCAATGGAAATATGCTAAGGCATTTCCATTGTTCAAAGCTAATGATCGAACGGACCGTTTTAATTAACTATAGGCCAATATCAGTTTTGCCTATGTTATCCAAGATATGCGAAAGAATAGTATATGATCAACTCTACATGTCTCTATCTAATAATAATATTTTAAATAAATATCAATCTGAATTCCGTTCTCTTCATTCAACAGTTACTGCTTTACTAGATGCAACCAATGAGTGATACCTGAATATGGATAATGACATGATAAATTTAATAACATTCCTGGATCTAGCTAAGGAATTTGATACTGTTTACTTTCCCATCATATCCTGTTAGAAAAACTAAATGTCTACGGCATCTGTGGAAAATCTCTAGACTGGATTGGATCATATTTGTTAAATAGACAGCAAAGTTGTGTTGTAGAAGGACATATTTCAAAACCTCAAAAAATAACTTGCGGTGTTCCACAAGGGTCTATTTTGGGGCCATTCCTGTAATTGCCTGCATGTCTGCAATATACAAAAGCACGCATGTATGCAGATGATACCTCATTAAGTGCTGCCTCTAAACCAACTAGTGAATTGCAATCTCACGTCAAGTGTGATCTTGACAGTGTTCACAAATGGCTCAAAGCTAATAAACTTAGTTTAAATCTGACTAAAACTGAATACATGTATACTGCTACATCAATTAAGTTGGCCAATTTAGGTAGAATTTTTCCAATTACAATAGGAAATCAACCGATTAAAAGGGTTAAATCGACTAAATGCCTGGGGGTATATTTTGATGAAAATATGTCCTGGAGTAAACATATAGATAATTTATGCAAAAAAGTTTGTCGTTCTATTAATGGTCTTAAACAAGCACGGAAATTTCTACCAAGTCAAACTCTGGTTTCCATTTAAAATTCACTTACTCAGCCTTATTTTGACTATTGTGACACTGTTTGGGGAAACCTAAGTAAAGGTCCCTCATCTTGTTCGCAAAAACTTCAAAATCGTGCGGTCCGTATTAGTAATTTTCAAGGTTATGATAGGAGATCTGCTGATACATTAGAAAAATTAAATTGGGAAAATGTATCGCAAAGAAGAGACAAACATTTATGCTTAATGGTTTATAAAGCTCTAAATAATGAAGTTCCTGGTTATTTAAATTACCTTTTTGTTAAGTGCTCAGATTATATTCCTTACAAGTCAAAACTTAGGGACAGTGAAATAAATTTAGCATTAACTCGAGCTCCCAAAACTGAATGTTTTAAGGGAAGCTTCTCGTATAGAGGTGTGCAAATGTGGAATTCTCTTCCACACGATTTTAAAATACCGCAATCACTAACTACTTTTAAAAACAAATTGTCTGATTTGAAAAATGTCATTGTGTATCTTAATTATTTTTATTTTATAAAACTTGTAAATATTGTCGTACGGATTTCATATAAAGAAGTGTCAACTTATGAAACTACCGTATTGAAATAAAAGTGAATCAATCAATCTGTCTGTCTGTCTGTCTGTCTGTCTGTCTGTCTGTCTGTCTGTCTGTCTGTCTGTCTGTCTGTCTGTCTGTCTGTCTGTCTGTCTGTCTGTCTGTCTGTCTGTCTGTCTGTCTGTCTGTCTGTCTGTCTGTCTGTCTGTCTGTCTGTCTGTCTGTCTGTCTGTCTGTCTGTCTGTCTGTCTGTCTGTCTGTCTGTCTGTCTGTCTGTCTGTCTGTCTGTCTGTCTGTCTGTCTGTCTGTCTGTCTGTCTGTCTGTCTGTCTGTCTGTCTGTCTGTCTGTCTGTCTGTCTGTCTGTCTGTCTGTCTGTCTGTCTGTCTGTCTGTCTGTCTGTCTGTCTGTCTGTCTGTCTGTCTGTCTGTCTGTCTGTCTGTCTGTCTGTCTGTCTGTCTGTCTGTCTGTCTGTCTGTCTGTCTGTCTGTCTGTCTGTCTGTCTGTCTGTCTATACGTACGCTTGAACAAAAACGTGATAATATTGTTGTTCATATCGGAACAAACAATCTGCACCACAACAGCCCCCAAGAGATTTCAGAAAAGATGATCAAGCTATGCGAGACCATCAAGAAAGATTGCCGAGTTGACTCCACGTAGAGACTCTAAAGAGCTTGAAGGAAAAAGAAAACAAGTGAATGAGGCAGTTCGATTACAGAGTCAATCGAAATCTTGGACTGTAATTAGTCATCCATGGCCAACACTTGACGAGCATTCATTCAACACAAGAGGAGTTCATCTTAATGGAAAGGGCTCCTCTCTCTTAGCAAAAGACTTCAAAAACTTTGTTTATTCTACTAAGTGACATGTTGATGAGACTGTTGGTAACGACACTAATGATTCAAACACTTCTAAAGGTATTTTCAATCAAATCAATCGAGATATGGTTTGGAAACTCAGCTAAAGTCTTCGGTCTATCTTTTTGTTCGCCTTTATGCATTTTTGTGCACGGTGCACGGTCACTGAACACATTGTATTTTAGTATAATGAACGAATTGTCCAATAGCAACGTTTCAGTTCAATCACTCAACCGTGCTATTTAAATATTAATAAACCTAAAACAAAGGTTGTGCACGGTGTAAGGTACGGTTCAACATAAAATCACAGCTCATTATCGGCGCTTTTAAGTTTGACGAGTTTCCAGACCATATCTCGATTGACTATGTTTCAATACGTCTCTAAATGTAAGTACTATTCCAGATATAAGAGGTTTAAAGATGGCCTCACTTAATATAACTAGTTTAATTTTTTATATTGATGAGTTACGTATATGGATAGAAAACCAAAATCTCGATCTCCTAGCCATCAATGAAACTAGACTTAATAAGTCAATTTCTAACAATCAAATAAGGCTTAAAGGATATGAATTTATCCGGCTTGATAGAAATCGTAATGGTGGTGGAGTTGGAATCTATCTACGTAACTCATTAAATTACATAAATCGATCTTCAATTTTGTCAGATAACATTGAGGCTATTTGCATTGATATTTTGAAATTTAAAAGTAAACTTTTCACTGTAATAGCAGCCTATAGACCTCCAAATACAAAACCAGACGAATTTTATACTAACTTGGATAAGACAATAAGAAAGATCGATTCTGAGAATAAGAATTACTATATCCCAGGTGATTTAAATATGATCTTAATTCCAATGATAATAACCAAGCGAAGCGTCTTTTAATGGAAATATGTGAACTTTATCAACTTGAACAGCTTATTTCCGAACCCTCGAGAATAACATCAAATAGTCAAACTCTTATTTGATGTTATTCTAACTAATAATCCAAGTAAAATTGCTATGAGCGGAGTACTATCATTAGGTATAAGTGATCATAATATGGTATACGCTATTCGGAAAATTTCTGTTGTAACTAAATCCACACACATAGTTAAATAAACAAGTCAGAAACTTTAAGAAATTTAATACTGAAGATTTTATACTTCACTTAACTCGCACACCTTGGCTTAGGATTATGAATTTTGAAAACCCTAATGAGATGTGGGTTGAATGGAAAGACATGTTTTTGTCAGTTGTGGATAAACACGCGCCGATTAAAACAAAAATAATTCGTAATAAGAAGTCACCATGGATAAATGCAAATGTTAAACAACTCATGATTGAACGTGATAAACTTAAAGATAAAGCCGGTACATCTAATGATCCTGTTAACTGGGCAAATTATAAGAATGTAAAAAATTTTACTAACAGCGAAATCAGAAAAACCAAAGCTAGTTACTTTAAGGAACATTTAAAAGCAAACTCCGGCAACCCGCGTGAATTATGCCATACAACAAATGATATTATGTCGCGTGAAAGAAAAACTGACAACAACATTCAATCTATTAAAACAGAAAGTGGCACCTTCGCGGACCCAGTGGAAATTTCTGAGGCTTTTAACAAACACTTTACTGAGGTTGGGCCAAATTTGGCTTCCAAACTCGGAGAGTCAACTAGAAGATATGATGAGTATATTAATGCAGCAAGTAGTGTTTTTAATTTGAATTCAATAAGCATCTCTGATGTATTATATCATCTAGAAAATTTATCCATCAGCAAAGCTGCCAGACTTGACAAAATCCCCTGCCGTCTACAATCATTGACAAAATTAGTTGAAACGACTTGAGTGAATCATGCAATGTTAATTGCAAGGCCTCTTTTTTGCATGAAATGCTATCCCCCCGTCCCCCCTTTTCAATGTTGATACTCTGAACATTTAAATGTAATGGCAGGTGACTGAGTGCAAATGGCAAACGTTTTGAGGTCCACAACATTGAAGTGGGGGGAAGGGGGAACATGAAGCCATTTCATGTTAGCTTTGTTTCAAGAATTATGTCAATGATTGTCTGAGAACAAATTGGACGCAAACGCAACAGATTTAATTCATAAAAATCAATTTTCTCTGATGGATTGACCATTAATGTTTTAAAATATGCTAAAGAAGAATATGTGGTTAGTTTATATGCATATTATATTGTCGAACGGGATTACAATAATTTTTTTGTAAGCATTTGAAGTTAAAGTTTTATGCGATGAGCAAGCGATTAATTACAGTTGTAGCCATTTAAGAGAAGTTGCGTATGCCACGGCTCACAGGCATAATGACCTGTGTGACGAAACAATTCGAAGAAGCCACTCTAGTTAAGAAATTACCAATTCATTTAGAAAAAGATTAGTAGTTTGATAAAGGAACTCTCGTCCTATTTAATTTCTATAGAACCGTGGCGAAGTCGAGTGGCTCATGTGCCGCTGGTTGCTCAATTACTTTGAATGATCATTTTTCGCGAAAGAACATAGTGGAATTAGTGTGGCAGCATAACAGGAATTATTTGTAAATAAAATTTAAGCGTCAGGAATGACATGGAATTTAGGCGGTTTCTGCAATCGATCGTATACGATTACGTTCAACCGGAGAAATGAGCCCGACATTTCTTGTTTTTTGAACAAATCTCCCAGGGGGTCTATCGCAACATGGCGCCTTGCTGCTTGGCCTTCGCTATATTGGACAAATAAACAGTGTTATAGAAATATTTCGAGTGAAATGAACTGTTTATAGTAATTTCTTAGCTACATCGTTCTATATCAATTCAGTTTACCATATCAATTCTGTATTTTGCCACACTTTACCACACTTTACCATGCTTATGTTAATAAATTAGATTATGACTCTTTTATATATGCAGATTGTGGTAAAGTGTGGTAAAGTGTACTAAATTTTAGTGTAAGTATATGGTAAAGTGTGATCAAATGCAACAATTATGTCCACTTAATGCTTAAATAGAGCTAAAGTTTAAAAACATCTTTGTGTAACGAGTATTTCAGTTGAAATTGCACTGAATATTATGCGAAGTTTGTGGTAAAGTGTGGTAAACTGAGCTTAATTTTAGCGATCTCGTACACAGCAAAGTGCAATGATATCTTAGAAGTATATATGTGTTGTCAACTATTTGTAATGATAAAAGTATAAGGAGAAATGTTTGGGTATCGATTATTTTTGTTGAAATCGAGCTGAACTCCTCGATTCATTGTTTATTTATGTTCCTTGACATATGAGCTCTTTTATAACACGGGTGCCAATTGTAACTTGAGATGAATTCGAAGCCTTGGGTAATTATTCTATTGACAAGTTTTTAATGAATGCAACTGGTGAAAGAATTTTTTCCCCCTTGCTGCAAACAATTTGTTCTGTTCTTTTGGGCATTAACTTAAGACAATTTCTTCACGACTTTTCTCTTTATATCAGCATGAATGGTCAAATAATTTAATGATTTGCTCAAGTGCAGGGTATACATTATCCTTCATGATAGGTCTGCAATAAAGTTATCGGCAGATTTTAATTTTACGTGTAGGTTTTGTGTCAGAATTATAAATTCATCATGGAAATACAGAGAGCGTGCGCAGCTTTTAAACCGACAATAATTTTGAACCTGATTTCCGCGTAGTGACAGTGAACATTAGGACGTCATGGTGACGTCATGTAATTAACCTTTAAAATTATCGTTTGCTGTTAGCGATCAATATATGTGTTAAACGTATGTGAGATCACTTTGCCCAGTCGTGGGTAAAATATGCCGTTTCTTTGCAACGAAAAATGTACGGAGAATTATTAACGTAAATTCAGACAACCATTGACAAAATTAGTTGAAACGACTTAATGGAGTGAATCATGCAATGTTAATTGCTAGGCCTCTTTTTTGCATGAAATGCTACCCCCCCGTCCCTCCTTTTCAATGTTGATACTCTGAACATTTAAATGTAATGGCAGGTGACTGAGTGCAAATTGAAGTGGGGGGAAGGGGGAACATGAAGCCATTTCATGTTAGCTTTGTTTCAAGAATTATGTCAATGATTGTAGTTAAAGTAGCCGCACCAGTAATTGCCGAATCAATCGAAGTCAATTGAAACCGGAACATTTCCGTCCGACTGGAAAGCTGCCCGTGTTACTCCAATTTACAAAGTGATGAAAAAGACGATCTAAACAACTACAGGCCAATTTTTGTACTTTCACCAATTGCAAAGTATTTGAAAGGCTTATACACAATTAGTTACACGAGTATTTTTCTGCTAACAATTTATTGTCCACGACTACTGAAATATTAGATGCAACAACGGAATGGTTTGTAAACATGGATCAAGGGAAACTTGAAGAACTTGGTTGGGTAACTCTTGCCAATAGACGCTCAAATAATAAAGCTATAATGATGTATAAGGTTTTGAATGATACTGCACCCTCTTATCTTAGAGATTTATTTCAAACACATCCAAGTACAATTAAACTACTCTCTAAGAAGTAGAGATACAAATGTTCTACTGCAAAAACCCAAAACCGAATACCTCAAAAAGAGCTTCAAATTTTCTGGAGGAAAGCTATGGAATGAGTTACTCAACGAAATAAAATTAGAAAATTCGCTAACTTCGTTCAAAAGAAAAGTGTCGTTACACGGTCTTACTCAATCTGAGTAGTTAAATTGTAAATAATATATTTTTATTGTTATTGTATGTTTTAATAACTCACCTTGTTCCGGCTCACATGAAAAGCAATTTATTGTAAATTGATTGTGATTCCGAGGTTAAATAAATTTTTCTCTCTCTCTTTTTCTCTCAGTGTCCGTGTCCGTGTCCGTGTCCGTGTCCGTGTCCGTGTCCGTGTCCGTGTCCGTGTCCGTGTCCGTGTCCGTGTCCGTGTCCGTGTCCGTGTCCGTGTCCGTGTCCGTGTCCGTGTCCGCGTCCGTGTCCATGTCCGTGTCGGTGGCGGTGTCCGTGTCCGTGTCCGTGTCCGTGTCCGTATCCGTGTCAGTGTCCGTGTGCGTGTGCGTGTCCGTGTCCGTGTCCGTGTCCGTGTCCGTGTCCGTGTCCGTGTCCGTGTCCGTGTCGGTGTCCGTGTCCGTGTCCGTGTCCGTGTCCGTGTCCGTGTCCGTGTCCGTGTCCGTGTCCGTGTCCGTGTCCGTGTCCGTGTCCGTGTCCGTGTCCGTGTCCGTGTCCGTGTCCGTGTCCGTGTCCGTGTCCGTCTCTGTGTCCGCGTCAGCGTCAGCGTCCGCGTCAGCGTCCGCGTCAGCGTCCGCGTCAGCGTCCGCGTCAGCGTCCGCGTCCGCGTCCGCGTCCGCGTCCGCGTCCGCGTCCGCGTCAGCGTCCGTCTCCGTGTCCGTCTCCGTGTCCGTAGCCGTGCCCGTGTGTCTCTGTTTCTCTGTGTGTGTGTGTGTGCGTGTGTGCGTGTGTGCGTGTGTGCGTGTGTGTGTGCGTGTGTGCGTGTGTGCGTGTGTGCGTGTGTGCGTGTGTGCGTGTGTGCGTGTGTGCGTGTGTGCGTGTGTGCGTGTGTGCGTGTGTGCGTGTGTGCGTGTGTGCGTGTGTGCGTGTGTGCGTGTGTGCGCGTGTGCGCGTGTGCGCGTGTGCGCGTGTGCGCGTGTGCGCGTGTGCGCGTGTGCGCGTGTGTGCGTGTGTGCGTGTGTGCGTGTGTGCGTGTGTGCGTGTGTGCGTGTGTGCGTGTGTGCGTGTGTGCGTGTGTGCGTGTGTGCGTGTGTGCGTGTGTGCGCGTGTGCGCGTGTGCGCGTGTGCGCGTGGGTGCGTGGGTGCGTGTGTGCGTGTGTGCGTGTGTGCGTGTGTGCGTGTGTGCGTGTGTGCGTGTGTGCGTGTGTGCGTGTGTGCGTGTGTGCGTGTGTGCGTGTGTGCGTGTGTGCGTGTGTGCGTGTGTGCGTGTGTGCGTGTGTGCGTGTGTGCGTGCGTGTTGCGTGCGTGCGTGCGTGCGTGCGTAGCGTGATACACGCCATGATAGCGTGTCGAGAACATCGGCTGACCTAGCGTCATAAGTGGCTCCCGTAATTACTCTTGCCGCGTGAGATTGAAATTTTTGTAATTTATCTTGGAGCAATTTACCACAGTTATCCCATAAAGGGGAACAATAATCAAAGTAAGGTTGCACTAGTGCTTTGTATATGGTTTCTAATGTGTTGGCAGGGACATAAGGTTTAACCCGTCTAATAGCCCCAATACCAGCACCTGCCTTTTTGCATATAGTCTCAATATGTTTTTCCCAGCTCAGTTTTTCGTCGATTTCTACACCCCAAACATTTATGAGAGGTAGTTCGAGAGACTGGTTCGTTATTCAACAAGACACGACTATCGCCAACCTTATTATTAAGATTATATGGCGACCCAATAAACATCAGTTTCGATTTGGTTGGGTGATGTTGTAGCTTATTCTTGGCAAGCCAAGTTCGGATATTGTCCCCTCGTGTTCGTGTGGTTCGCGAAGCGGGCCTCGCGACGCGAGGGTACTAATCTCGACGTTGTGGGCGGTAAGTCGGGTCGGGGATTGTACCCATGTTGGCGGTTTGGAGTATCCATTTATATATATATATATATATATATATATATATATATATATATATATATATATATATATATATATTTATTTATAAGTAATGATCAACGTAGACCACGTTGGGGATCCGTGGGGTGATGGTGGTTAAAAGGGTACACATGTTTCAGTGTAGTTTTTTATGTCAAAAAATATCATTTTCGTTCGAGTTTGAGTACAAGACTACAAAATTTCGGAGAAGAAAAAATGTTTATAAGCTAGCTAGAAAAAGACAAGAGAGAGGGAAAGATAAGAGAAAGAAACAAGCGAACGAACGAAGGGAACAGGCCGAACAGCACTAGGCCAGAGCAAGATACAAGGAGAACTACAGTATATTAAAGCGACTTGAGGAAAAAAAAACACAGCGTCTAAAATTACATCAGAGTTTATAGTCGAAGAGACGAAAAGAGCGACTCGCGATATCAAGGCTAAACACGATATCTAGAACTACATCAGCGGAGAGAGGAACAGCGAAGAGAAAGGCTAGAAATTATGCCAGAAAACACAGCAAAAAGAATAGCAGAAGAGAAAGAGAGACAGCGAAGAGAAAAACTTGAATTCGTGACTGAGAGATGGTATACGAAGGTACAGAGATATTTTTTAAAACTTTTATTTATTAATAACAAAAGAAAACGATATATCTCTGTGTAGGAATTGTTGGTGGCATACATGTACTGTACAATCATGTATTTGACATTTTCATACATTCACTGTACTGCACATTGTTTTGTATAGTCTATATTTCTAGATGTATGCATTATGATTTATTGTAAATTCATCAATTGGAGTAATTCCTAGCTATTCCTCCCTGGAATGTCAGGCATAATTTGCAAACTTTTTATGCCTGGGAGTGGGGCATTTATCTACAGTACTGTTCGAGGTACTGTTTATCTAAAGCTGAAAAAATTCTGGTTGCTAATCTAGTCACATACTTGCTGTGGTATAATAAGCCAATTAAACAGCAATATAACAGGGTTGTCAAAATATTGTATTTTGTGCAAAAAGACAATATAATTTGTACTGGTATGCTACAATGGGAGGTACGGGACTCCCATATATTGAACATACAGGGATGTGCCACTGGAAAGGGAATGGTTTTCATTTTTAATTTGGAACACAGGGTACCGGTGTAATAATTATCACACTTTTGATCTGCTGCAAGGTCTGTTCTTATATGCTGGTGGCAGTCATTTACTCCATTCTTTCAGTTTGGAACAGGGTACCATTTTTGGCCATTTTGTGTGAAGCCATGCAATTCCTTTGTCTGGAGTAACCAGGGGCGTACCACTGAACCCTTAAATTATGTTGGAATTGAAGGCAGAGTGCATTAATAATAATAAACAATGAACACGAGGGGTTTGCATTAATGTATTTCTAGTTTAGGTCGGCATTTAAGTTTCAACAAGTGTGTCAAAATTAGATGATGATGAAGATATTTGCGTGTCATCTGCATAAAGGCATGGTGTTGTACATTTCAGACATTCTGGCATGTCGTTAATGTATAATAAAAACAATAATGGGCCCAGTATCGAACCATGGGGAACTCCACATATTATTTTTCTAGGTAATGATGTGTGACCATTGACAAAGCACACTTGTTCCCTGTTTGTCAGGTAGGATTCAAACCATTTTAGTTCGAGATTAACGACTCCAAATTGATTATTTATCTTGTTTAACAGAATCGTGTGATTTATTGGGTCAAACGCTTTTCTGATGTCGAGAAATACAACGCCATTTAACATGCCATTGTCCATATTCTCCAACCATTGATCGCACATTTGGATGAGTGCGGACACGGTCGAGTGTTTTGGACGAAATCCCGATTGAAATTTCGAGAAAATCGAGTTTTCGGTCAGATACTTATATATCTGGCCGAAAACTTCTTTCCAAAAACCTTACTTATTATCGGCAGTATCGAAATAGGCCGGTAATTTTCACAATTCCTTCTGTCATCGGATTTAAAAATTGGTGATATCCGGGCTTGTTTCCATTCGTTTATATATATGCCCGTCTTAAGAGACAAATTGAAAATAGCAGTCAGCGATGACGCGATTATATCTGCCGACATCTTAAGAATTTTGGCAGGTATGTTATCCATACCTGTAGCTTTCGACACCTTTAGTTTCCTCAAACTTGAGACTACATTGATTAGGCTAATTTCAGAGAACCTGAAACGAATGCCTGGACAATGGTCAACGCATACATCAGTATTTGGTTCGTCACACGGTTGGTTGGTTAAATCATTTACTTCAGATGCTAATTTCGGCCCGATATTTATAAAATATTCATTAAAAGCTTCAGCTATATGTTTATCATCCGAAACAACTGTGTTATTGATTAAAAGTTCATTTACATTGGTCGATTTACTATTTCCACTCAACAGAGTATTTATCAAGGACCAATTTCTTTTTTACATCTTTAGAGTGTGAGCAATCTTTGATTTTTTCTCGAAAGAATTTGGATTTGGCACTACGTATTTCAACATTAACTCTATTACGTTCAGTCTTATATATTTCCCAGTGTATCGGGGAAGCATATTTTATTGCTTGCTTTTTATGAAAATCCCTATTCCTCATAGATTGCTTGATTTTCGGTGTAATCCAGGGGACTGGATCCCTTCTTGTCCTCTTGTGCCGAAGAGGCGCATGTCTATCAAGTATCTCAAGGAAAAGGGATTTCCACACTCGCCAGCATACATTAGGGTCATCGAATTGATGTACTGTATCCCATGGGACTTGCGATATATCTTCAATAAAATCATTTTCGACGAAGTTTTTAAAATCTCGGACTTTTCTAAGTTTAGATTTCGGCAAAGTGATTTTTTTTACTGCAAAAATCATGCTATGGTCAGATATCCCAAGGTGGATAACACCAGAATTGGATATGTTTTCTGGTCTATTGGTAAGAATTAAATCGATTAGGGTAGCCGATGTCTCTGTCACCCTCGTTGGCTCATTAATCAACTGATCACACTGGTAAAGCGAACATTAAAATTGTAGTCTCCTTGTATGGAGATCTGAATTTATTCGAACTTTGTTGATATTCGTGTTGTTGCAGTTTCAGGGCAGTGACCAGGCTGCTTTTCTCTTGCTCTAGATGGGGTTTTTTTGTGTGTGTGCACACACACACATTTTTTTTGTGTGTGTGTGTGCGTGTGTGTGTGTGTGTGTGTGTGTGTGTTTGTTTGTTTGTTTGTTTGTTTGTTTGTTTATTTGTTTGTTTGTTTGTTTGTTTGTTTGTTTGTTTGTTTGTTTGTTTGTTTGTTTGTTTGTTTGTTTGTTCGTTCGTTTGTTCGTTCGTTCGTTCGTTCGTTCGTTCGTTCGTTCGTTCGTTCGTTCGTTCGTTCGTTCGTTCGTTCGTTCGTTCGTTCGTTCGTTCGTTCGTTCGTTCGTTCGTTCGTTCGTTCGTTCGTTCGTTCGTTCGTTCGTTCGTTCGTTCGTTCGTTCGTTCGTTCGTTCGTTCGTTCGTTCGTTCGTTCGTTCGTTCGTTCGTTCGTTCGTTCGTTCGTTCGTTCGTTCGTTCGTTCGTTCGTTCGTTCGTTCGTTCGTTCGTTCGTTCGTTCGTTCGTTCGTTCGTTCGTTCGTTCGTTCGTTCGTTCGTTCGTTCGTTCGTTCGTTCGTTCGTTCGTTCGTTCGTTCGTTCGTTCGTTCGTTCGTTCGTTCGTTTGTTTGTTTGTTTGTTTGTTTGTTTGTTGGTTTGTTTGTTTGTCGGTCCGTCGGTCGGTCGGTCGGTCGGTCCGTCTCTGTCTCTGTCTCTGTCTCTGTCTCTGTCTCTGTCTCTGTCTCTGTCTCTGTCTCTGTCTCTGTCTCTGTCTCTGTCTCTGTCTCTGTCTCTGTCTCTGTCTCTGTCTCTGTCTCTGTCTCTGTCTCTGTCTCTGTCTCTGTCTCTGTCTCTGTCTCTGTCTCTGTCTCTGTCTCCGTCTCCGTCTCCGTCTCCGTCTCCGTCTCCGTCTCCGTCTCCGTCTCCGTCTCCGTCTCCGTCTCCGTCTCCGTCTCCGTCTCCGTCTCCGTCTCCGTCTCCGTCTCCGTCTCCGTCTCCGTCTCCGTCTCCGTCTCCGTCTCCGTCTCCGTCTCCGTCTCCGTCTCCGTCTCCGTCTCCGTCTCCGTCTCCGTCTCCGTCTCCGTCTCCGTCTCCGTCTCCGTCTCCGTCTCCGTCTCCGTCTCCGTCTCCGTCTCCGTCTCCGTCTCCGTCTCCGTCTCCGTCTCCGTCTCCGTCTCCGTCTCCGTCTCCGTCTCCGTCTCCGTCTCCGTCTCCGTCTCCGTCTCCGTCTCCGTCTCCGTCTCCGTCTCCGTCTCCGTCTCCGTCTCCGTCTCCGTCTCCGTCTCCGTCTCCGTCTCCGTCTCCGTCTCCGTCTCCGTCTCCGTCTCCGTCTCCGTCTCCGTCTCCGTCTCCGTCTCCGTCTCCGTCTCCGTCTCCGTCTCCGTCTCCGTCTCCGTCTCCGTCTCCGTCTCCGTCTCCGTCTCCGTCTCCGTCTCCGTCTCCGTCTCCGTCTCCGTCTCCGTCTCCGTCTCCGTCTTCGTCTCCGTCTCCGTCTGTTTCCTCAACGTTTAATTTAAGTCCAACTACACCAAGTACGGTTTTTAAACTATTAAGTACTAGTCCCCGAGCCCGGACGTAGGGCCGAAGGCCCGGAGCCCGGGTGAGGGTGCTAATCTCGACACGCGTGGAGTCCATTTTACACGCGTGTAGAAAAAGCAAGGTGGGGATTTTGAGTTATTTGAATATTTATATATTTAGTCCTTGATAGGATGTTCAAGTTGCGCCGTAAAAATTTGGGGGGACTGGTAACAATATGAAGCCGGAAATTGATTGGCTAACGTCAACATTTAAAGTAATTTAGTGATCACGATAGCAAAATAAACCGTCTTTTAATATAGCGAAATCGTTTATTGTTGACGAGAAATTCTGGATCATAGAGATCATATACTCTGGACGGGAATAAAGAAAGTCACTTTTTGGATCAGTTAGTACATCTATTTCGAAGGAACAGAGAGAAAAACTGAGGAAAAATTGTTTATTGTGAGTAAAATGGAAACTAAAAGAGGGCAGCAAGAATAAACTCGAAGGTATAAAATTTCCGTGCTAAGACTATTAAAGTCACTATTAAAAGGTTAGCTGAAGTTTTTCATATTTTCTCGACCACTGTCCACTGAAAATATATTTTCGAATGAAAGTTTCCCTTTCGTTTCATCTTGAGAGATATCAATTTTATTACGTTGATGGTTTTTGCTGCGCGGTATGTATGTTTTCCATATTTTTCTTGACCACTGTTATCTCTTTTTGAATGAAAATTTGCCGTTTGATTAATCAAAAACAGTCTATTTATACTGCCATATTTTTATTTTCTCTGATTTCTGGTATTCAATCTCTTAAATAGATTCGCTAATTTGTTTTCTGTGGTGTTTTTCGACGTGTTTTCTAGTGTTCTTGACTTTGACGTTTAATATTTTAAAACAACATACTCTTTTGATTATTGATATGAACTTTGTCAATTTTCGCCGCTGTTTTTCCTTATTTTTGCCTGAAACCTTACCTGTTACTTTTTCATGGCAATTTGATTGTACTGGTTTGTTTTTAGTTCTATTATACTTATAGTTTTCGATCTATTAATTTTAATACGTTGGTTTTTCTGTCATTGTGAAACAGACAAGGAAGCCATTTAAACGCTTGCAAAATCTAAATTAAGATCACTTTGGCAACGTCCATGTAAACAGAATATTACATTCATACAGAGCGTAAACTAAGTTTTCCTTTTTGTTCAATTTTGCAATTCATGTAGTTGAAACAATTAGCCACTTTAGTCTTTGTAATTATCGTTTGCTTTTGCCGTGTCTCGCTGAGAATGCCATGAAGTGAGTCGGACGACGAGAACGTGACACATTTTTTTTTCGAATAAAGATTTGTTGGGGTTTTTTGCTTCATCTTGACAGTCCGATTTTACTGTACTATATTTACTTCGGTTCGATGACAGTGGTGTTATAATATATTAAGAAAAACTAATTGGATGCTTATTTGAAGAAAATTATGTATTAAAAGCGGGCGAGGGGTTGTTGCGTTCATGTATTTCTAGTATGGTTATATAACAGCTATACAGCTATAACGGTGTTAACATGCAGACGTGTTGTCAAACTGCCGCTTGACGACAAGAGCACCAAAAGTTTTGATTATCTCTATCTATCGGACCGGAATGAGTTATGTAAAAGTATGGTTATATTTCAGCTATACAGCTATAACGATGTTAACATGCAGACGTGTTGTGAAACTGCCGCTTGACGACAAGAGCACCAAAAGTTTTGATATCTCTATCTTTTTTTCCCAGTATTTAGCGTTTATCCTAATAACTTTGGCTGCTAACATATTTAGCTGTGTTATATCTAACATATTTACCAAAGTATCGTTAGCTACGACATTAAAGGTGCCCTCCAGTCCGTTCTGCACATGCGCGACATTCCATTCTGTGTGTCCTCACCACAGGTTTCCTCTTCGCTATTTATATAATTATTTTACTTCTGAACATCAACAAGATGGAGGCAAGCACGAGTCAGGCGAGTGAAAGTTCTGTTGATCCAGGAGAAGTTTCATACCCAAGAGACGAGGATAAGAAAGTGAGAAGAGAAAAAGTTTTTGGCAGAAAGAGATGCAACTAAAATTCATCTGTACGAGCAGTTCAATAGATGGCGGAAATTGAAACAGCAGATCGACGCGAAGACAAACAAAGAATTAAGTTGCAGCTTTACTGCTTGATAATTATTACTCTGTAAGACCAACAGTCAACTCAAGGTATATCGAGCTTCTTACCACCAGAAAGTCCTGGGTATGTTTGGTAAAATTCTGTTGGAGTAAAATAGGTATTTGGGAACCTCTGTGCCCCAGAATACTAATAGCTGTATGTTTCTTTACCTAGCCCATGTCATTCATCCTTCAATTTTGTTCCATTCGCCATGTTATAGTGTACTAGTGGCAGTGAATGGCACAAAAGTACATGATGTGCCACATTTAACCTTCCAAATTCTGTGGTAAAAAAGACATTCAGACAGACAGACAAGGCTCTATATCGGTGTTATATAAAACCTGTAATAATGATTGTTTTCACTTGTGGAATGGTACAAATATTTTTATTCAGTGAGAGATAAAAGGTAACATTGAACTATTCTGACCCCTCATTGAATGGAATATTCTATGTTTCACCTCTTGAAAATATTCTTACTATTGCAGTGACGAACATTCATAATTAATTTTGCACATAATAGTAGAGCATTCTAATTGTTTATATGAGTAATAAACATTTCCTGAAATTGTTTAATGCCAATGGCTTCAAATCGAGGTTGTTGACGAGTTCATAATGCATTCATTGTCTTCTTACATGGCATGCAACCACGTTTTGAGCTGTTGTCATTGCCCATGAGGAAGTGCTTACTACACATGTAAAAACGCACAAGTTGTTCACGGTTGTTAACAGGCGTGAACAATGTTGTGCTGCACCCCGTTAACAAGTTGTCAACAAGTTGTTCACTTATATTTCGAACAACTTGTTCACGGATAAATCAACAGTCATGAGCAAGTTATTCGAACAGTACACTTTTTATAGCCAACAGCGTCGTTCGCACATGATACAACATGTTGTAACAGCATGACGAAATAACAACGATGAACAACAATGTTACAACAATGGTGAACATGGTTGATGTATCAACACATGCTTCGGTTGTTACAACATACGTGAACAATGGTTGTTGTTTCATCAAGCAGTAACAACTTGTTGAAACAATGATGAACAATGTTGCTAATTCATCAGTGTTGTTCACACATGATAACAACGTTGTTACAGCATTGTTCAGGCAACAATGCTGTAACAACTTGTGAGATTTTTACACGTGTAGTATATTATAGGTTTGAAGTAGTATACAAAATGGGGATTCTAGCACACTTTTATATGAGGCCGTCCCAGCCCTCTGGAGGGCTCCCAACGCAAGTTCTGATGGGGTATCTCAACGCAAAAACGCTCCAGCCCATACAGCACGTTGAAGGATAGCCCCAGGGACGGCCCACCACCCCCGCCGGCCAGCTCTCTCATTTAGATAGTAGAGATACCTGGGTATTCACGTTGTAATATGAAGGGTTACTGTTGAGTTCGTTGTAGTCGCCATTGTTTCAATATATTATTATAAACTACATCGGACACACACTCTGTGGAAGCATACAAGAACTGAGTTTTATTTTACATCAAGTGCGTTTATGTTACAAAGTGTTGAATTACGATTGGTCAGAATAATCATTAATTATGCTACATATGGTATAACAGGAGATGTATTGTCCTAATCATATCATTGGTTAACTAAACTAAATAATCAAAACTAATTACGTCATTATTATATGAAGTATTACGAGCATAACTTAACACCCCAACTTGCTCTTATGCTGATTGATACTTCCCTGAAATAAATGGTCTAAACTTATCTAACTTGACTTTACTAACTGGCTTTGTGAAGATATCTGCAACATTTTCATTCGTTGAAAAATATGCTAATTCTATACTACCTACTTGAACTTCACTTCGAATGAAATGATACTTCACATCGATATGTTTTGATCTTTTATGATACATAGGGTTCTTAGCTAAATTGATTGCACCTTGGTTGTCACCATTTAACAGAACACTATATCCTGCTTGAACAATTTTTAGGTCAACACACAGATGTTTCAAAAATTTTGCCTCCTGCACTTCATCTGTCAGTGCCATATACTCTGCCTCACATGTTGACAGTGCAACAGTTGGCCGTTTTCGACTTCTCCACGAAACTAAAGGACCCTCATCTAACAACAGAAAACTGTAGCCAGATATGCTACGCCTATCACAAACATCACCTCCCCAATCTGAGTCACAAAACCCAATAAGTTTTAGAGTGGTATCAGACTTCCTAAATCTCAAGCTATGCTCAACTGTGCCTTTCAAATATCTTAGAACATGTTTTGCAGCATTAAGATTTGCTTCAGTGGGTTTCGACATGTTTTGGGAAAGCTTCGTAACTACGTAACACAAATCAGGCCTCGTACCTGTCATCACATATATCAAACTTCCAACTATCACCCTATAAAGAGTTGTATCTTTCAACTCGGGCGATTTCGCATCCACAACCTTATCTAAACCTAGTACCGCTGGGGTGACATTTGGCTTGCGTTCTGCAAGGCCAAATCTTACCAACAGTTTCTCAATATATTGCTTTTGACTCATTTCAATTGCACCTTCGGAGCATTTGAATTCTGTACCCAAGAACCATGACAATACCCCTAGATCTTTCATTTTAAATCTACTGCTTAAAGAATCTTTTACACTCTGCAAAAGAATTTTATTGCTAGCAGCAATTATGAGATCATCAACCCAAATGATAATAATTGCACATTGATTTGTACCAACATTACGAGTGTAAACACATGGGTCAGCAAGTGATTGAGCGAAACTTTCCTTTAAAAGATAGCAATGTAGTACGTTGTTCCAATTTCGCCCACTTTGCTTAAGACCGTACAAAGACTTTTTCAACTTACACACTAACCTCTCACCATTTTTTTCTACCCTTTCAAAACCTTCTGGCTGTTCCATGAAAATCTCACAGTCTATTGGGGCATTTAAATAGGCTGTTTTTACGTCCATCTGGTGGACAAGCATATCATTCTGGACTGCTTGCTGTAGCAAAACACGAATAGAGCTCATCCGAGCGGTTGGGGAAAAGGTTTCATGGTAATCAATACCAGGAATCTGTGAGTAGCCTTTTGCTACGTAACGAGCTTTGTACCTTTCAGCCTTACCTGGTCCTGTTTTAACAGTATAGACCCATAGACCCACTCCCCCCCCCCCCCCACTCCCTCACGGCCTTTTGGGGGTGGAACCAACTCAAAGGTTTCACTGCCTTCTAAGGCCTCAATCTCTTCGTTCATGGCTTTTTCCCATTTATTTCTCTCTGGAGAATGAATTGCTCGGTAATAGGTAGTTGGGATATCAAGGGTTCGATAGCAATAATCGACTGCACGTGTTGCTGCATCGTCAACAACCTTACCAGTTACATATTCATTCAAATATGTTGGCTTAGTGCGGGTTCGACTAGGGTACCGTGGATTATCATCTACACTTTCAGTGCCATTTGCACTTTCATACCCTTGGGCTGGGATTGTGCTCTCACTAGCAACAGGCATAGACACCTTACCGGGGAGAAGTTCCCCTTCCTGCTCACCTGAATCAACCTTAGATTCATGGTTGCCCTCATTGAAAAATTTCACACACCTTACGCTACACGTTCAACCTTATTAGAATCAGGGCAAAAAACAAGATATGCAGGATTTCTTTTATTACACCCCACGGATATACCCTGTCTGCATCTAGGGTCTAATTCCTTTGCATTCTGCACATATGCACAACAAACAGAACCAAAGACATGCATATTGCTCAAATTTGGTTTAGATCCTGTAAACGCATCATAAGGAGTTTTGCCCAATCTCACATTAAAGCAACGATTTCTGGTGTAGGCTGCTGACATCACAGCACAGGTCCACATGGACTTTGGCAAGTTTGCCTCAAGCAACAAACATCTAGCCATATTGAAAAGACTCAACCACGCCCTCTCCACAGTTCCATTCTGGTGTGGGAAATACGGTGCACTAGTCTCATGCCTTATCTTATCTTCTCGAAGAATAGATTTGAATTTTTGACTAGTGAACTCTGTGCCATTGTCACTCCTGACACGTTTGATCTTCCCATAAGGAGCAGCATCAGCCAAAAAATGCTGTAATGCTTCTGGGGTATCACTCTTACATTTAAGAAAATAAACTATAATAATCCCTGAATAGTCATCAACAAATGACAAAGCATACTTGAAGCCATCTCTTCCTACAGGATCAATAGGACCAACCAAGTCGCAGTGCACAAAATCTAATGGAGCAGTTGCTCTTTTATCTGGGGATCTATTCCTAAATTGGCACATTTTACCTTCAGTGCAAACTTTGCACTCTACTTCATCATAGTTGGAAATATCCATACCTTCTACAACATTTTCCAACTTCCGAACATCACCATAATTACAGTGACCAAGGATTTTGTGCCATTCATGCAGAGAACATGCACTACTCTTAGAGGACGAAATACTATTTAAATAATATAACCTGCCTTTTTGTTCCATTTCAAACGTTGTGCCATCAGGACATTTGAGCTGTTTAACCTGCTTTTGTAAACTAGTACTAGCCCCCTTTTCCATTGCAGCATGCACTGAAAAAATATTCTGCTCATATGACGGAACATACAGTGCTTCACGTGCATTACCATTTTCGTCATAAAGTTTAACTATGACATTTCCTTTACCTAGTACCACGTTGGCTTCACTGCCACCAGCGAGTTCTATAACATTTGCACTAGGATTAAAATCTTTATCAAAGTCCACAAATTTTGATTTGTCATTTATAATGTGACTTGTGGCTCCAGTATCTACTAATAAACTAGAATTACTCTCATTAATTATACCTGCTTTACTATTTGTGTCCTCGGTCATAAAGGCAAACGTATGTTCATTGTCCTTACGTGGCGTTGTTTTCTCAGCTGCTTTCTTCGCCGCATCTTTCTTCTTCCGGCAATTCTTCGTCTCGTGGGTTTTACTCTTACAGTTGTTACACCATTTCTCCGACGTCTTCGACAGACACTCCGCGCTTTTGTGTCCCTTTATCCCGCATTTAAAACAATTCCCATCGAACTTTTGCTTCGTCAACATGATGTTGTCCCCCGCGTTGTCCGTCTTCACACCGTGCGCCTTTGCGCTTTCCTCGTGGCTTCGCAGGGCGCTTTTGAATTTGGTGAAAGTCATTTGTTTTTCCCTTTGCACAACCACCGTAGCAAACGTGTTGTATCCACTCCGTAGGCCCTTTAAGACCATTTCGATTAACAATGCATCGCTGATAACTTCGTCCGCGTCTCGTAACGCTGTTGCGGATGACTCAGCTCGTATGACATAGTCGACTATTGTCTCGTTATCTCGTTTCTTTAGGGTTGTCAGTTCGGTATAAAGCGCAATTATTCGTGGCTTTCCCTTTCCTTGGTAGTGTTGCCTGAGGATTTCTAGCGCTTTTCTCCCATCGTTTCTTGCGTCCCGTATCACTAGCGATAAACTTCTGTCGTCCAAACATTGCACGAGTTCGGCGAAGGCATCTGCTTGCTTCGATGCGTCCGGTGGGTCTTCCTCGCTTGCGTCTCGCACGAATACATTATACAGCTTTTGTATCCGCATATAGCCCTAGGAATTTCACTTCCCACAATTGGTATTTGCTTTCGTTACCGTCGAAAAGCAAGCCTCTTCTGGGCCCATAACCTGTTGAGTTAGAAAATACAGTATTCAAGTTTTGGAAATGATCCGTTTCACCTGGCATTGTTATGAAGAGCTAATCCTGACTTACTGAATTATCAGAAAGTTATTAGAAAAGACTATATTGATAAACAACTACTAACTAGTTTATTATTCTTTAATGT
Source organism: Corallium rubrum (assembly GCA_964035015.1). NCBI lineage: Eukaryota > Metazoa > Cnidaria > Anthozoa > Scleralcyonacea > Coralliidae > Corallium > Corallium rubrum. Next base: position 414,547 of record CAXIUP010000036.1, on the reverse strand, counting down.
AATAGATAAATCCCGAGAACGAGGGATTTATGCTATATAAAGACTCGAGGACGCGCAGTGTCCGAGGGCTTTATATCGCATAAATCCCGACGTTAATCTGACTTAATTTACTATTGAGGAGGTTTTCCAACAAAGTTTTGTCTATTTTTCTACCTTGGACAAAGATTTTCCTAGTTTTTTTTCTTCATTTCTTATCAAATTAGCATTCAAGGGCTTTATGCGATATAAACCCCTCAAAAGAACAAAGAAAACCGACTCAATAATAAATTAAGAGCATTTAAATCAGCCTCGTGCTTGTGTTTATAATTAAAAAGAATGTTTAGTTTACATAAGGACAAAGGTAATGCCTGCGAATTAATATTTGATAAATTACAAATGGTATTTGTAAAAGAATATTACATTGCTGGTCATTAATGAATATGGTCTACAGTATGTTGTAGTTACAAGGGTGACTCAAAAGGACTAGGATTGGCTTGTCCTGAGGTTACCTATAAAAGATTTACACAGTATATATTGGGTCAGCCCTTTTAGCAAAAGATTAATCAGAACGATAAGTGTTATCAACTTCATACGTTGTTAGCATTATGGCATTGCTAATTAGCGATGGGGCTTATGCTGGTTTAAAGCATGCTTTTGTTATCACCACCAAGCATCACTTTAACGCTAGATGCTCTCTTAACACCAAAGCGAGACTTAGTGGTAATAATGTATACCAGCGTAAGCCACAATTGCCAGACTCAGGAGTCCCTATTACCTGACTGGACTTATCTTTCCATTTACAAACACTTACTGATTTTTTAAACAAAGTGAAACAGTTAAAGTCTAGAAGGGCGAAAACCTGTGTAAATACCATTCGGTGATAGGTATCTTGCTCGTATGGCAAGCACACAGCAGCTTGGCACCACTCTTCAATTGCCTTGACCTAAGCGGCCATGCAGCTGCCATAAAACAAACTGTCTATACGCAGCATGTCTGAAATTTTCGTTGTTCCGGGGATGGTCGTCCAGAACAACATCTTCCCTGTACCTCATGGCTATATCAAGGACATTACCATCAAAGACGAGTTGCTGGAACAGAGGTGTTGTTGACATACATGGCATTTGTCGGCGGCTGCAACACATATTTTCCTCTGGTGTTGCCATCACTCGACAAAGACCGCAGTGGCACCAGTCAGGAATATCATTTTGTGGAGGTGGTGGTGGTGTACTGGACCTGGATGTGGCTGTAGATTTTGTACCACCTCTCCATTTACCAAGTCAGCAAATACTGCTGGTTGCCTTCTCAATAGCTCTAAAGCCAGCCTCTGTAGAACATCCAAATTAAGATTTTCCACCAAATTCTGCCAATTAAATAAATTGTTTTACAAGTTTAATATGATTGGGGGATTTGTGTTCATGCTGTCCAGATATTAAGAAAAGTAACATATTGAAATTTGATAATTTAAAGACTTTTTAATAAGAAATATACTTCAGTGAGTGTCCAACAAATTATGAACCAATTTTGAAGTTTTAACCCCAGTACATTTTCATTCGGTTTTAATAATATTTGACCCATACATAAATTATAGTTGTGCCACAAAGTTGCTGTACGTAGCCAGATGAAATATAATACCTGTAACTGTTGATCATGTGCAAACAAGTCTTTGCTCAGCATTCTCTTCAGCAACTAAGCCACCCCGACCTCTGCCTCTCCCTCTGTTTACTCTCCCTCTGCTGCCTCTGCCTCTTCTTGGTCGTCTTCGCCCTTATTCCTCGCCCAAACCGCAACCACCTCTGTCAGCTCGACAGCCACGGCGGCGTCCTCGAGAACTTACATGCCTTTACAAGAACATATCGATATATTGTCGGTATTTGGCACTTGTGCAATTTTTTCGATCTCGCTTTGTTCGATATCGTTTAAACTGAAGCTCTCATCCATTATTAATGGCGGAGTTCAGGCGTGAATGAATAATTACTAAGTACTTCATATAAAAATAGTTATAGTGTGTAATAACATTAATAACATACGATGTAAACAAAAAACTCGCGCATGTGCAGAACGGACTGGAGGGCACCTTTAACAAAAGTTCTGACAGACTGCCGAATCACCACAACAAGGAATTTGTTCTTACAAATATATATTCATTGACGTTGTTTGTGTTAAAAGCTTTGGATGCTAACATATTTAATTGTGTTATTAACATAGTTTAGCAAAGTTTGTTTATTCTACCATATTTGGCTCATTTAACCGTGTATTTCACATAGTTGTTAACAGCTACGATGTTGAAGAAGTCCTGGCAGACTGTGTCGACCGACAACCATGCAGAGCACGGAAACTACTTTGATATACTATTTGTTCTTACGACGTTCATTGCTTGTGTGTTGACTTCTTTGGCTGCTAATTATTTAACCGTGTTATTAACATAGAACAGTTACTACAATGTTAACTGCTTCTGGCAACAGCTGTAAATGTTAACAACTTCCGGAGTTAACAGCTCACAGCTTTTATACAGTATTGCATGGTGTCTACTGTGCGCATGTGCACAAAAGCGTATTGTTAATTCCAAGGACACTTGGGCGTAACACATCGTATGTCCTGGGGGTCGGGGGGCCGTGATCTCAAATGACTGAAGTATTATGCCTTTCAGCTTACCTTTTAATAGACCACTTTCATAATGGCCACCGCTTTAAATATTCTCTTATGTGAATCTAAATGAACCTTTCTGACCTCGTTATAAGGCAAAAATTCTTTTGAATTGCGGACACACAAACGAGGCTAGAAAGGCTCATTTAGATGCACATAAAAGAATATTTAAATTAATCGCTATTATGAAAGTGGTCTATATACGATTATTGAAACTATTGCTTGTTTGTGGTGCTTAATTTTCTAACGACAATAATCGTAGCTGTTAAATTCTGCATCTATTAAAATATCTATCTTATCCAAATCAAATATTATAATGTAATCGAAATAGAATTTATACAGTCGAATCAACAATTACGGCAATTTTTTTTAAGCTTTCTAACGTTGAAAATCAACGTTATTTCAACGCTGTTTCCTCGTTAATATCGACGTTAAATCAACGTTGCTTTAACGTTAAAACAACTTTGTTTCGACGTTGATTCGACGTCACATATCAACGCCGTAGCGACGTCGGAATTTTTACGTCGATTCAATTTGCGTTTTCGACCACTTTTTTTCAACGTCGTTTCGACTTCCGAGGTCGAATCGACGTCGAAACGAAGTCATTTTGCCCACTGGGTTATGTGTACAACTCGTAACCCGCCAAACCAAACATGTTTTTGACTATATGTAAATTAAAGAGCCCCTTGACAACACTTCCTTTTCATGTGTATTTGCTTTTGAAAGGATGACATAATTGTGTGCTAATTATGTTTTTCAAATGAGCATCATATCATGCGTGTTCACAAACCAGAACGGAAATATCACTTCGTGACAGTGCAACTTATAGACACCATTTGACAAAACAAGAACTACCACTGTCGATATTAGTCTTCAATCTGGCATTTTGAGGTGAGTTCATTCTTAGTCGTTTAACTCTCATGTACATATAAGGACGACTTGTCAGAATTTACCGTATCTAAATCTACCAAATGTGTAAACGCCAGACGATTTTACTTGTAAGCCGTTAGGAGAGTCTCTGGCAATCGAAGGGTTAAAAACACAGCTCGATCTTAGCTATTTGACTTCTAAAAATATGTACAAACATGGCTGTACTTTTTACTAGTTCATTCTGGCTTTCTGGATAACGCCGGGAGTCTTTACTCGTCTAAGGGAACCACACATTCAAAGGGTTAAATCTTGGTGATTAACTATTTGACTTCACTAAAGACATGTCTTTCGTCCAGTATTTTACCCTGTCTAACACCAGACTATTTTACTGTTCGGTCCCGATCGGGCTGTATTTGGCTAAAAGCCTCGGTTTCACGGTAATTAACTCTTAATTAACAGAGGGAAACAATAAGGAGCCGCTTTTAGGCCAGTTCGGGCCGGAATTATCCTGTGTACAGCATGAATATACATCTGTATCGGAGTCTGTGTACAGCCTGACACATAGCCTAGCAGGAATAGGTTAAATGTTAACCTATTGAAAATAAGCTGGAGAATTCACTTCTGAATGTCTATTTTTATTTTTGAAAATAAGAGAGCTCATTTCTGACTGTATTTTGTTTCTATTCTCAGTAATGAAAATAAAAGGGTTTGTTTCTAAGGCTACGTTAACACGGTACCGGGTGAATCCTACTTCGCCGTGTAAACAGATGAAACCGTACTAATCCGACAGGTTCCGAATTTTTCTTCCGTGTAAACAGGCGGAACCAGGAATTTGAGATCAGTTCCAAATTTGTCCGGTAACGTGTAAACGGGGTTTAACTGTCTAACATTCTTATTCAATTTACATAGAATGGAGAAGGGTCGCTTTGACCAAGCTAAACGACAGCGAGGTATTGTCTATGAACTCTCTCCACAGAATATTGAAGATATCGATGGCGCTCCACTGGGCATGCAACAAGGCTGCAAAGACAGTGCTGCTGGAGAGACAGTTCAGAAGCGGAAATGGGCCGAGATCAAACTGTCGGCAATTTATGATGACGAAGAAGCCATTGCGAGAATTTTAAAGAGTGAAACAAACCCGGATTCAGGTAAAACACAAAATTCAGTATATGCCTCGTTCTCAGTCCTACTTTTCTTCTCCACACTGGTGAATAGCTTTTTATTTGGGTAAAGCCGCTGTTACACAATACACAATGCAACGATTTGTGAAACCTGTGTCGCAACTCTATTGCGAGACAGATTTCAAGACAGATTAAAACGTGTAACACCCCCTCGTTTTATGAACCTGTGTCACTTTCCATTAGCTAGCACTGTAATTTCAAGAGTCGTTTCGACGCCTTCAAAGGAGTCGTTTTTGTGACCACAGGACAACACCTTCGAAGGAGTCGTTTTGACTCCTTCAAAGCCTACTCTTCCGAAGAGTCATTTGTACTCCTTTGAAGGAGTCATTTTTACCTTTTCAAGGGTAGTTTAAAAACTCTTCAGGAGAGTTATTTTGACTCTTGCGCAGCGTCAATTCTACTTATTTTAGACTCATTTCTACTCTTTTGAAGGAGTCATTTCGACCCTTATTTTCGGTAAATTCTACTCTCATTTTGGGGTTGTTATTTCTCTTATATAGGGTCATTTCTACTGTAACTTTGAGTTATTCAGTCCTACATGGTTATTTATCAAAAGTTGAATCCCAAAGGCAATTCCGCTATGCTATATATTCGTCCAAAACTTCACAGTATACTATGAATTAAACGGGCTTAGGAAAATCCACTCGGCCGGGAAACCTGTGAATGAATTACTTTACACACCAACAAAATGTAAAGTTGGAAGACCCAAAACAAGTCAAGATCAAAGTATAATCATATAGTTAGAACAAATATAGTATTTAGACGATTAGCTTTTGCCATTAGAATCCGGTGTCGAGCGGCGGATATGCAACGCCAACGGCGTTTGTTTTGCATGAGGGAAAATTTTGTTGTCGTTTCTAGTATCCCTTCATCAAAAGACTTTACGTTGTTAGTGCATGCTATTGATGCGAGTAATTCGTTGAATTTCTTTCGGAAACCTCCTGTTGAATCCGTAAACACAAAAGTTTAAATGTTGTCGACACTCGACAGCGTGACTATGTTTATTATGAATATGATCGGATAGTTTGATGAATAAATTAAGTGGATCAAAATTCACGTTTTCTGATTGGTTGAGCCTCAGGTGGACCTCTGCGAAGACAGTGCTGTTTACTCAAGCGTCGCATAAGCGTCGCTTGATTGGCTGGGATTGATCGGCCTGATTCGAAAGAATTGTAAACGCTCCCTTGAAATAAAATTTCTAAAAGTAGAGCATTGTCGAGAGTATTACAATTTAAAACGGAATACGGATGTTAATCACAAAAATTTGGTTTGCTTTCGGTTAGTTCGTATTTGTTTATTCTCCTCAATGCTCCTTTATACGCTGTCCTTGCCATATAATTGATCACTGCAATTCTAATTTACCCGATGTCTTTAAAACATGATCGACGGACAAATAAGTTTCAAGTGATATATGCTTTCCGTATACATCACTTAACCCAAACTGCAGTGGTTCATACAGGCTATATATACTGTCTATGTGACATTTTTGACTTTATCGGTACACCGCGATTTGCAATGTGCCTTTTACCCGAATGATTTGATTTATGCGTGCTATGATAAACAAAAAGCATCGTTAATTTCTCTTCACTTCATCAAAGAGTAACACGAGTTGGTGAATCGACTCTATATCAAGGAGTAAAAGTGATTCTTTTGGTGAATCGACTCTATCGAGGAGTAACGCGACTCCCTATTCACTCCAACAAAATGACTCCACCTGGATCCCACCTGGAGCCCTATGATTCTAAGAGAGAGTGCAGAGACTCCGGCAAAGAATCGTTTTGACTCCACGTTAGGGGCAAAACAACTCTTGGAGTAAAAATGACACCTTGAAATAGTCGAAACGACCTCCAGATTAAAAGAGCTGAAGTGACTCCATGGGGTCAAAACGACTCTTTTGAATTTACAGTGTAGTATATACTACACTATGGCTCAAAAAACCTAATCCCATTTTTTTTAAAAAAAAGAAATGAGTTAATTTTTTTGAAAAATATAGATTCTTTTTTCCTTTTTGGAAATATGGATTTTTTTGGTTTTTTTTGAAAAATAATTTTTTTGGGGGTTGTTTTTTTTGTGAGTGGAGAATATTTTTTTGACTTTTTGGGTGGATGGCAGGACGATATGAACAAAATATGTTGAGTACGTGAATATTATTTTTGAGATTGGTGTTTCAAGGTTGAGGGTTGACTGAGGTGGGTGGTGGTGGTGGTGGTGGTGGTGGTGGTGGTGGTGGTGGTGGTGGTGGTGTGTGTGTCTGTGTGTGTGTGTGTGTGGTATAGTATTTAACTCTACGCTTCTAAACACTTTTATTCATCCATTTGGGACACTACGTCCCTCCATTACATATTAAGAAACGAACTATAACGGACAAATATCAAATACTCAAGTCTGACAATATTAACAAGTCGAATAGTTTGTGTTCGTTTACGTATATCTACTTCTTGTATCCATAATAATCGGGAGCCTTCCGCGGTCTTTTCTTTCTCAGTTCAATTATCGTCGTATCCTTTTTATCTTCCTCCTTTCCATCGAGTTCCGTGGTGTTTTTCCCATTCTTTCTAGGTTCAACAATCGATTAATATTGATTAATCGTATTGATTAAATATGTCATGAATTAAATACGACATGTCCATGGTGGTTTGTCCATTCAAAGGAAGGTGGTGCTTTTATAAAGTTTTTACTAAATTTGTTTGGGATTGCCCCCTTGTTGTCACCCAACAATTCAGTCACTATTCACGTTTTAAATCACTGTTTGATCACGGTTATAGATTGCGCACTTTGTCGCACTCTCACAGTTCACAGAAGAGACATGACAAGCCAGAGACGATGTTTAGTTTACACTTGACAATCAGTCTATGAATAATTGGTTTAACTAAAAGAGGATTTCCATTCAGCTTTTTTTGTTGAGCGAACGACTTTTTGCGATCGCTTTCTTTGTCTCAATGAGCCCGTGGATGGAACCGATGCAGTCGAGAGCCCACCAGACAAAAGAAAGCGATCACAAAATGTCGATCGCGCGATAAAAAGCACTGAATGGAAACCAGGCATAAGGCGTGTTCCTAATCAGTCATACTCATATTACGTATCTGTTTAACAAAACAATATTAAATCATTTCGGCATCGTGCTGTGTAGGGTTGTTATAGATGATCCGATTATTGTTAAGTATAATCGATTGTGGAAAAAAACGAAAAAGTAATCGATTAATTGGGAGCAGCTCTAATTAATAGTAAATAGTTTTTTTAATAAGAGAATACACTACATGTAATACATTTTTGCAACTATATACAACTATATACAGTGTAATGTGAAATGAATTTTGAAAAAAAAAAACAGATTGAAAATAAATAAACTGTTTGAGCCAGTGGCGTAACGCTCATTAGGTAGGCCATAGTTAGTGGATGTGTATGGCTGTAAACGTAGACCCCATCGTTATATTCGGGCAGTGGCTTTGAGGTGGGACTGTAGATCACTTCCAAAGGTTTGTGATCGGTGAGAAGGTCAAAGTTAGTGCCATAAAGGTAAAGATCCCCACCCATATTTACATCTAGACATATCCCACCCAACTTTTTTCAAAACACTCACTCACCCACCCACCCAACTATTCACGTAACCCCACTCGCCCATACTCAACACTTAAATGTCAACCCCCACCATCACCCACCACAGTCAACCCTCAACCCTAAAACCCCACACTCAAAAATAATATCCACACTATTTATTTTCCATGTCATCTGCCATCCACCCAAAAAGTCAAAAAAATATTCTCCACTCACAACAAAAACCCCAACAATGTAATTTATTTTTCAAAAAAACATAGTCCATATTTCCAAAAAAATAACTAAAAAATAACTTTTTTTTAAAAAGAAATGGGATTAGGTTTTGAGCCATAGTATAATATATACTGGCTTCCATTGCGAGACGTGTTTCACAAACCGTTGCGCGAAGTTGAAGTGCAAACTACATTGGTAAAATCTCTCTCGCAATGCAAAGCGCCACAGGATCTTAAACAAAGGGCTATTCCACGCTGCAATCTATCTTGAAACCTGTCTCGCACAAGTTTCACGAAATATTACATTATGTAACAGTGACTTAAGGCGAAGGCGAGCTGGCAATTGCAAATTTCGCAAACGATGAGAACGAGGAAAAAGAGAAACACAGTTAAGCGCCCCCCCCCAAGTAATGCGTCAAATTTTCGATACCTCTAATAGTAATTTCAGAAAGTAGCTGTGCCCCCGAAATTAACGACTACTCGAAGGCGTTAAATTTAACCAATATAACTTTTTATCTACTTTATCTACTTATAATGCTTATAAAAGAGTAATGAACTATTGGACTGACATGATTCCTCTAGCCACAATCCCTGATAGCCTCCAAAACCACGGTGTACCAACACGTGCATGCATGCATTTAATGTAAGGTTTTAGATACACAGTTCAAATTCGTGTATTTGTATAACTAAAAAGAAATAATCTCGCTAAAATACGTATGTGTTACCGTGTAGAAGAAACGCTTGATTGCGCTCGTTATCATTATTTTATAAATAATTTTGGTACGGGTGCAATCAAGCATTTTACCTTTCATACATGTGTAGGTCTCGTGAGCTAGCATGGTTAGCGGGATGGCTCGTTTCCCTATAAACATCTCTAAGCAAAACCCGCAGGCGGAGGTATGCAGTTTCTGGGGTATGCGAGGTAACTCAGGTGAGAGCGCTGCGTTCACATGGAGGTATGGTTAATTCTGGCCATATAGAATTACCACATCACTCAGACCAAGCTATGCCTATCTCCCGAGTTATCTCGGTCTCATGTGAACGGTTTACTTTTTTAACATGGAAATTAATTAATGTCAAGATATCTCGGGGGATAGGTTACAACATAACATTAAATATAAATAAATTTGTTTATTTAAAAGAACTCGTGAAATGGTAAAGAAGGACCTTTTACAACTCTATCGCATTTTTCTTCGTTTTCAAGATATTTCAGTTTGTTTGATAAATGTACAATGAATGAGATGGTTTCTGACGTCATAAGCAGGGTAAAGCATTTTTACACATAGTAAACTCAGTTATATCCCCAAGTTTGTTCAACAAAGTCACTTGAATCTGGGCATATTAAAACTTCTCGTGACACTGAACATTTTATGTTGAGCGATTATGAAGGTATAAGTGATTTTGTAATGCACGAAAGTGCTTTACTTTGGGTATTAAGTCAGAGACCGTCCCATGTACATATCAAACTGAAATATTTCTATGTTGTAGTGAACAGAATAGCGTGGCAGGAGCATTCATCAAACATTTCAAGACAATCTGATGCACAGATTTCGATGTATAATATAAACTCTCAAAGTTTTCAATGGCAATTTTATTTCTGTTGGTCCATCTGCGTACTACGTCAGAAGGCATTGTTATCAAGATTTCCAAATTTCTCTAAAGGCATGCAAACTAGGAAACTTCGAGAGTTCATAACTCAAGAGCGGAGAGGCATGGATGGCACTTGCTGTTTGCGTGTTGCTGCTTACCGCAGAGCTCGGTCAAATAGGGTTAGTACTCGAAAGGGTGACCCCCTTGGCTTCGTGTGAGTAGAGTTTTTAGTTCTTTCCTGTGCGTCAAGGGTTTTTCACCTGTCTCTGTGATTTTCCTCCTTCTGCAACATCAACAACCTAGTTTCCCCAGTTATTTCTACTAACTAATTCCATTAAGGGGTGAGGGCTATAGGCTTATCAGTTTCTAAATACTGTCATATGTTACATTCAATAATTAAAGTCGCTTCACTTCACTTCGTTTCGCTTCTCCTCGCCTCGCCTCGGCTCGACTCGACTCGACTTGACTTAACTTTAGAACTATACGCCAGAATCAAGGGCGCCGGAAGCTGCTTAAGGCGGCGGGGGCAAGACATATAAAAAGGGAATTTTTTCTCAGCATTAATTTTTGCAAGTGGTAAATAATGTTCGCCATTCTTGCTCTATAGCATAAAATAAAATTCGGCATTTTCATTGGTTGATTGCTTTTCATAAACATTCCTCGTGAAACATGTTTATGAATAGTTTTGTACCAGTTATGATCAAATAGCTTCAACGGAACCGCCAACGAGACAAATAGGACTGCCATTGGCTGCCATTACTCAGAATGGTTTTGCATACTAAATTTAATTGCTAATTTATTACACCCAGTATTTTTGGGTGCTGTGACTAGCCGATGCCAGGGCTTTTTCCCTCCTTCCAAATTTCAAAAACGCCCTGAGAACGAAGGTTGGACACAGATAACCCAAGGCAAAATTAGTTTGCTGCCTCTGCGTGGTCTGCAGTAATAAGTTAGCTTGTGCGACATTTGAGATATTAATACAAAAGTAATTTAATACAATAATACAAATGGAAATTCCTTTAGAAAACATTAGTCTTACGAGAAAGGGCAATTGGTTGTCCCCGTGCTGCCCCCGCGCTATGATGGCAGGGAGCAGCTGCCCCCGTTGCCCCCGTGGCTCCGGCGCCCCTGGCCAGAATTTCTTGAAATCTTCAGTGAATGCTTCTACCATGCCCTTCTGTTTACGAAAACAAAAAAGTGCCCACGAGTTAATATAAAAAATTATATATATCCACGCAATTAAATTTGTATTGAATTAATATATATTTATTTTTTAGTTCAAGCATTGCTTTCAATGCAAGACGAACGCGGACAACCATGTATCTTTTACGCCATAGAATCTCGCAGCAAAAAAGCGATGGTGTGCCTTTTGGATTTTTCAAAGAACACAGACTGTGTTATTGCGGCCAATGGAGAAAGCCTTCTTCATGTGGCCACAAAGATTGGATGTTTTGATATTTTTAAACATCTTATGGCGTGGGATCTGCTAACTAACTTGATAGATCATGCAGAGAATGAGAATGGTAAAGTGCCCTTGCATTTAGCAGCGGAATTTAACCATGTTGAAATAGCCAGAGAACTGTTGCTTCATGGAGCAAAACTGGATAGAGAAGATGCCACAGGACACACTCCAATATTCATGGCGGCTTCTAAAGGGCATACGATGATGTTGGAGGTTTTTTTAAAACATGGTAGGATTACGTTTGTTGGAGTGAGGGAGTGAGGGAGTGAGGGAGTGAGGGAGTGAGGGAGCGAGGGAGCGAGGGAGCGAGGGAGCGAGGGAGCGAGGGAGCGAGGGAGCGAGGGAGCGAGGGAGCGAGGGAGCGAGGGAGCGAGGGAGCGAGGGAGCGAGGGAGCGAGGGAGCGAGGGAGCGAGGGAGCGAGGGAGCGAGGGAGCGAGGGAGCGAGGGAGCGAGGGAGCGAGGGAGCGAGGGAGCGAGGGAGCGAGGGAGCGAGGGAGCGAGGGAGCGAGGGAGCGAGGGAGCGAGGGAGCGAGGGAGCGAGGGAGCGAGGGAGCGAGGGAGCGAGGGAGCGAGGGAGCGAGGGAGCGAGGGAGCGAGGGAACGAGGGAGCGAGGGAGCGAGGGAGCGAGGGAGCGAGGGAGCGAGGGAGCGAGGGAGCGAGGGAGCGAGGGAGCGAGGGAGCGAGGGAGGATAGGATGGGATAGGATAGGATAGGAAAAACTTTATTTATACACGCTGACCATTGTCAACCTAGGCTGATTTCCACAAGGGGCGTGTAAACTGTTAAAATTACAAAGATATAGTAACATAATATACACTGTTGGAGCAGAACAGTTGAAATAACCACGAAGTTGGCCATCTCAGATCAGGTTGAATCTGAGATAACCAACCCCATGGTCACTCCAACTGCTCCGCTTCCACTGTGCAGTAGAAAATTATAAGTACAAGAATATAAACTATAGAAAATAATATACAGTACAATAAATTTATTTACAAGTCTTTCATGCGATGTTATTCAAAAATGTGAGTAGCAATTTTAGTTTGAAAGGACATGAGGGAGTTGCTCTCCCTAATTTGTTTCGGTAAAGAGTTCCATTTTTGTGCCCCATCAAACATGAAACTTTTTTTCATGCTATTTGTACGTGGCTGTGGCAAGCAAAGAGTACTTTCAGAATCTCGAAGTTCATAACTGTTCATTTTACTTCTGAAAGTAAATAGATCAGTTAGTGAATTCGGACCCATTTTATTCAACAGCTTGTACATTAATTTTGACTTAGCCTTTATCCTTTCCGTTTTAAGTGGTTTCCAGTCTAGAGCATTTAGAGCAACCATATGATCTATATCATTGCTCATATTAATTATGAGTCGAGCAGCTCTGTTTTGGAGCTTTTGGAGGCGTTTGGATTGTGTTTCACCAAACACGTCCCATACTTCACAGCAGTAAGTAAAGTATTTACGAACAATAGAATTATATACAGAAACAAGTGTATCTTTCTCAACAAATTCTTTCATTCTACGAAGAGCTGATATTCCTGATGCTATTTTCTTGCAAATGTTATCAGTATTATTCTTCCAAGATAAACACTGGTCAATAGTCACTCCAAGAGTTTTGCAAACATAAATTTGTTTAATTGGTTTGTTTTCTATGACAACGTTTAGCCGCTTATTTGAAATACTTTTAATCATTGGTGTTTAGATCCAATTAATATAAATTCAGTTTTGGCCACATTTAAACTTAGTTTATTGGCAGTTAACCATTTCCTTAGGTTTTCTAAGAATTCATAGCAGCTTCAACATCATTTATAGATTCTCCAGCAACTGTTAGGTTTGTATCATCCGCAAACAGTCGTGGTTTTGTTTTGTTTAAACAATGAGGCAAGTCATTAATATATAACAAAAAGAATAAAGGCCCTAAAATTGAGCCTTGTGGCACACCACATTTAATGAACCGCTGTGATGAAATAGTTCCGTTTACCTGGCATTTCTGAGTTCGATTCATCAAGTACGATTTTAGTAGGGATAGAGCATCTTTTTTTACACCATAACATTCTAGTTTTTTTAGTAAAATCTGGTGATCAACAGTATCAAATGCCTTTTTTAGGTCAATGAGTACTGTTAAGTTAAATAATTTTTTGTCAATATTCATATACCAGCTATTTGTACAGTCTAATAATGCTGTAGCAGTTGAATGAAATTTGCGAAATCCAAATTGGCAATCATTAAGTAGTTTAAATTTGGTCAAATAATCATATAGTTGGTCATATAAAATTCTTTCCATAACTTTGCTTACAGTTGGCAAGACAGAAATTGGTCTGTAGTTACCAGGTAAATTTTTTTGGCCATTCTTATAAAGAGGTGATACCCTTGCCATTTTCCATTCATCTGGAAAAGTGCATAGTGTAATAGCCTGATTATAGATATATGTTAATGAACTGGGGACAGCAGGTGCTGCTAGTTTTAAAATTTTACTTGAAATCTTGTCAATGCCAGTGGCTTTTGGACTAGAGAGGCCACACAGGAGATGATAAACTTTGTTGGTAGTAATCGACTCAAATGCTGTGAATTCTGATTTACCTTTCTTAATATAATCTTCGAAATTGAATTTTGAGGTGTCAATTTTGCTAGCTAGGTCAGAACCAATATTTGAGAAAAATTCATTGAAGCCTTCAGAAATGTCTTCAGCATTTGTTAAATTTTCCCCACTTATATTTAATTCATTTACTTTTGTTGGTTTGTTTTGTCTGCCTAGTAAGTTGTTTATTGTTTTCCAAGCCTTTTTTGGATTATACTTTTGACCAGCGATTCGTTTGGAGTAATAATCTTTTTTGGCTTTTCTCAGTTCTATATTTACCTTATTTCTGGTTTCTTTATACACTATCCAATCTCCTTCAAGGTTTTGTATAATGGCTTTTCTCTTAAATTTATCTCTTTTATTTATAAGATTTTTTATCTCACTAGTAATCCAAGGGACTTTTTTGGATCTGATCTTTTTTTGTTGAATAGGTGCATGCTTATTTAGTACTTCCTCGAATAGTTTCTTCCAAATCTCCCACATAGAATTTGGATTATCTGCGAGAAAGTACACATATTCCCAATGTTGACTAAGCAAGTCTTCAACAAATTTTTGGCTGTCAAAGTGTTTCATATTTCTAATTTCCACTATGTTTTCATCTTGCTTTTCAGAAGCACGAATTTTTCTGATGGCATATATCAAACTGTGATCACTGATTCCTGTATGAATAACACCAGAGTCTGAGATTTTTTCTGGTGTATTAGTAACAAAATGATCAATGAGGCTGGAAGTTGTCATGGTTACCCGTGTAGCTTCCTTAATTAATTGTGATAATTGATACAATTCATACAGTGATTTTATTTTCTTGGTTTGTGTATCAGACTCTGTTTTAAGTATGTTGCAATTTAAATCACCAAGAATATACATTTCCTTATTTTCATCATCAATTGCTTTGATTAAATTTTCAAATTGTTCAAAGAAATCTTGTGATGAATTTGGTGGTCGATAAATAGTTGTAACAAAGAATGGTCGACTATGGGGTTTCATAATTTCAACACAAACTGCCTCCAATTTAGAGGGAATCAGGTCATTTCTTATTTTATAGTTGATGGAGCTACGCAAGTAAATACAGACTCCACCCCCATTTCTTGATCTGTCTTTCCTAATAATATCATAGCCATTGAGGTCAACAGTACCATCAGTTATACTTAGATCAAGTCGTGTCTCATTAAAACCAATCAGGTCAATGTGTTTGTTGGACATTGAGTAACGTATTTCATCAATCTTTTTAGGCAGACTGACAATATTGAGAAAAGCCATTTTAAAACCTTTTTCATTGGGAATAGAATTAAGGCTGGTGAAAAAATCGCTACCCACATTTTCATTTGACAGATCTATATCAACTACTTTCTCAGTACTTGACTGACGTATTTCATATAGTTTGTCCACTCTTTGTTCCGATGTCCTGCTAGCTGAAAAGAAGCCTGATCACTCTTTGCCTGTATTGGTCTAGCATAACTAGTTCTAGTGGACTTTAAGAAAGTGCAAAAGGCACTCCCTAAAGCTCTATCCCCTACATTGTTCAAATGCAAATTTGAGTTGTTCAACAATGATTTGTTTATATCACTGTTATTAATATAATAAATATTTTGCTCTAAACATAAATTTGAAATTAAATTATTATAATATTCTATTTTACTTGATGGAACTCGTCCATCGTACCTTTTGATCACACTGGATACAGCTACTCTTTCTGCTTGGTGCTTCACTTCTTCAATGAGCTTTTCCATGTTTGTTGCCACCTTGTCTGCATTCTCTCGCACCAGATCATTGGTTCCAACATGTATTATGATGGTATCATACTGGTCATCTTGGCAATTCTCTTTGAACTTTTGGGTTAATTGAGATACCGTGGCACCACTGTACGAGTGGCAAACAGACTTGCCTCTTGCTGCTCGCCCAATCTTCTTGTCATCTATATGTTTTACCATAGAGTCACCGATGACCAGTGTTGTCTTCTTGATGGTATTTTCTGGTTTCTTTGGGTGTCGAGGTGTTTGTTTGTTGATGCCGATGGTGTTTGTTGGTTGCTTTGGCTGTTTAGGCTTTCTTTGTTTTCCTTCCTGCTTCTTCACTTTATGGAACTTCTGTTTCTGTTTATTCCTGTAGTCATCTATTTGTATGGTGACGCTATCAGCTTCGACTGGCAGGTTGTTTCTCTCAGCAACAGGATTTTCATCTTCCAGAGTGGCAAAACGATTCTCAACCGTTGTTGTAGCAATAGGGGTTGTGGGAATCCTGGTGCTCTGTCTTGATTCAACTTGAATCCACTCATTTTGTTTGATGTCCAACAATTTCTTAATGTTTTCATTTTCTTCTTTTAACACTGTCACAGTTGATTTCAAACTCTGGATCTCAGCTGCCATTAGATCGTTTTTTGTAACCAGCTCCGTTTTCACAATTATTTCATTTTCCGAGCTTTCCTCGAGTTTATTTAGTCTAGCAAGTACGAGCTCGAGCTTAGCTTCTAAATCAGAGTAAGATTCGTGTTTTTCGTCGAGAGGCAATGACATATCTCCTCGCACGTGGTCGACTGATTCTTCGAGAATTTTGTCCTCATTCGCTTCAGTTTCCTCTTGGGCATGGAATTGCAGACTATTTAAAACTTTGTTATCACAATCTTTTACTACCTCGATCTTTTTCCTTTTCATACCATGCCATTTGAAGACCAATTCTTCGCTTGAAGTTGAAAATATCTTCACATCACCGCCTGGTGATTTCCATTTCCCCGTCAGCTTCAAAATATCGCACGTAAATTGCTTTAATTGGTCTACATTTCCCTTCCATGTTAACTGATGTCCACATATAACTAAAGAGTGGTCTTTCGGAGATAATTCATCCAATTTGTCGTTTTTATTCTCAGTTTTTACGAGCAAATTTGTCGAACACGAGGAGCTCAGATTCACCTGACTAGCCGCCATCTTGTGTTATAGTGATTAGAGCGAGGGAGCGAGGGAGCGAGGGAGCGAGGGAGCGAGGGAGCGAGGGAGCGAGGGAGCGAGGGAGCGAGGGAGCGAGGGAGCGAGGGAGCGAGGGAGCGAGGGAGCGAGGGAGCGAGGGAGCGAGGGCTCGAGGGAGCGAGGGAGCGAGGGAGCGAGGGAGCGAGGGAGCGAGGGAGCGAGGGAGCGAGGGAGCGAGGTTGCGAGGGAGCGAGGGAGCGAGGGAGCGAGGGAGCGAGGGAGCGAGGGAGCGAGGGAGCGAGGGAGCGAGGGAGCGAGGGAGCGAGGGAGCGAGGGAGCGAGGGAGCGAGGGAGCGAGGGAGCGAGGGAGCGAGGGAGCGAGGGAGCGAGGGAGCGAGGGAGCGAGGGAGCGAGGGAGCGAGGGAGCGAGGGTGCGAGGGTGCGAGGGTGCGAGGGTGCGAGGGTGCGAGGGTGCGACGGAGTGACGGAGTGACGGAGTGACGGAGTGAGGGATTGAGGGAGTGCGGGGGTGCGGGAGTGCGGGAGTAGGGAGTGAGGGAGTGAGGGAGTGAGGGAGTGAGGGAGTGAGGGAGTGAGGGAGTGAGGGAGTGAGGGAGTGAGGGAGTGAGGGAGTGAGGGAGTGAGGGAGTGAGGGAGTGAGTGAGTGAGTGAGTGAGTGAGTGAGGGAGGGAGTGAGGGAGTGAGGGAGTGAGGGAGTGAGGGAGTGAGGGAGTGAGGGAGTGAGGGAGTGAGGGAGTGAGGGAGTGAGGGAGTGAGGGAGTGAGGGAGTGAGGGAGTGAGGGAGTGAGGGAGTGAGGGAGTGAGGGAGTGAGGGAGTGAGGGAGTGAGGGAGTGAGGGAGTGAGGGAGTGAGGGAGTGAGGGAGTGAGGGAGTGAGGGAGTGAGGGAGTGAGGGAGTGAGGGAGTGAGGGAGTGAGGGAGTGAGGGAGTGAGGGAGTGAGGGAGTGAGGGAGTGAGGGAGTGAGGGAGTGAGGGAGTGAGGGAGTGAGGGAGTGAGGGAGTGAGGGAGTGAGGGAGTGAGGGAGTGAGGGAGTGAGGGAGTGAGTGAAAGCTTTATTAACCTCCAATTCTGAAGAGTATACCCGACCAATTAACTATATGCTAAAAAGAAAGAAAATAAGCTATGGAATAAAAATTAATTTACATAAATAGTCCTTTCTAAAAGGATCAAAAATCGAGTTTCGTACACAGTATGATATGCAGTGTGCACACTGTACAGAATAGTCACTGCTCAAAACGTATGTGTCCCTTAGTAATATTTTAATAAATCTATCTTTGTCCAATAAATTAACTGTATAGCAGACCGTAATACGCAAATTATCGGTAATGCATGCCACCAGTTCTCTCTACCTTCTTCTGTTCTGTCGGCGCAATATACGAGCGCATGGTGTACTGGATTAGTGAAATGTCGATCACAGGCGGGAAAAACACCCGACAATGTACCATCATTTCCCAATGGTGAGAGAACCGTAGATAAGCCGTATCACGTCAGTTATCATTTTTGATTTTGAGGGTGAGTGATTGCATAAATCGTTCCACTTGCTAAGTTCCAGGGAAGGAAGAGCAGCCAAGTATAGTTGTAATACCGACTTGTGTCTGATTTTCTCGACCCAATCCAATTGCTCTTTCTTAGTAATGGCACTGATAACAAGCGACTTCCATCTTGCTTTAGAAGGAAACAATAATTCTTTATAAAGTCAGTAATATAGCCCAATAGGTCGAAATCTTCTAAGACTTTAATGATATCTGGAATAAATCCTGACATTTCCGTGCCTTTCCATTTCTATCTGATAAGTCTGCGCACAAATAACTTTCTGCAAGCAAGACAAGTGTCGGAGTTAATAATTCTATTCAGGTGTAATGCTATGCCGTCCCAAAAGACCTCTTGCAGCTGACACTGATGAACCTGGAAGCAAGGATTGTACAACTCGGCAAATCATGTTAAGGACTTTTTCTGGGTCCCTGCTTTGTTGTCCATTCAAATACCACAGCTCACACCCAGTGAGAGAGCATATAAGGCAAGGGGATGCTTTTCCATAATTTTGCTGAAACTTTATATGCTTCAACGCTCTAGGATGGCACCCAATTCAGCCAAACGCAAGTATAATTTTAAAGCCCTTTCTTAAGGCACTTTGCACTGGTGGAATCAACATGCCAAATCTTTCTCGAATTTTTCCATATCTTATTTTCTTTAAGAGGAACATCGCCAAGGATCCAGTCTCTATTTGGTAAAATGTTCCGTATCTTTTCCCCAAACACCACTATGACCGTCTTTTTTATATTCAGTATAATCCGCCATTTTGTAGCATATTCATCTAAGCACTTCAATAGATTTTCAAGACCAAAATTAATCCTAGATAAGGCAGTTAAGTTATCTGCAAACTTTGGAGATCCGTAAAACTTTCGATACAGGGAAACTCTCCAACCACTTTGTTCAAGTTCAGTAATCAAATCATTTATATAAACCAAAAATAACCATGGGGAAATAATTCCACCTTGCCGTGTGCCTTGCAATAAGGTATAACTCCGAGAAAAGAACCCATTCATGGAAACCACCTTCTTCATGTCCATATACCAATTTCTGATTAGACGCCAACATTTTCCCTGTATTTTTGCATGATGGTAAAGTTTATACAGCATTGGGTCAATCCACATACGGTCAAACGCCTTACTGATCTCTACAAAGCACGAAAACCTGATCGCCATCTTTACATCAGTTCTTCATTGTTTCGTCTACAATGAATGCACTAGCCAAAGCATCTAGAAAATTAAATTTTTAATAAATTCAATTCAATTCAATTCAATTCAATTCAATGAGTGAGTGAGTGAGTGAGTGAGTGAGTGAGTGAGTGAATGAGTGAGTGAGTGAGTGAGTGAGTGAGTGAGTGAGTGAGTGAGTGAGTGAGTGAGTGAGTGAGTGAGTGAGTGAGTGAGTGAGTGAGTGAGTGAGTGAGTGAGTGAGTGAGTGAGTGAGTGAGTGAGTGAGTGAGTGAGTGAGTGAGTGAGTGAGTGAGTGAGTGAGTGAGTGAGTGAGTGAGTGAGTGAGCGAGTGAGTAACAATTCTTTTATTTCCACCTAAACAGAGGAGTGATTGTTTTAAAGTTATTTACATTATTTAACAAATTAGATATAATGTTTAGAAATAAATTAATTAAAGAATAGTTCCCTAACGTAAGAAATCTACTTTGCTGTTCTCAAAAAGAATTTCTCTTGTTCATCTTTGCGTAAATTACTTAACTGATTTCTTTGTCCCCTTTTCTCTCCCAGTATTGTAGTGATGAACTCATCATCGTCCACTGAATGTAATTCCACTGCAACCGTAAATGGTAAACTGTCCATTACACAATCCCACAACATATTTCTTTCTTTCACGGATTTCCTTCAATACAACAAAGCATGTATAATGTACTCTGCAAAGTACAAGGCATCTTTCACACTTTGTGTTACTGTTATAAATGTCCTCTACTCGTTTACCCGTCTGGGTGTATGATCCACATAAAATGCGCAGAACATCTGTTACTTCATCCAAAGAATCAGGATACTGCCTTTCCAAGTTCCACAAAAAGATTAGTTCGAGTTTACCACGAATAATTGCGTATAATTTCAGCTGTCAATTGCGCAGTACCTTTTCCCTCCATTGATTTTCATGAACCTCTTGAATGGTTAGCTTTACTGTACACTTCCACCTTGATTTACTAGGAAATACATACTCATCGTAAAAATCCTCGATGTAATTAAATAGATCATAACGTCTTAAAATCTTTATTACATCGGGAATAAATCTCTTGGCCTATTGTGAACTTCCCATTTCCAGCGTGTAAGTATTCTTCTAAATATCCGTTTGTGTGCCAAACCATCCCCTGGCCTGATTATTCTACCAAGAAGATAAAGCTTCCGTTTTTAAATTTCCGTTGCGACATCCCACAACCCAAGTAGTCCCATACATGCTGTTTCAGAGGTTCCTGGCAGAAAATCCTTGAATGATTCTGATAATTTGATTTTGCACCTTCTCCAGTTGTTTTATCAACACTCCATTTACTCTCCATAGTTCACAACCATACAATAATTTTTCCATACCAATTGCTTTCCAGAGTTTCAATGATATGATGGGATTAAGTCCTACATGACGACCTCTCCCTCTTATTATGTCAAAACAGGAATCCCACGCTTTGGTTGTTGCATCCTTAATGACATGCATACACGTTTCCTCCAAACACTAAACCTTTCCAATATTTTTCAATGTCTCTACCTCTTTAAGCTTCACTATTCCCAGATTCCAACTTCTCTTATCTAAGTTAATGAATACCATGACAACAGTTTTCTTATAACTAAACATCATTCTCCATATCTTACCAGAAGTATTTACTTCTTCCAACATCATGTCCAGACCAAAGTATATATTACTGATTACGACGCCACGTTTGGTTGACTCTAGCGAATTAATAAGATTGTTAACATACACAAGATAAGATACAACCATGGTGATAAGACACCCCCCTGTCTGGTTCCTTGAATGATTTTATACTCTCTTGATTTGCAACATGCAATTACAACATACTCCTTCATATCTTCGTACCAACTGCTTACAATTCTCAAAGCCTTGCCAGTTTACACCCATATAAGAGCATACCATCTATCCAGACGGTATCGAAAGCCTTTTTCACATCAACGTAGCCAACATACGCCTTGTCCCCATCTTCACAGCACTTATTTATTACTTCGCCAATCACAAAAGCCGTGCTCAGCGCATCCTATTCAGTCTGATATGCTCCTTGCAATTTGTGAAGACTATTATAATGTTTACACTTTATTCGATCCAATACAAGTCGCTCAAGTACTTTATCCAATACTGGAAGTAAGTTGATCCCACGGGAATCATCAAATGTCATCTGTGATTTTCTACCTTTTAGGATGGGTACTTTAACGGCCACTTAAATGCACGGGGAACATAAACTTTGTCTACTATATTCCTGTACAAATGCACCAGACTTTCAATTAACTTGCTGCCTCCATTCTTTATATGCTTATATGTAATTCCATAAAAACCAGAAGCTGTACCATTTGGAAGGGTTTGAATAATTCTGGATACTTCCTCGAAGATGAATGGTGTGTCAAAAAAGATCATCAATATCCATCAATAACTTGAGTTTTTACTCTTTAACGTCACTTTCGACAAATAACGAAAATTCTTCAATGAAATCATCATTTTGTAGCGATGAGAATAATTTCTCATAATAGTCAGCCCAGCACTCAGCACTCTGCTTTTGTTCATCCTCTACCAGCTCTTCGTCTTTCTGTGGATATGTTGATCTTCTTAGGCTTCGCCCCATCTTTCTATTTACGTATCCCCAAAACTTAAACTGATCAGGCTACTTCCTCAATTCCTGCTATTTTCTCAAATTCTTCTTTTCGTATATTTGTCTTGTTTTTTCTAAGATCTCTGCGAAATGCTTTTTTGGCTTTTTTGTAGTTTTGATACAATTCATTCTCAATTCCTCTAGGCCTTCCATCCATGCAGTTTTTGACAACTTTTTTAGTCTATTAGGCACTTCATTCCAATATGGTTTAATATGTCGTCGATATTTAACTTTTGGAGGATTTCTAGAGGCTTCTTTCAACGATTCACTTAGTTTAACCACCATCTTATGAATATCGGAATCTTGTCTAATATCAAACATTTGACTGAAATTTACACATAGCATTTCTGTTAACGTTTGTGCATACACTGTCAATTGATATTCGGAACATTTTCACCAAGCAATAATATTGTTTGCCTTGTTGCCTTTTTTCCAAGAGTCAGTATTTTCCCCGTCTCAATGACTACCATTAACCACAATCTCTGCCTTTACTGGTAGATGATACGCTGTGTTATTCGGACGTTCATCCATTACCTCAACATTTCTTACTTTACGTAGTAATATACTGTCGAGAAAAATGTAATCCACAACACTACACCCAAGTGAAGATACATAAGTATACATTGGTCCTTCGCACTTGTGTTCTACGTTTACTGTGCACATTTGAAGTTTATCTAAAACATCTTTAACCATCTTTCCAACGAGAATTTTATTTCTTCCCAGATCTTTCGTCCTCCATGTGAGCATTAAAGCCCCCAAGAACAACTATAAATGTACCCCCCATACTTTTTCTTGTAAAGCAAAACAGTTCTATTTCTTCTAATGCTTTCTTGAACTCCGCCAAGCTGTTGTTCGTCGAAGGTAAATAGACACAACAAATCAATAGTTTTATAGACTGATTACTCTTATTTGTAATTCTCACTGCAATCATGCGATCGGATTGTATTGATATTTTTGTCCACTATAAATTCCGTCTCTCCATAAAATTGCTAACCACCCTTGACCCATTCTCCATCTGTAATTCAAATAATTTTTTGAACTAGATGAGGAGTAGCATTTGAAACTGCCATCCAAAGTCTCAAGAAAAGACAATTCATCCGTATATAACCAATGTTCCGTAACAGCCAAAACATCACACTTTTTAAGTAAATCTTTAGCATACCTGATTTAGCGTCATCAAGGATAAGTGAGTGAGTGAGTGAGTGAGTGAGTGAGTGAGTGAGTGAGTGAGTGAGTGAGTGAGTGAGTGAGTGAGTGAGTGAGTGAGTGAGTGAGTGAGTGAGTGAGTGAGTGAGTGAGTGAGTGAGTGAGTGAAATCTTTATTGCCTCCAAATATGAAGAGTATACAAAACTGAGCATAAAAAAAGAAAGAAAAAAAACAACAACAACAACAAAACAAAACTAAACTATATACATGGCAATTTGTAAAATAATCTAATAACGTCTAGTTATTTTTGAACGGGTCGAAAGTCGAGTTTTGTACACAGTACGAGATATATGTAGCACACTGCAAACCGAATTCTTTTGTTAAGCTGTTTCTATCGATTGTACTAAAAACTGAATGATTTCCCAGTAAGGTCTTAATAAAACTGTGATCATCTAAAGAATTGAAAATGTGGCTAATGGAAATAGGGAGATGATCTGTAATCCACAACCACCAATTCTCTCTAGCATGTTCAGTCTTCCTGCAAAATAGCAATGCATGATGGATTGGATTCGTGAAATTGTTTCCACAAGCTGAGCAGGTTGCCGCAAGAGTTCCGGCATTTCCAAATCTGTCGTTCTTTACTGTAAGCGAGCCACAAAGTAATCGTATCACATCTGTTATTTTCTTTGAATGTGATGGTGAATAATACCACAATTCATACCACTTGCTAGTTCCAATTAGAGGATGACAGGGAAGGAAAAATTTCAGTGAGTGAGTGAGTGAGTGAGTGAGTGAGTGAGTGAGTGAGTGAGTGAGTGAGTGAGTGAGTGAGTGAGTGAGTGAGTGAGTGAGTGAGTGAGTGAGTGAGTGAGTGAGTGAGTGAGTGAGTGAGTGAGTGAGTGAGTGAGTGAGTGAGTGAGTGAGTGAGTGAGTGAGTGAGTGAGTGAGTGAGTGAGTGAGTGAGTGAGTGAGTGAGTGAGTGAGTGAGTGAGTGAGTGAGTGAGTGAGTGAGTGAGTGAGTGAGTGAGTGAGTGAGTGAGTGAGTGAGTGAGTGAGTGAGTGAGTGAGTGAGTGAGTGAGTGAGTGAGTGAGTGAGTGAGTGAGTGAGTGAGTGAGTGAGTGAGTGAGTGAGTGAGTGAGTGAGTGAATGAATGAATGAATGAATGAATGAATGAATGAATGGATGAATGGATGACTGGATGAATGAATGAATTGATGGATGGATCTTTTGAAATTAATTGTAATTTAATATCATATTTTAAAGGAGGCAGATGTGTTCAGGATCTTATGCTTGATTCACGTTTGTATGGATCAAACTATGGAAGCCTTCTTCAAGTTGCTGTTAGTAGTGGAAATGAGAAGACAGTCCAGGTTTGCCTTGATCAGGATCCTCATGTTGTCCGTAAGTGTTTACAAGAGGAAGCCAAACGTTCACCAGGAAATCTAATCCATGCCGTTTGTCTGTATGGCATGGAGCATTGTCTTTTGAAGATCGTCGAGTCTGTGGAAGATCCTGAAATATTGCAGTTAAACAGAATGGACAGTCTCGGATTTACGCCTATTCACAAGTAAGGCGTCCTGCTTTCATTGTAAAATTGCCTAACACAGGCCAAAATTGACCCCTTTGTTTTTTACTCTGGCTAATGCCAGACTGTTGCGTTGCCGAAACCAGGTTTCTGCCCGTTTCTGTTCTTTCTTTCGTTCGTTCGTTCTTTCTTTCGTTCGTTCGTTCGTTCGTTCGTTCGTTCGTTCGTTCGTTCGTTCGTTCGTTCGTTCGTTCGTTCGTTCGTTCGTTCGTTCGTTCTACTTACCGTCTATCTTTCCTTCCTTCTATCCTTTCTTCCTTTCTTCCTTCTTTCTTTTTTTCCTTCCTACCTTTTCTTCCTTTCTTCCTTTTTTCCTTCCTTCCTTCTTGCCCTCCCTCCTTCCTATCTACCCTTCTTCCTTCCTTTTCTTCTTTTCTTCCTTCTTTTCTTCCTTCCTTCCTACGTTGTTTTGTTCGTTCGTTAGCTCTTTCTAACACCAGACCAGACTATTTTAATCTGGCTAACACTAGACTATTTTATTCTGGCTAACACATGACTTTTTTACTCTGTCTAACTGTTAACTAGACTATTTTATTTACTCTGTCCAACACCAGACTATTTAACCCTGTCTAACATCAGACCATTTTACTCTAGCTTATTTCACTTTGTCCAACGCCAGACTGTTTCACTCTGTCTAACACCAGGATATTTTAGTCAAGGTTATTTCACTTCGTCTAGCACCAGACTATTTCACTCTGTTCAACGCCAGACTATTTTACTCTGTCTATCGCCAGACTGTTTCACCCTGTCTAACACCAGCCTAGTTTACTCGGTCTTACACCAGACTATTTTACTCTGTCTTAAGGTTTGGCGGTTTACCAGTTTACCGGTGTTTTTTTCCGGTTTTATTATTAAACCGTTTTTTTCGGTTTAGCATTTAGAAAAACCGGAAACCCGTCATCATTATTTATTACAATGTATAATTTTGTTTCGTTCTTAAAATTGTTGTTATTGCCTAATTTCATGTCGCGAAAGAGACTGGCACTGTCCTGTTAGTGCCAGTCTCCGACGTGGCGTGACACAGAGGAATATTGCAAGCCTGGAGATGGTAATAACGGATTTTCCAGGACAGTGCCACTCTCTTTCGCGACATGAGATTAGGCAATTAAAGTTGAAAAAAGCAAAATAAAATTAAAGTTAGCAAACGTTTTCGCTGAACGTTCGTTTTTTGTTCAATATTTTGCCGTGACTTATGCAGTCATTTATAATTATACAGCCAAATTATGACGTCCAGCGCTATTAAAAATTTGAAATTGCGTTCCTTCAATTAGTTCAATACGGAAATTGCGTTAGTTTCTGAAATTTTGAAAAACCGGTTTTACGGTTTTTATTTAAATCAAAACTGCCCAAGCTTACTCTGGTAACACCAGATTATTTTACTCTATCTAACACCAGACTATTTTACGCTGTCTAACACCAGACTATTTTAATCTACTATCTAATGCTAGACTATTTTACTCGGTCTAACACCAGTCTGTTTTAGTCCGCCTAATACCAGATTATTTTACTCTGTCTAATGCTACGGTGTTATACTTGTTCGAACGTTGAATAGTCTTGATTGGATCTACCTATTTTCCAATTCTCTCTAGAGCTGCCAGTAATAACCATGTTCATCTTGTAAAGTATCTCGGCTCTATTTCAAAATCTTACGTGAACCAGACAACCGTATATTCTCAAACTCCGTTAGTGTTGGCTGCTCAAATCGGTAACATAAAAGTTGTAGAGGAGTTACTCAATCTTGAAGCAGATTTTCGAATTTCTGATAACAGTGCCAGGACAGTTTTACATTATGGTGTCGGTGATCCGGATGTGTTAAGGATACTGCTTAAGGTAGGTGGTAGGGTCACAGCTTGTTTTATTGGATAGGTAAATACAGTAATGATGTACAGCGTAGCCAACTAACCAAGTGACTAGATGCTTAAAAAAAGATAATAAATCAGTTAATCAATTAATCAGGTTAATTAATTATCTATCACCTACCGAACAGACATGGAGAGAGAGACAGACAGCCAGACACACGCAAAAACAACCACCCAAAAAAACAAACAACCAAACAACCAAACAAACAAAGAAACAACAAACAAACAAACCAACAAACGAACGAACGAACGAACGAACGAACGAACGAACGAACGAACGAACGAACGAACGAACGAACGAACGAACGAACGAACGAACGAACGAACGAACGAACGAACGAACGAACGAACGAACAAACAAACAAACAAACAAACAAACAAACAAACAAACAAACAAACAAACAAACAAACAAACAAACAAACAAACAAACAAACAAACAAACAAACAAACAAACAAACAAACAAACAAACAAACAAACAAACAAACAAACAAACAAACAAACAAACAAACCTGCTCAACGATTAGGTAATGCTCCCTTATCACCTTCTGTTGATTTTTCCAAAGTCAAAGTCTTTGTTTTTCTAGAGAAAGGATCTTGCTCAGTGTCTTGTCAATGCAAAAGAAAAAGATGGCTTCACTCCAGTACACTATGCTGCTATGAATGGTTTATATGAGGTGAGGAAATTAATGTATGCCAACTCTTTCGTTAAGCATTACTCATGACAAAGCTGTGACCAACTTTTAAATTGTCTAGGAAGTGGAAAACATGTTTGCGGTTTTGAACAGTATGGCGTTTTGTTAAGTATGACTGGAGTTTTCATCGTAATCGGCATGATTGTCATAATTAGCATAATAATATTTGTTTATCATAAGTAATACATGGCATCGAGGGATATTAGTGATTAAATGCCCTTCAAGCTACTTGCTCCAACTTGTTTTTACAGTTACGAAGTTTCTACATTTATAAAGAAATATAAAGATATTCTGATGTGAATCATTCTAATTTATGGCTTTAAAAATCCCAAATGGCAAAATTTTCAGGGGGAGAATGCCCCCCCCCCCCCTCCCCTAGGAGCTCGATGTTCTTGCCCCTCCAAGACCCTGGCTATCTATTACCTTATTAAACTCCAATCACATTGGTCACCGACAAAAGTCAAAACACAATCTAATTCCTTGATAGAAAACGCAATTCGCAATACACAAAACACGATTGCCAGTTTCATATCTCCATACAGCGTTGTGCGCGTTCACCTGTCGAATCTCCTTAGGGTATTAAATATCAACACAGCATGTTTACCTGTCAAGCCGTCGCTTGCAAGTTCACTTCATCAATGTCCTTTGTGCTTCCATTCACAGCATTTGAGTAATTCAATGACATTTCATATAGCATGTATTCAAGTTTATATTCGTGTTTAGTTATGTAAGGTCGGGAGTCATACATTCGAAATCGCTCGTCATGTTATAGTGTAGATCTGGTCTAGACTTTACCGCAATCGGCGTGCGGCTGCAAGCGTATATAATATCAAGATACTTGCTAGCGACATTATACTGACCAATCACTATGTCTGTGAATACACTGAACACGTGTCGTCCAAGAAAGAACACTTCGCTTCAACCAACTTGATCAAACGTATGAAGATTACTAGAAATACATGAACGCAACAACCCCTCGCCCGCTAGACTTGGATCAAGTCTGTCTCTCGAGGGGACGAGGTTGAGCGTGTGGAGAATGGGGTTTACATGCTTTTTTGAAACACCCCCCACCCACCCCCTGATTATAAGCCAATATAAAAAGCACTCCTGATTATACAGCCAATATAAAAACAAACAAATATAAAAACAAATGATATTAAATCCTTGGGATATTAAATTATAGAATTTATGGATAGGTCGATAGGATGACAAAACTGATTTAAATCATTTAATGAAAGTTGAACATATCAAAGCAAAACTTAGATTTCATTATTAAATTCTGGTTGTAAAAAATATATTGTTTTTAGGAGGTTTCAAAGGGGATTATTTCTAGCAAGCCTTTAAATGGCTTCTCTATGCATGTACATTTTGCAAAGGCAGAATTAAAACTTGACAGCTTAAAAATTACATTTATAATAGAGTCTGAGATAAAAACAATTCAGTAGAATCGGATTCCAGAAAGAAGTATTAAACAGACAATGTTTCAGTCGACAATTTGGAATCACAGCCAAGAAAATCGACAAAGCCCACGTCCACCACGGTTAATATAAGCGTGATATAAGCCTAAGTGTTTGAAGTTAGCTTTAGTTAAGCTGACTTATGGTTAATTTGGACGAGCAAAGGGAAAGCACGAAAACGTGAAGCTGTATATTGTTTTAGGACATAAGGACAAAATACAAATCCCCTACCGTTATAAACTTGAATGATTTTGAGACCACTGAGTGACGACAAACACTGCAATTCAGATCGAGGTTTTGTTTACCATACGGCGTTTGGTTTCTTCAGGTCCTCTTGTTTCGCTTCAAGATATATTAAACCGGCTGTTTGTATCTTTTTCTTCGTTGTTCTCTTTTAATTTAAGTAGAGCAGGCTCCATTTCGTAATAAACGAAAGCAAAAATAATACTGACAGATTTGCATCGCTAGTCACCAGTGTCCAACAATTCTTACCGCGTGACACCGTGCCAAACATATATATATATATATATAAATAAATAAATAAATAAATAAATAAATAAATAAATAAATAAATAAATAAATAAACTATTCCCGAGATTACGTTTCCCTCGCTTTTTCTCCACGCGTGTAAAATGGACTCCACGCATGTCGAGATTAGCACCCTCATCGGGCTCCGGGCCTTCGGCCCTCCGCCCAGCTCGGGAGCAAACAAACAAACAAACAAACAAACAAACAAACAAACAAACAAACAAACAAACAAACAAACAAACAAACAAACAAACAAACAAACAAACAAACAAACAAACAAACAAACAAACAAATAAACTATCTTCCAGATTTCGTCTCCCTCGCTTTTTCTACACGCGTGTAAAATGGACACCACGCGTGTCAAGATTAGCACCCTCACCGGGCTCCGGGCCTTCGGCCCTCCGCCCGGCTCGGGGATTAATTTTCATTTTCATTTTCAAGATTTCTTCCGATTTAACTCAGCTAAACTGGTAAATAGTAATACGAATCTCCTACCGTTAAACCTTCTTCTGCTTTTGTCACCACAAACACTGGCAATTCAGTCTAGTCTTTTCGGATTGTTTTTCTCGTTCGCGGTTTCTTACTTTTTTCCGTTGTTGACACATAAACTTAAATTAAATATGACAAGGCATCATTCAGTTCTCTTCATGATCTAAAAAGCCGTTTGTTTCAAAATTTCTTCATTGTTCCCTCTCGAGTTATGTAGAACACAGAGCAAAATTCCTTACAGGCTTTGAACAGTTTCAGGACACATCCTTCTTCTTTCAGTTTTACATTTCGGTCGGCATCGTTTTCGGTCTTTATCGTATTAATTTTTAGGCTTTTTCCAGTGGTATTGTTGGGTTTTTTTCGCTGCCACATCTCTTGCTAGTCTTCTTTCTTTGGTCTTTTTCCATAGTAATATTAATGTACATTTTAGCATTTTAGCTGAAACCATTTTTTCTGGCAAAGATTTCTGTCGTCATGATCGTTGAAAAACTATTTCGTAATCCAACCGAACTTATAAATTATATATTTGCTGACGTAAATTTAAATAATTTGAATAATTTAACAGGTTAGTTACCAGTACCCTGCTATTCGAACTGCGCAAGTTGTGGATTTGATAACATATATATATATATATATATACAAACAGGTTTCAGAATTGCTTTCGGCTTTTCATCTCGCGTGTAAAGTGGACTCCACGCACGTCGAGATTAGCACCCTCACCCGGGCTCCGGGCCTTCGGCCCTACGCCCGGGCTCGGGGATTATCATTTTAGCACGCATTAGTTTCGCAAAGCCTGACGGGATGACGTAATTATTGCCAATTCGAAACATCGAAAGAACGGAGCCGAAACCTAGACTCGGCCTACCATAGTAACCCGAGTAATAAGGGATGTTTGATCTAATTGTCGCTCATGAATACTGGATGAGGGTCGTTTAGAACTAAACGTCCCTCATCCAGTATTCATGAGGGAAATGCGACAATCGTCCTTCTTGAAACAAAGGATTTCGAGGTGATCATGTAATTACTTTATTATAACCTCAAATACCTATTCTACCTTTCTAGAGTTTAAACATTCTCTTGGAACATGGAGGTACTTTGAATGTCTTCACAAACACTTCACGATCTCCACTTCATTGTGCAGTGAGCTCACAACGTATTGAAGTTGTTCAGTTAGTCTTATCTAAAGGAGCAGCCTTGGTTAATAAGGCAGATGCTATGGGTAAGACTCCTCTACACACTGCTGCAAGCTATGGTAGTGAGAATATTGTTAGGTGTCTTCTTGACTATGGAGCTTTAATTGTAAGGTAAGTATTATGCACATGATTAAAAAATAATAATAATTATGTGTAAATATTTATAATTTTATTTACTCATTCATTCATTCCTTCACTCATTTAGTTCTTTACTCCTTCATTTATTTACTCTTTTACTTCTTCAAACTTTCACGCCTGTCGCCTGTACTGCTTCACTCCGTCACGCCTTCATTCTTTCACGCCTTCATTCCTTCATTCCTTCATTCCTTCATTCCTCCATTCCTTCACTCTTTCACGCTTTCACTTCTTCACTTGTTTATTCCTACACTCCTTTTTTCCCCCACTCTTTCATTTACTCTTTCACGCCTTCACTATTTCATTTTTCACTCCTTAATGCCTTCACTCCTTCGACCACTACTTCACTCCTTCATTTTTCACTCCTGTACTCTTTCACTCTTTCATTCCTTCACTCGCTCCTTTACTCACTTACTCCTTGCTTCACTTATTCATTCATTCATTCATTCATTCACTCATTACGTGGGAGCACGGTTGGCTTGTGCTGTTAGGGCGTTGCCTCTCCCCACTGCAGTCAGTTAAGCCCTGTTGGACGGGGTTAGTACTTGGATGGGTGACCGTCTGGGAGTAACCCCGTTCTCGAGCTTTAGACTCATGTGAGTAGAGTTTAGTTGGTCTCTTCTGTGCCTCGAGAGTTTTTTGGCGGGTTCTCCAGTTTTCCCCTCACCGCAAAACCAGCACCTATCTCTTATCTGTAATCCGTGTCGTATGGCAGCTGCCCAGAGCGTCTTTATATTACCTTCGACTCGGCCATGGTAAATTTCAATATGTTAATTGCTTTCAAAAAGCCCCTCGTGGGAAGAAGTAATTAAAACACATATATACATACATACATACATACATACATACATACATACATACATACATACATACATACATACATACATACATACATACATACATACATACATATATACATACATATATATATATATCTATATATATATATATATATATATATATAATATATATGATATATAATATATATGATATATAATATATATGATATATAATATATATATATATATATATATATATACTATAGACGATGTAGTAAAAACCGTTGACAGAGTGCTCAATGGAAATCCAGAGCATGTTATAGAAAAAGTTCAAAGACTCAACAGTTGTGATTAGACATTTTATTACTAGTTAGTTTCGTGCCACACGCGTATGGTGTGGTACTCTTCAGATAAAATGGTCTAATGACTAAGATGTAATTACACAGAAAATTATATAAGAATCTAGATAAGGAAGCTTGTTAAAGTTCTTAACGTTCATTTGTTAGTTTGAATTTTCAAAATTTTCAAAATGTAACCGCTTTTATGCATGTAATGTTATACTATAAACACGAATAATCCACTTGAACTAATAGATAAGTGGTTGTCAAAAGAAAAATTAAAAAATGAACAAGAGCAGGTCCCGGAAGGCTTATATTGTGAAATTATGTTACAAAGTTCCTGAGGAGAAATTTATTAGCATGTCTGCATGATGACACGAGTTCGTTACGTTTGTTCAGAGTGGCCAGAGAAGGTTTACAAATAATGAAGTACTTCTCCCAAAGACATAGACCTTACAGCAACACTTCAAATAGATGCAGCCTATGTCTTTGGGAGAAGTACTTCATTATTTGTAAACCTTCTCTGGCCACTCTGAACAAACGTAACGAACTCGTGTCATCATGCAGACATGCTAATAAATTTCTCCTCAGGAACTTTGTAACATAATTTCACAATATAAGCCTTCCGGGACCTGCTCTTGTTCATTTTTTAATTTTTCTTTTGACAACCACTTATCTATTAGTTCAAGTGGATTATTCATGTTTATAGTATAACATTACATGCATAAAAACGGTTACATTTTGAAAAGTTTGAAAATTCAAACTAACAAATGAACGTTAAGAACTTTAACAAGCTTCCTTATCTAGATTCTTATATAATTCTCTGTGTAATTACATCTTAGTCATTAGACCATTTTATCTGAAGAGTACCACACCATACGCGTGTGGCACGAAACTAACTAGTAATAAAATGTCTAATCACAACTGTTGAGTCTTTGAACTTTTTCTATATATATATATATATATATATATATATATATATATATATATATATATATATATATATATCGAGTAAGCGAGCGAGCGAGTATACAATATATATTATATATATATATATATATATATTCGGCCTGACCTATGGCGGAAAGACGTCTAATTTTGAGCTCTGTTATTTTTGTGATTTTAGTCACAAAATTCGTCCTAGTTTCATCTGGCACTTGTTGTGATGTATTTACATCTAAGAGGTCCTATCTATTGTGGAGGTTTTGCAAGCCAACTTTCCCAAACAAGGAAGGAAATATCGATTGCAGAATGGGCATTCGACTCCGATATTCTCGTGACTTTACAAGCTTTGGCGGGTATGTCTTCGGTCTATTACTCTTGTGCGGCGATATCGCGACACAGCCTGGCCCTGGTCGATCAACAAACGCGGCTTCTCCCATTTACAAGTGCATGGTCTTAAATGCAAGAAGTTTGAAGAGTCTACACAAAATCACAGGCACTGATGGGCAGACGGAACTCGTATGCAATCTACATCGTTTTCAGGACTTTGTATACTCGGAGGACTCGGATATCGTGTGCGTCAACGAAACATGGCTCAACGACAGCTTAGATAGTTTGGAAATTCTTCACGACGGTTATATTATATTTAGAAAGGACCGACCGCTTCGACGTGCAGGCGGTGTTTTGATTGCTATCAAAGCGAGTACCTTTAAAACTGTTCGTGAATTTTGCCTACCATCCAACTTGGCAGAACTAGAGATTGTATCGGCTGCAGTTGAAACGGTTACAGGTCAGAAAACCCTATTTTGTTCATGTTATCGTCCGGAATCGGGAACAAGTTGGGTAGATTTATTCAATACCTTCTTAAATCTGGCCTGTGATAATTTTAATAACATCGTGCTATGTGGCGATTTCAATTTACCGGGAATCCCTTGGGACGCGACGGTTAGTGCAGCTGGTGCTAGTGAATTGCTGTTTGTTGAGGCGTTAAATGACCACTTTTTATCACAAATTAATAAGACGCCCACCCGAGGCAATAATATTCTTGACCTCGTGAT
>CAXIUP010000036.1:272500-375000 GCA_964035015.1 Corallium rubrum | reverse complement strand
TAGACTTGGAAAACCCAATAAACATGTTTGTGTTACATTGGGTGTTCTTAAAAAGAATAAATTATGCTCTACATGAGTGGATGCATGGTTTCAATAATCATCCATTATCAACAGAACACAACTGGTCCCCCAATCAACTTTGGATTAATGGGATGTTAAAACAAAACAATCCACTTGTGAATGGAGGACTTGATGATGATCCAGATGATATCAGATTTTATGGTGAAGATCCAGATGGACCTACTCCCTTTGAAGACAGTGACAACTGTGTTATAGTTTCCCCAGTCCAAGTGCCACAAGTAAATATGGAAGAACTGAATATTCATCTCACACAATCTATTGATCCATTAAAACTTTCGTCATGTTTTGGAATGGACATATACATTGATGCCATGCAGTATATTATGCAGATAATGGAGCAGAATGAACAGAGAACATAAATTACCATTACCATAAACTTCAATAGTAGCCCTGGGTTTATATATGTTAAAATGAACTTTATATATATATATATATATATATATATATAACTACAAGACACTGACAAATCATGATATTTTGTGGAAACCAAAGTTCAATAATTGTTTTATTATCCGATTTGTTTTTTTATTTGACATTGTTTACCTGTAATCGTCCACTCATTTCTTGGCAGCTTGGCTGAATGAGCGATTTAGATTTGCTGAAGTTGAGTGTAATGTGCATGAGCAAAACATTATTTGCTGCAAAACATTTCCTGCTAATGCAGGTGACATAGTGGTCCCTCAATCAATTAAAAGGACGATACATGTACATGTAAAAATAAATCGAATAATAAATATATATATATTTGGAAGGAATTTTTTTTTTTTTTTTTTTTTGGGGGGGGAGGGGTGTCTTAAGTTCAAAAGTTTATGGTATTTAGATATACTATTTCTTTCAAAAACTGATTGTTAACACCAGCATTATAAACTGCTTGTCACTCAACAACATCAGCAAGAACAAAAACATTTATTTTGTCACAGTATTTATCATTATTTTGTAACACTTATAGTTACAGTACATCTTTCCTATTTAGATGAATAATAACAAAACTAGAAACAAAAAAATCAACAGGTTCTCATTTTCTTTGTACTGTAGGTTACCTACATAAAAATTCTAGAAATAAGTCACAACAATAACATGTAAGGTATAGCATTGTCAAAGTGAACTAATGTAACCATTTAAACCACCTCAAAATAACTATTTAAAAAGGAATAGTCATAAAGATTAAATAGGGCATCTTCTGAAGGCAAATGGAGACTATGTGTTTCTCTTGGTAGCTTTAACGTGTTCGTGCATGTGTGAGACTTGGGAAGAAAATCTGCATAAATTTGCTTCTTTTTCTCTGGCTCATTTTCCTTCTCTGTAGTACCCTGTAAGAGTTGGATATAACATGTCTAAGTAAACATATACTGCTAATAGGTTATTAAACATGGACACAGTCTTTAAATGATTTCCCATTTGGGGGATGAGGAGAAATACAATGTAAAATGAGGCATGTCCAACAAAACACTTGCAATAATCACTAGCAGAGCTTACAAGTGTACTGTAATGTATGTTACACCAATTTGCTTTGTCAATTTACTTGTAACTTGGGAAAGGTGGGAGCTAAAGTGCACATGTAACTATTAAAGGGGCCAAATTCCCTCCAAGTGGATCATGGACACAGCTAGTGAAAAAATAGTGAAGGTTAAAAGGGCACATTCATGTTACTACACTAACAGGGCAAATTATCCTCACTGTCTTTGTATTTCTTGGTTTCCCCACAAATATTCATATGTAGTAAACTATAAATACATGTTCAGTAAGTAGAGATCAAAATGTAAGTTGGCCAAGTGTCAAATCAGAAATAGGTTTTAGCACTGTGGTAATAAATGAGTACATTTAGAGAAATATTCTATAAATCATACCTCTTCATCACCATCATCAGAGGATGGTTGTCTGTACCCACAAGTAGCTTCAACAAATTCAACTGATGGAAAAATTGTAAAACCAAGAAGGGGCTCCTCGCTAGCACCAGTAACAAACTCCAAAATGTTTTCCAGGCTTGTTACTCTACGACCACTAGCAACTTCTCTTACATACTTGATAAAATGAGCATATACACATTCTTTTCAAACTTCATGTTGTTTGATCCCTCGACAGAAAATCTTGATTTCAATAGGTGCAGTAACATCTTTACTGACAAATTGGCCTTTGCAGATGGTCTAACCAGATGTAGGAATTGTTGGTACTGTTGACCAACAGTATGGATTCCAAGAGTGTCCAGACCTTTCTGTATGTTAGAAATACATGGTGATGGACTTGGGGGTGGACCAGTAAATATGTCCTGTAATACAGACTCTGGGAAGTACACAGGCAACTGGCCATTTTGGAGAAGTGCTATTGCTGCCATTTGACCAACAAAATAATAGTCACTTGCCAGGTGGTCCTTGAGACCATGTTCAAAATACTTCATTTGTATTTGTTGATTACAAAGTCTTATCCATTCCCTTCGGGGACCTCCACTATCTTGGGCTTCCTCTCCATAAAACTGAACTTCAAAGGTAACTCTTGGATCTGCTATATCTTTCAACTCTTCAAGAGTTGTTTTCAAAATGTTGTCACAATCTACAGATATATAATTAGTGTCCCCACTTAGCTGAGATGATTCATCACTGACATCTAGGTCCCGGCCCAGCAAAACTTTCTTCTGCAAGTACTGTAACATTTCTGTTGGGTCAGTAACATTAGGTGGAATTTCTTTAATTACTGTTGAAAAAAATGAAGGCAGTTGTATTGCTGGCATTGTTGGTGCAACTGGCTGAGCTGCTGGTGTCCCAGGTTGCTGAGTTGTTGGTTCAAGTGTCACTAGAGGTATTGGTGAAAGTGGTCGAAGTGGAGGTCGTATTTCTGGGAATGGAAATGAGTCAGTAACTTCTTGGAACTCTCCACTAACAATGCACTGTAATGCTTTTTTCATCCGAATGTATAAGAGACCTTGCCCAGCCAATTTTTTCACAACACTGTAGTTATATTCTGTATTTTTGTCCAGCTGAAGAACAGTTATCTTCTTGTGGATCACTTTAACGAATTCAAAATCAGATTTTTCAAGCATAGGATATTTTGGTTTCAAAGAAGAAACAAGCTTATCCCTTATGAGTTTCTCAGTGTCAGAATCATTCAAAGTAACCATACCTCTGCTCATGACAATATCTTTTCTTAAGGTGTCGTCTTTCTCGTCGTCACTGTCTTCTTCATTTGCTCGAAGCAATGCAAATTCGAAAGGCTTTTTCTCTAAACTTCGCGCCGTTTTTTCCTTCTTGTTCTTACTTGATTCATTCGAGGTTGAGGGAGATTTTCCTGAAGCAGCTCGCAACCGTTAATTTCTATTCAGTCGCCTGTATAAGCCAGCATTCGAACTAGCAGCCATCATTGATCGACCTCGTTGCAATGTTTCTCGCAGCTCAGGCACCACTGTAGCCGCCGCGCCACTGCTCCTACTATTATAAACGGTGTTGGACGTCCCAGGTCCAACAGCTCGAGTCTGGTTCGAATGGATCGATCGAGAATTAGCATTTGTCTGGACATCTCCAGCAGGGTTTTGATCGATCGACAACATACGAAAGCCGGGTAGGGCCTTCAGACTGCAGACTTCGAACTTAGGACTTCAGACTTCGGACTTCAGACTTCAGACTTCAGACTTCAGACTTCAGACTTCAGACTTCAGACTTCAGACTTCAGACTTCAGACTTCAGACTTCAGACTTCAGACTTCAGACTGCAGACTTCGAACTTAGGACTTCAGACTTCAGACTTCAGACTTCAGACTTCAGACTTCAGACTTCAGACTTCAGACTTCAGACTTCAGACTTCAGACTTCAGACTTCAGACTTCAGACTTCAGACTTCAGACTTCAGACTTCAGACTTCAGACTTCAGACTTCAGACTTCAGACTTCAGACTTCAGACTTCAGACTTCAGACTTCAGACTTCAGACTTCAGACTTCAGACTTCAGACTTCAGACTTCAGACTTCAGACTTCAGACTTCAGACTTCAGACTTCAGACTTCAGACTTCAGACTTCAGACTTCAGACTTCAGACTTCAGACTTCAGACTTCAGACTTCAGACTTCAGACTTCAGACTTCAGACTTCAGACTTCAGACTTCAGACTTCAGCCTTCAGACTTCAGACTTCAGACTTCAGACTTCAGACTTCAGACTTCAGACTTCAGAGTTTGTCACCTGCCGGCTCGCAGGCTAAGTTTGCCAGCCGTTCAAAATTAAATAGAGTTGTTAATATTCATGCCCCTCAGTGGTCTTCCATTACCAGAAATTGATAACAAAATGGCCGCCGTTTAAGGACTAATTTACATACAGTCCTTAGTAAAATGGCATATAACTTTGAAAAGTAAATATATAGAGGGGAAATTTCAAAATAAAAATTCTGCTAATTGAGTATCTCGCTAAATATTTGCCGACCTCGCTAACAAAGCAACGGCAATTTTCGAATTATTCCCTTCCTTATTTCTTTAAATCGGGTATACCTATACGACCCGTCAAATGGCAATATCTCTCGAGCTATCGTTTGTCAGTGTTTGACCCTCCACCAATCATGGTGAGTTCAAAATGCCCATTCTCTTGTGTCATTACAAGTCGGGTATAGTTGTTAAATTAGAGGCATACAACTTCAGCCAATTTGGTCAAAACGTAATCTATTCATGCAAGATAAAGATTCCTCTATCAACTCTGGAACATTTGACCAAAGATGATCTTGAAAGTATCAAACAAAATCCTACGGCAATCCAGTGGTGCATGGCCTACTCATTTGCTTACTATTTTCAACACAATTTGGCCGGATCGTAGATATACCTGATGAAAATATATAGGTTACTGAATGATTGGATAATGGTTGTTGTTTAGATCAGGAGGTCGGCAAATAATTGGCAAGCTACTCAATAAGCAGAATTCTCACGTTAATATATTTGCTTTATATATTTACTTACTGTTCAAACGCCATCTTCTAGGGAATATATATAAATTGGATTTCAAGCGGTGGCCATTTTGTCATTAATTTCTGGTAATGCGTAGCAAACTGTGTAAAGTGACAAGCCCAACTTATAAAAGCCTTTACACACGGCGTTCGAATTCGACGTCCTACGTTCAACGCAGGCCGGATTACGCTGCTCAATGCAGCCGTAAACACAACGTCATAATGAAAATGTTGTTTTATTTCTTTTATTTATCAAATAACGACATTTTCTTTATGTCGTCGTGTTTACGGTTGAGCAGCCGTAACCCGGTCTGCGTTGGACGTCGGACGACGAACGCCGTGTGTAAATATATAAACGTGTACACCATGCAAAGATTCGGTTCGGTCTGACAGTGTTTTAAAGCACAGACTACGTCATCAGCGACGTTTATAGTCAAACACAATTAACAAATTGTCTAGTATATTATCGGTAGGGACACAATGTTAAAACACCAAACAACAGACATAACAATCAAGTGCTCGTGCCACGGTGTTCACTTTTAAACTGTGTTTACGGTTCAAAAAAGTCTATACTATATATAGGCGCCTATAGGAGACGTTCCAATTGCCTATATGTACCAACAGAGAACTATAGACAGCATGCTTAAAAAATTATATAAATTATTATAACATCAGATAATCACGAAAGCCGGGTAGGGACTTCAGACTTCAGACTTCGGACTTCAGACTTCATACTTCATACTTCAGACTTCAGAGTTTGTCACTCGCAGACTAAGTTTGCCAGCCGTTCAAAATAAATAAAGAGGTGAATGTATTGAATTTAATATTCATGCCCCTCAGTGGCTTTCCATTACCAGAAATTGATAACAAAATGGCCGCCGCTTAAGGACTAATTTACATATAGTCCTTAGTAAAATGGCATATAATTTTGGATAGTAAATATATAGAGGGGAAATATCAAAATGAAAATTCTGCTAATTGAGTATCTCGCCTACTATTTGCCGACCTCGCTAACTAAGCAACGGCGATTTTCAAATTATTCCCTTCCTTATTTCTTTAAATCGGGTATACCTATACGATCCGTCAAATGACTATATCTCTCGAGCTATCGTTTGTCAGTGTTTGACCCTCCACCAATCATGGTGAGTTTAAAATGCCCATTCTCTTGTGTCATTACAAGTCGGGTAGTTGTTAAATTAGAGGTATACAACTTCAGCCAATTTGGTCAAAACGTCATCTATTCATGCAAGATAAAGATTCCTCTATCAACTCTCGAACATTTGACCAAAGATGATCTTGAAAGTATGCATGACCTACTTATTTGTTTACTATTTTCAACACAATTTGGCGGATCGTAGATATACCTGATGAAAATAAATAGGTTACTGAATGATTGGATAATGGTTGTTGTTTAGATCAGGAGGTCGGCAAATAATTGGCAAGCTACTCAATAAGCAGAATTCTCACTTTAATGTATTTGCCTTATATATTTACTATTCAAACGCCATCTTCTATGGAATATATATAAATTGGCTTTCAAGCGGTGGCCATTTTGTCATTAATTTCTGGTAATGCGTTGCAAACTGTGTAAAATGACAAGCCCAAATTATAAAAGCCCTTACACACGGCGTTCGAATTCGACGTCCTACGTTCAACGCAGGCCGGATTACGCTGCTCAACGCAGCCGTAAACACAATGTCATAACGAAAATAGTGTTTTATTTATTTTATTTATCAAATAACGACATTTTCTTTATGTCGTCGTGTTTAGTCGAACTCCGAAGTCTGAAGTCTGAAGTTTGAAGTCCGAAGTCCGAAGTCCGAAGTCCGAAGTCCGAAGTCCGAAGTCCGAAGTCCGAAGTCCGAAGTCCGAAGTCCGAAGTCCGAAGTCCGAAGTCCGAAGTCCGAAGTCCGAAGTCCGAAGTCCGAAGTCCGAAGTCCGAAGTCCGAAGTCCGAAGTCCGAAGTCCGAAGTCCGAAGTCCGAAGTCCGAAGTCCGAAGTCCGAAGTCCGAAGTCCGAAGTCCGAAGTCCGAAGTCCGAAGTCCGAAGTCCGAAGTCCGAAGTCCGAAGTCCGAAGTCCGAAGTCCGAAGTCCGAAGTCCGAAGTCCGAAGTCCGAAGTCCGAAGTCCGAAGTCCGAAGTCCGAAGTCCGAAGTCCGAAGTCCGAAGTCCGAAGTCCGAAGTCCGAAGTCCGAAGTCCGAAGTCCGAAGTCCGAAGTCCGAAGTCCGAAGTCCGAAGTCCGAAGTCCGAAGTCCGAAGTCCGAAGTCCGAAGTCCGAAGTCCGAAGTCCGAAGTCCGAAGTCCGAAGTCCGAAGTCCGAAGTCCGAAGTCCGAAGTCCGAAGTCCGAAGTCCGAAGTCCGAAGTCCGAAGTCCGAAGTCCGAAGTCCGAAGTCCGAAGTCCGAAGTCCGAAGTCCGAAGTCCGAAGTCCGAAGTCCGAAGTCCGAAGTCCGAAGTCCGAAGTCCGAAGTCCGAAGTCCGAAGTCCGAAGTCCGAAGTCCGAAGTCCGAAGTCCGAAGTCCGAAGTCCGAAGTCCGAAGTCCGAAGTCCGAAGTCCGAAGTCCGAAGTCCGAAGTCCGAAGTCCGAAGTCCGAAGTCCGAAGTCCGAAGTCCGAAGTCCGAAGTCCGAAGTCCGAAGTCCGAAGTCCGAAGTCCGAAGTCCGAAGTCCGAAGTCCGAAGTCCGAAGTCCGAAGTCCGAAGTCCGAAGTCCGAAGTCCGAAGTCCGAAGTCCGAAGTCCGAAGTCCGAAGTCCGAAGTCCGAAGTCCGAAGTCCGAAGTCCGAAGTCTGAACTCTGAACTCTGAAGTCTGAAGTCTTTTTTATTAACTTTACAATCATTATATATGATTGATGGAATAGACAAGAGGGCGTAAATTTCATTTTTAAGTCTAACCAGAGCATATAACAATAAAAACAAGAAAAAAAACTAAACTAAACTAAGTTTAGTGTGAAGTCTGAAGTTTGAAGTCTGAAGTCCGAAGTCTGAAGTGTGAAGTCCCTACACGGCTTTCGTAACAACAGCATACTGGAAGCCTGCTTGAGCAAATCAGCAGATTTTGTTATTGTTTCTTTTTCCATCTCGACAGCTACATACCAGGAAAACGACAAGAAAAAGCTTCTCAAGTGGTCGCCATGGCCATGTTCGGGTTCCTCTTCCACCACGGTGCTTCCACACAAGCGCGAAAGCAAATCGACAGGGCGCTCGCCCCAGCCCCCAAATATTAGATGAATATCATCAACATTGAATATTGTTAGGATTAAATTTAAATGAATATTAGGATTAAATTGAATGAATGTATACATTAAATTTAAATGAATATTAGGATTAAATTGAATGAATGTATACATTAAATTTAAATGAATATTAGGATTAAATTGAATGAACATATTTATATTAAATTTAAATGAATATTAGGATTAAATTGAATGAATATATTTATATTGAATTTAAATGAATATTAGGATTAAATTGAATGAATATATTTATATTAAATTTAAATGAATATTAGGATTAAAT
The DNA here is from genome assembly GCA_964035015.1 of Corallium rubrum. Lineage (NCBI taxonomy): Eukaryota > Metazoa > Cnidaria > Anthozoa > Scleralcyonacea > Coralliidae > Corallium > Corallium rubrum. The sequence continues at coordinate 366,495 of CAXIUP010000036.1, read as the reverse complement.
TGAATGAATATATTTATATTAAATTTAAATGAATATTAGGATTAAATTGAATGAATATATTTATATTAAATTTAAATAAATATTAGGATTAAATTGAATGAATATTTTCAATATTAAATTTGAATGAATATTTATATTAAATTTAAATGAATATTAGGATTAAATTGAATGAATATAACAATATTGAATATTGCTACAAATGGGCAGGCATAATGGGGCCTTATTTCTAGATCTCAAAAGAACCTTTGATACCGTTGACCACAAAATACTTCTAAGTAAATTAGAATATTTTGGTTTAGACCGACCAGCAATTGACTGGCTTTAATCTTACCTCAATGGTCGTATGCAAATGTGCGCAGTGAATGGTATTCTATCTGATGCACAACAACTTTCCTGTGGTTTCCCACAAGGAACTATCCTAGGGCCACTGCTCTTCTTAATATATATTAATGATTTGCTAAATTGTGTTATGCATAGTTCTACAAGAATGTACGCAGATGACACTAACCTAACTGTATCAGGTAGTAATGTCCCAGAAATCAAATTAATGTTAGAAAAGGATATTGAGTGTGTAGTAGAATGACTTTGTGCTAACAAGCTCACACTGAATGTCATAAAAACTGAATTTATGTTGATTGGGTGCAGGCAAAGGATTGCCACTCTCACTGATAATTTAGATTTATCAGTTAATGGCATTACCTTGAAACAGGCTGATGAAATTAAATGTCTGGGTATTAAAATTGATGAAAATCTGACTTGGAAAAGTCAGATTGACACTATTAAAAAGAAAGTTGCAACAAATTTACGTGTTATGAGAAAGGCTAAACCATTTCTAAACCGACAGCTTCTCATCAGTATTTACCACTCAATCATAGAACCCTATTTCAGTTACTGTAGTGTTGTATTGGACAGCATTGATCTGACACTTGCGGACAAACTCCAAAAGCTACAAAACCGTGCAGCGCGTATAATTACTAGTACACCATACCCAGTCCACACATGCGATGTGTTCTCTGATTTGGGGTGGTCACCGCTGGCTCACAATAGAAAATGCCAGAAAGCCATTATGATGCACAAAATTATTAACGGCTGTCCTCCATCCTATTTAACTGAAATGTTTGAGAAACAGTTGGCATTACCAGAAATCTGGGACAAGATGGCGTCTCGCGATTTCAAATAACTCAAACATGGCGGCGAAACCGTACAAGGGATTATACACTGTACCGTGTTAAAAATTCAAAAATTACCCTACTTGTAATATAGAGTTCACGGGTTCGGAGCTCGATTCCTGTAGTGATTTAAATAAGGAAGATTTAAAACGAAAAAATATTCACTGACATTGAGGTGTAGTAGGTTCCCGAAATCGATGTATTTATGCCGCCGATTCGACACATTCTGCATAGTAAACCATAGCAATGTTTGAAAACTTGTTGTGAAAATTGATCGAATATACTATCATGCTGGTTCGGAGCTCGAGATCTATTCGGAGAGGTTCGAAATATCCATAAAGCTCGTCAAAATCTTGGTTACTTCACGTCTACATGGTTCCAAAAGCCTTTGAATATGGTGCTTTCGAACGCTTTTGAGCGGTCTGGGTTGGTATTTAAAGCCTGGTTCTCACTTGTCGTAAGAATCGCAGCAATGTTATGGTGGCCGATGTCATTGATTGCTGCCAGTCTTGACTGCGTGATTTGCCTATATACAGCAGTCAAGACACAATACAATACAATATTATTCAATTATTCTATTGTTCTATTGTGTCTTGACTGCCTGTATATATGCAAATCACACAGTCTAGACTGACAGCACTCAATGCCATCGGCCACGATAACATTGCTGCGGTCTTCGGTTTCAGATAAAGACAAAACGACCATTAAAAGACTTATACTCGCTGGACTCTCGCGAAGCAGCCATGTTTCTTGTTCATAAGAGCCAATATTATCAATATATTGTCAATATTAACAATATATTATCAATATTATCAATACAGAGCCAATATTATCAATATATTGCGAATATTGTACATATTACGCAACGTATCAATATGAGATTGAAGCGATTAGCCGCTGCCCGAACGCAGCCGCAAAATGTCCCATATTTCTGGTAATGGGTTCAACCGTCTATAATCTGAGGTCATCTGATAAAAATATTCAGATACCAAAAGTTAGAACTGAAAGCTATAAAAGAAGTTTTGCACTGTCCGGATCTATGCTATGGAACTCCCTAACAAATTCTCTGAAAAACGAGAAAATATTATCAAAATTTAAAAAAGGAATTAGAAACCATAACTTCTGCATTGACAATATTAACTTGTAGTTTCAACTATTTGTACATTATGTAAATATTTTGTAATAGTAAAATAATATTTGTTTTTGTTTAAATCCATACGTATAAAAAAAAAAAAAATTAAATATAGTTAAGTTATGATTGTACACGGCTTATAGGTAGACCAGACTTAAGAATTTATAACTTGTAATTTTTAATTTCTGATGGAACCACCGTGTTTAAATAAATTTTATCTACCTACCTACCTACCTACCTACTTACCTACCTACCTACCTACCTACCTACCCGTCCGTCCGTCCGTCCGTCCGTCCGTCCGTCCGTCCGTCCGTCCGTCCGTCCGTCCGTCCGTCCGTCCGTCCGTCCGTCCGTCCGTCCGTCCGTCCGTCCGTCCGTCCGTCCGTCCGTCCGTCCGTCCGTCCGTCCGTCCGTCCGCCCGTCCGTCCGTCCGCCCGTCCGTCCGTCCGCCCGCCCGTCCGTCCGTCCGTCCATCCATCCATCCATCCATCCATCCGTCCATCCATCCATCCACCCACCCAATTAATTAATTAATTAATTAATTAATTAATTTACTAATCAATAAATTTTATCAAATTAATCCAATCAGTCTTATCAAATCAATCAAGTTAATCAATCAATGTAATAATGAACCATAGTAATTGAATTATAAATTATTAACTATGAAATAATTAAGTTTGTCGTTTTTCTAGCGATAGCAACTTGTACAGTCCGTTGCATATTGCAGCCCAAAAAGGTCATCTTGCCATTGTTGAAATGCTAGTGACAGTCAACAGAGATATTATAGAGTCGAAAAATAAATATGGTCGTACGGCATTGATAACAGCAGCATCTACTGGTAAAACGGATGTCGTGAAATTTCTACTGGAAAAGAATGCTTCCATAACTGAAGATTATGAATTCTTAAACTGTCTTGATTGGTGTTTTATTATGAAAGACAAAGACACTGCCATGGTAACGATGCTTGATTCACGATGGAGGGAGGTAAGGTGTAAAAAATAGCTTAAATTTAAACGGTAAACCCAATTATTAGCCAATAAAGTCGGATTTCTTTGATCTACCGCGGGATATATACCACGAATGTCCCGAAAATCGGTGCTATAGCCTATATACAGCACTCCTACCAATTTCTAATTACGTCAAATTAATATCCCAAAAGAAAACCTCTTTTGTTGGCTAAAAAGAAAGTTTTACGCCCTCAGATTATAAAACAACTAATTGACCTCGATCGGTTCAATAACCCTTACTTAATATCTCACCTCACCTAGCGTCACGTCACTTCACCTTACGTTACCTCACTTTGCCTCTCCTCACCTCACCTCTCTTCACCTTTTCCTACCTCGCCTTACCTCACCTCACTTCACCCTTACCGTATTCACCTTGCATCACCTCACCTTACCTCACCTCACTTTACCTCACTTCACTTTACCTCACTTTACCTCACTTTACCTCACTTTACCTCACTTTACCTCACTTTACCTCATCTCATCTCACCTCATCTCACCTCACCTCACCTCACCTCACCTCACCTCACCTCACCTCACCTCACCTCACCTCACCTCACCTCACCTCACCTCACCTCACCTCACCTCACCTCACCTTACCTCACCTCCGTGTTTAAAGTAACGTTTAAAACACGAAGAGCAGTATTTGATCAAGTTCAGTTCAACTCACCTAGCGTCAATTCACTTCACTTTACGTTACCTCACTTCACTTCACCTCACCTCACCTCTCTTCACCTTTTCTTACCTCACCTCACTTCACTCTTACCGTATTCATCTTATCTCACCTTACCTTACCTCACCTTACCTCACCTCACTTCACCTCACCCCAACTTACCTCACCTCATTATTTCAAACTATCAGTAATTTCATTGTACCAACACCGACGTACTTATCCAATCATAGTCAAATTGTTACATGGTTAAAAGCAAAAAAATCCCTCCACACACCCACGGATACTTGGGGTGAGAATATGCCTGATTGCGAAGGGAAATTACCGTCTAGGTTTATCTGGAAAGATAATGCAGCCAGAACTTTTTTAGAAAATATAAAATTTCCTCAAACTCAACAAAATCTTAGAACATTTGTTAATTCTTCTTCGAAAGAAGGTGTTAATTATTGTGCTTCTCAGTTTCAAAATGTTGTACTTGATGAAGCAAAAAAGTCGTTCAAAATAAAAAGAATGTAAAAAAAAAGACACAATGTGAGAAAGTTAGCTAATCAAAAACATAAAGATCCACGTAACCTTGAAATAAGAAATGCCTTTCATAATGTGCCTAAAGATTACAGAATTTTACTAAAACAAGAGAAAGAAAGCTTTTGTGAGAAAAACATAGGCGAATTAGAGGAAGCTTCTGAAAATGGATCTAACTCATTTTGGAAAAAATAAAAAATCATGAATGACAGTTATCCTGATGAGTCCGAAACAACATCAGTATCTAACCAATGCTGGTATTCTCATTTTCAGTCTCTTCATTCAAAACTTAATACTGGACAACATGACGTACTTCACACCCTGAGAAATACTGAACCTAAGAAAGATCAATGTATTTATTTAGATGAACCAATTAGCAATGACGATATTTCCAGAGTGGCAAGAAAACTCAAAAACTAGAAATCTGCATACATGGATAAGATAAGAAACGAAATGATAAAACATAGTGTAAATACCTAATAGAGGGATACAATAAATTTAACACTTTAACCTAATTTTACAAAGTGGAAAATTTCCAGATAACTGGCGTGAAGATCTTATAACCCCAACCTTCATATATTTACTGATCATATATTTACTTTGAACACATTAATTGATAAACATTTAAATCAATATAAAAACCAAAAGATATATGCATGTTTTGTTGACCTCAAAAAGGCATTTGATTATGTCTGGCATGTTGGACAACAAAATTGGTGGAAACTTTTATAGTCTGATAAAAAAGGTGTACTCCAAACCTAAATGTGCCGTCAAATATATAGAACACCATTCCTTTCATACTCTAAAGGAGTCAGGCAAGGTTGCATCCTTAATCCACTCCTATTTAACATTTACATTCATGAAATAGTTTCTTTATTTAATATTCAAAAACTCATTAATAATTCATGCGGAAAACACAAAAGAAAATCATGACCGTATCGTATCTTTATATGTGATAAAGATTTCTCCTGATTTACATAAACTTTAGCTTTGATTTTCTCGGCTTAGACAAGGTTATTTTTCAAACTAACTCCGCCAATCAACTTACCAAGTGGTTCGTTTTTTGAAGCCGTATAATATACTCGCAGTTCGTGTTTTATCAGATATAAAAACACTCGGCTTCGCCTCGTGTCTTTATATCTGATAAAACACTCCTGCTCGTTTATTATACAGTACATACAGTTTCTGGTCCTTTCATACTTCCAAATAAAACATGACATCGCCATAAATCATAACCGTCGCGCCCGCCGTGGGTAGTCAGCGGTAACACCCAAAGGATAACATTTTATTTGATTTTTGTCAACATTTCCCGCCTATACAGGGTCAACCAAGGCCCAAGCTTGTCAGCGAACTTCACCATTTATGTGTGCTCATGTCAATTTGAATGAAAATGGAGTATTTTGAAGCTATAGTGCCACTGACCTATATATATAACTGGACTGCGTGCTCCTATTACCTTTGGGTTAGGAAAAGTGTCCCCATTTTCACTTTCAAAATGGCGGCATTTATGGGTCCTTTTGCTAATGGTGAAGGTCGCTGACCGATACCTAAGATCTTTAGTTCGTGTTGGACATGTTCGGTATTTCACTTTTCTTAAGAAAACTAAGCTATTTGGTCGGATAAAGTAAACTGTACGTATGTTGTAGCCAGATGAATTATCTTTCTTCCAGTATATTTGATAGTTCAAGAGTGGTTTATTTCTCGAGAAAACATTCGGAGAAGACATTATAATGCATACGGAAAAAAATTTCAAAATAGTGGCCGCTATTATGATTTTGACATGTTCGGTATTTCGCTTTTTTTAGGGAAACTAAGCTATTTGGTCGGATAAACTGTACGTATGTTGTAGCAAGGTGAATTCTCTTTCTGCCAATATATTTTATAACTCCTACACTGGATTATTTCTTGAGAAAACGTTCGGAGTAGACGGACTAGGAAAACTTTGTCGAATTTTTGCCAAGTCAGCATTATATCATCCTGATCTCGAGTTTGTGTAAACAAGATATTTCGGTGGTTTTTCATGTATATTTAATATTTATGTTTGTTGCTGAGCGGCCCGGGATGTTTTCATGAGAAAAGTCTTATTGTTAGTGCTGAACTACAATAATAATAACGCTAGACAATTACTGTTGTGGCTTTCTAGCAGTCTGAATTAAAGACGTACCGGCCGGCGGTACCGCACGAACACTTGGCAATAAAATAAACAAGACTGTCAATACACACGGTCATGGAAATCTACAAACATTTCGTTTTATGAAGTTGCCAGCTCTATAAAGAACCGCTGAAGATCACGAGAAAATCGTAAAGCAGCGAGGCGTATACCGAGTTCTTCTTAGGGGCTATTATATTTACATGGGAGGCGACATTCCTAGTATTTGGTCAGACAAATAATCCAGCAGGCCTCTTGAGTCGTTCCCCAAGAAATTAACAATGACCAACCTGCATGCATTAACTCTTTCCTGTCCGAATTTATTGATCGTTACTCTTTAGTATTTTGTTCTGGCTAACGCCAGACGATTTTATTCACCTCTGCGAAACCCTCGCATAGGAACGATTTATTAATAAAGTAAGAAAATCGCTTTGTGTTTACATAAATATTATTTTTTCCTACGATAAGTACATGTCAGTGGTCGCTACCATTAGCAGAAGGACCCGCCATTTTGAAAGTGAAAATGGGGACACATTTTTGGCCAGCACCCGCAGTCCAGTTATATATATGTAGGTCAGTGTATAGTAACCTGCAGTTACAGCGCCTTTTTTCTCTTAGGGGCTGTTTACATGGGAGGAGGGAAGGGACGTTTACCCGGACGGGACGTTTACCGGGATCTCGCATGCATTTATATATCTCTTATTTGTCCCGTTCCGCTTATATGGAAAGAATTTTCACGGGACGTTTTTCGTCCCGACTCATCAAAGCGGGATCCCGGTTCGCTCAGCTGGGATCCCGGCATGTGCAAGACAATTTTTCTCATGTAAACACTCCGTCCCGCTTTGCCAGAACGATATCATGCTGACTTGGCAAAAATTCTGACTGAAAATTCGGACAAAGTTTGCCTAGTCCGTCTACTCCGAACGTTTTCTCAGGACATAATCCACTGTAGAAGTCATATAATATGTTGGCAGAAAGATAATTCACCTTGCTACAACATACGTACAGTTTATCCGACCAAATAGTTTAGTTCTCTTAAAAAAGCGAAATACCGAACATGTTCAACACGAACTAGAGATGCTTGTTGAACGTCCCGGGTATTCCAGAGTTAAATCGTCCCTGTATAGACATTCTGATGTAAACCCAGGATGAAAAACGTCCCGGTCCGGCAAACGTCCCGTCTCGCCTTCCATGTAAACAGCTCCTTAGTATGGCGCCTCAAATGGAGGAATCAAAAGCAGCGAGTCCTTTACAAGTTAATGGACGCTCGAAAGCACTTTTTCAACAAAAAAAATATCAATTTGTTTCTTAGCGATGTTTAAGTACTTGGAATTAAAAGCTCTAGTTGGGGATCACATTTTGTCGTCCGTGCTTTGCTTTTATTAAAAGTTCACTTGATTTAGGTAACTCGACAGAAGTTTATAGTGCAAGTAACCAATTGGTAAGGAGAAGAGCGGCGAAAGCGCTCATCGAGAAAAGTAAGATCAATTTTAAACGTACAAAAGTGACTGTTACTCCTAGATGTTGTTTACATGCCTTACTCCTGTACTAGGGGATCACTTTTTTTTTGTGTAAATGATAAAAATTGGGAATAAAAGGACTTTTTCTATACATTTTATTACATTGAGTGAGTTAGCAACATTCGCCTCAGGGGCCTGGTGCGAGTGTAATATTTCAGTTGATGGTTGTGATTTCTGGCGATGGATTTAGCTGTCTTATTTATGCTGGTGATCTGGTAATAATATCTCGTTCAAAATATGATTTTCAAAATTGTTTAGACCAACTACATAGCTGGTGTGAGAAATGGATGATGAAAGTTAATTTAGAAAAGACAAAAACTGTGATATTTCAGACAGGTAACAAAAAATCGACTCCTCCAAAATTTCTACTATGTGATCAGCCAATCAGTAATGTACATGGGTATTGCTACTTTGGAATTAAATTATCATCAAATGGGAAATTCACACTAGCTCGTCAACAACTCAGTGAGAAAGCAATGAATGCCTTCTACACAATACGAAAACACCTACAGTCCATAGCATAGATCAAATTTCGTCGTCATTCATGTCGCGTGTTATGAACACGCATTTGGGCCATTTACTCCATTATCAACACACACTAAGTTTTGAGCAAGTATCAATAACATTTTGTACCTTGGGTCTCTATCAGCAGCTTTTGATAAAAACGTCTAGCATATTTAAAAATAGAATTAAGTAACCCCTTAAAGGTAATCACAGTTAATACTGTGTTTGTTATGGGGGAAAGTTAATCGCGCATTAGACATTTCTCATTCATGTCTCATGTTAAGCTATAATAAACACACAATGCACTACAGAAATCTTGCAGTAAAGGAGAGCTGTCAAATTTAAATCAAACATAAAGGAGTAGGGATTTGGTGCGTCATGCTTATATAAAGGCATAAGGCTGGCCGTTACAAGTTTCCGGACAATTTGTTGTTGTCATGTGGTAATATCTTCATGCGAAGGAGGCATCTCGCAAAGTGATAATAATATTCCAAATCAGCGTTCTGTCTACCTCGTAACATATAGTCAGTGTGACGCGTCTGGACTTACTAGGCAAAGTTTTGCCAATTTAATTGTCGAAGCATGGACAGCTGGCTCTCGCTCGAAGGTCGTTCAATGGGTTTGTAGCCAAGAGGCGCATGCAGATGGTGGAAATCATTTTCATATGGCACTGAAGTTGAGCGTAAAGAAAAGGTGGCTTGCAGTGCGAAATTATGTGAAGAACAACCACGGCATAGACCTTAATTTTTCGGACAGTCACGATAATTACTACACTGCCTATACATACGTTGTGAAGGAATACACCGAATTTGTTATGTCAGAAAATCATCCCGATCTGTCTAACACTTGTATTCCAGTAACTACCAATGCTACGCGAAAAAGGAGAGGAAATCTGAAATCTGGGAAAAGTGAGAAAAGAAAACGACTATCGGTTTTTGATGTCGTTCAGATCATCCAGACACGAAAAATTAACACGCGTTTGGAGCTTATGGCCCAGGCGGCAAAGTGGGAAAAAGAAAGGAAAATGGATCTGGCGCAGAATTTGTGGAAAATCGGGGGCCAAAAGTTGTCAACGAGGCTTTGGAGACGGCAAAGGAGCTAACTGCTGCTGAGAGTAGTGATACCCCCCCCCATCGAGACTATAAAGGGATGCCGCCTCATTAAGTATTCAATTTTTAATTATTCATGCGCAGGCTCCTTTAGGGCGTTCTAACCCTAATCTCATTACGTCATTATGTCTCGTGCTCCTATATGACCCCCTAACCCTAATCTCACTCAACCCCCCGTTATCCACTACGTCATATTCACCTTATTATTTATTCATTCTCATGCTCCTACAGGACCTCCTAACCCTAATTTTCCCCCCTAACCCTAGCTGTCACTCAACCCCCCTGGTTTTCACTACGTCATACCGACTTATTATTTATTCATTCTCAGACTCCTTTGGGACCTCCCAACCCTAACTTCCCCCCTAACCCTAGCTGTCACTCAACCCCCCGGTTTTTACTACGTCATACCGACTTATTATTTATTCATTCTCAGATTCCCGATAGTTCTCCGACTGATTCCCGAAGTTCTGGGTTACGTAATTATCAAAAGGCACTTGACTTATATCCTTACAAGTACTAGTAATTACCTTTTCATTTATACACTTTTCCCTACTGACAGTCGACAGTTGTGGGATACGTAGACGTACAGAGCATGCGTACGGTAAACTTTAACAAAATAGACGTTCTTTACAAGGAACTAGAGAGAAATTGATAGAGGCACTTTATATTTTTTATCTGAAACCTTGTCTCGATGAGTATAGAGAGTTTTGAGCAGCCTAAGTGTCTGAATTGGCAGAGCTCGTATAGACTTAGATCAATAACATATAATGAATATTATATTAGAACCTAAATATTCAATCACCCTAGAATCATTGCTAGCTAAACCCTTGTTTATAAGTGAAGAAATCGTAAGAAGATAGAATGAGGAGTCAATTCTAAAAGCCATAAGAACGTTTTTAAGTGTCGATATATAAACGAAATATTATTTGGCTGCGGGACGGCTCGGCTATAATTAACGTCGTCAAGCAATCTTGTTAATGTTGCTACGGCTGATATTTGCGTATTTATGCTCAGTGCACGTGCAGGAGACAAAAGAGAAAACTCATTAAAGTTACTAATGACCAAAACATAACCGGATTTGCATATAAGTAGAATATTTAATTCATTTTAGGGGTGATCATGAGTTTTTTGGAAGTAATAAGGGGCCTGAAGAGGTATTAATATATGGGCAAGTTCAGGCGAAAAAGTTAGTCTTTGGACTATATAGTCTTAGTCTTAGTCTTAGGACTATATAGTCTTAGTCTTAGGACTATAGTCTTAGTCTTAGGACTATATAGTCTTAGTCTTAGGACTATATAGTCTTAGTATAATTTCATAGTGGAAAAGAGGCTTTCCAGCTTTCTGATTGGTCCGCTCAGCGGTGAATCTGAGGTGACAGTCACCGCCCAGCGCGGTGACTATTGCATCACAAGAAATTGTTCTTCAAAAGTAGTTTTGGAAAAGAGACTGGTACTTATTTAACACTGCACTGACTTTACTCGTTTCAGTCTCCCCCTCGGAGTTGTCATTTTGAATTATGAGATTTAGAATTTGTCGATTCATTGAACTGTTGATTTTTTTTTCAAAATGGGGTCTGTAGTTTTTGAAACGAACAAAAGAGCATAGTACTGAAAATATTTATCACTGAGATGTTGTACATATCAAATATCATAAAAATAAAACTTTGTAAAGGTAAGCAAGTATATTTTCTATAATTCTTCGTATTTTCTAGCAAGTTTTGGTTAGGTTTTGGTCGTAGCGATGTTTTCGAAAACTTCGTCATGAGTGAAGAACATAATGAACATGAATTAAGTGCAAAAGGTCTATCAAAAGAAGCCAAAACACCAGAATAAAAGCCTTTTTAGCATATATTTGAATGTATGTACAAGTTCAGTTCCAAAGTAGGATGTTGTTTACTCTTTTTTTTTAAATTATTTACTGACAGACTGTGGCTTGCTAACATCGTCTGTGAATAAACAGCATCACCACTGCTAAAGTGAAAGCAGTTGGCTAAAAGTTTGTGTTTCAATGTGATTGGTTTTTATCAACCTCTGAAATTATACTAAAACAATTAGTCACCTCAGTCTCGGTGACTATCGGTGTATTTACCGCGCCGCTTCGCGGCTCGGTAAATATTCACCGATAGTCACCTCGACTTCGGTGACTAATTGTTAATTAGTCTTAGGACTATAGTCTTAGTCTTAGGACTATAGTCTTAGTCTTAGGACTATATAGTTTTAGTCTTAGGACTATATAGTCTTAGTTTTAGGACTATATAGTCTTAGTCTTAGGACTATAGTCTTAGTCTTAGGACTATATAGTCTTAGTCTTAGGACTATATAGTCTTAGTCTTAGGACTATAGTCTTAGTCTTGGGACTATATAGTCTTAGTCTTAGGACTATATAGTCTTAGTTTTAGCAATATAGTCTTAGTCTTAGGACTATAGTCTTAGTCTTAGGACTATATAGTCTTAGTCTTAGGACTATATAGTCTTTGTCTTAGGACTATATAGTCTTAGTCTTAGGACTATATAGTCTTAGTTTTAGGACTATAGTCTTAGTCTTAGGACTATATAGTCTTAGTCTTTTAGGACTATAGTCTTAGTCTTAGGACTATATAGTCTTAGTCTTAGGACTATATAGACTTAGTTTTAGGACTATAGTCTTAGTCTTAGGACTATATAGTCTTAGTTTTAGGACTATAGTCTTAGTCTTAGGACTATAGTCTTAGTCTTAGGACTATAGTCTTAGTCTTAGGACTATATAGTCTTAGTCTTAGGATTATATAGTCTTAGTTTTAGGACTATAGTCTTAGGACTATATAGTCTTAGTCTTAGGACTATATAGTCTTAGTCTTAGGACTATATAGTCTTAGTCTTAGGACTATATAGTCTTAGTTTTAGGACTATAGTCTTAGTCTTAGGACTATATAGTCTTAGTCTTTTAGGACTATAGTCTTAGTCTTAGGACTATATAGTCTTAGTCTTAGGACTATATAGTCTTAGTCTTAGGACTATATAGTCTTAGTCTTAGGACTATATAGTCTTAGTTTTAGGACTATAGTCTTAGTCTTAGCACTATAGTCTTAGTCTTAGGACTATAGTCTTAGTCTTAGGACTATATAGTCTTAGTCTTAGGACTATATAGTCTTAGTCTTAGGACTATATAGTCTTAGTCTTAGGACTATATAGTCTTAGTTTTAGGACTATAGTCTTAGTCTTAGGACTATATAGTCTTAGTCTTTTAGGACTATAGTCTTAGTCTTAGGACTATAGTCTTAGTCTTAGGACTATATAGTCTTAGTCTTAGGACTATATAGTCTTAGTCTTAGGACTATATAGTCTTAGTCTTAGGACTATATAGTCTTAGTTTTAGGACTATAGTCTTAGTCTTAGGACTATATAGTCTTAGTCTTTTAGGACTATAGTCTTAGTCTTAGGACTATATAGTCTTAGTCTTAGGACTATATAGTCTTAGTTTTAGGACTATAGTCTTAGTCTTAGGACTATATAGTCTTAGTTTTAGGACTATAGTCTTAGTCTTAGGACTATAGTCTTAGTCTTAGGACTATAGTCTTAGTCTTAGGACTATATAGTCTTAGTCTTAGGACTATATAGTCTTAGTTTTAGGACTATAGTCTTAGGACTATATAGTCTTAGTCTTAGGACTATATAGTCTTAGTCTTAGTCTTTGGACTATATAGTCTTAGTCTTATAATCACCCCAGGGATAACCCCCAAACACCCCCAGTGGTACCCCAATCACCCCTGGGGTAACCTCCAAACACCCCCGTGACACCCCATGGGGTAGCCCCAAAATTCCCCCGGGGTAACCTCAAACACCCTAGGGGTACCCCAAACACCCCAGGGGGTAATCCCAAACACGCCCTTTCTTCTCCTCCTCCTCCTCCTCTTTCTCCTCCTCCTCCTCCTCTTTCTCCTCCTCCTCCTCTTTCTCCTCCTCCTCCTCCTCCTCTTTCTCCTCCTCCTCCTCTTTCTCCTCCTCCTCCTCTTTCTCCTCCTCCTCTTTCTCCTCCTCCTCATCTTTCTCCTCCTCCTCCGCTTTCTCCTCCTCCTCCTCCTCCTCCTCCTCCTCCTCCTCCTCCTCCTACTCCTCCTCCTCTTTCTCCTCCTCCTCTTTCTCCTCCTCCTCTTTCTCCTCCTCCTCTTTCTCCTCCTCTTTCTCCTCCTCCTCCTCCTCCTGTTTCTCCACCTCCTCCTCCTTCTCCTCCTCCTCTTTCTCCTCCTCCTCTTTCTCCTCCTCCTCCTCTTAAAATGTGTAGAAAGAGGAGGAGGAGGAGGAGAAGGAGGAGGAGGAGGAGGAGAAAGAGGAGAAAGAGGAGGAGGAGGAGGAGGAGGAGGAGGAGGAGGAGGAGGAGCAACAGGAGGAGGAGGAGAAACAGGAGGAGGAGGAGGAGGAGAAAGAGGAGGAGAAAGAGGAGGAGGAGAAAGAGGAGGAGGAGAAAGAGGAGGAGGAGAAAGAGGAGGAGGAGGAGGAGGAGGAGGAGAAAGAGGAGGAGGAGAAAGAGGAGGAGGAGGAGAAAGAGGAGGAGGAGAAAGAGGAGGAGGAGGAGAAAGAGGAGGAGGAGTAGGAAGAGGAGGAGGAGGAGAAGAAAGAGCGTGTTTGGGATTACCCCCTGGGGTGTTTGGGGTACCCCTAGGGTGTTTGGGGTTACCCCGGAGGAATTTGGGGGATACCCCATGGGGGGGTGATTGGGGTACCCCTGGGGGTGTTTGGGGGTTATCCCTGGGGTGATTTTAAGACTAAAACTATATAGTCCAAAGACTAAGACTAAGACTATATAGTCCTAAGACTATAGTCCTAAAACTAAGACTATATAGTCCTAAGACTAAGACTATATAGTCCTAAGACTAAGACTATAGTCCTAAGACTAAGACTATAGTCCTAAGACTAAGACTATAGTCCTAAATCTAAGACTATATAGTCCTAAGACTAAGACTATAGTCCTAAAACTAAGACTATATAGTCCTAAGACTAAGACTATATAGTCCTAAGACTAAGACTATAGTCCTAAGACTAAGACTATATAGTCCTAAGACTAAGACTATAGTCCTAAAACTAAGACTATATAGTCCTAAGACTAAGACTATATAGTCCTAAGACTAAGACTATAGTCCTAAGACTAAGACTATAGTCCTAAGACTAAGACTATAGTGCTAAAACTAAGACTATATAGTCCTAAGACTAAGACTATATAGTCCTAAGACTAAGACTATATAGTCCTAAGACTAAGACTATATAGTCCTAAGACTAAGACTATATAGTCCTAAGACTAAGACTATAGTCCTAAGACTAAGACTATATAGTCCTAAGACTAAGACTAAGACTATATAGTCCTAAGACTAACTTTTTCGCCTAAACTTGCCCATATATTAATACCTCTTCAGGCCCCTTATTATTCCCAAAAAACTCATGATCACCCCTAAAATGAATTAAATATTCTACTTATATGCAAATCCGGTTATGTTTTGGTCATTAGTAACTTTAATGAGTTTTCTCTTTTGTCTCCTGCACGTGCACTGAGCATAAATACGCAAATATCAGCCGTAGCAACATTAACAAGATTGCTTGACGACGTTAATAAAATAGCCGAGCCGTCCCGCAGCCAAATAATATTTCGTTTATATATCGACACTTAAAAACGTTCTTATGGCTTTTAGAATTGACTCCTCATTCTATCTTCTTACGATTTCTTCACTTATAAACAAGCGTTTAGCTAGCAATGATTCTAGGGTGATTGAATATTTAGGTTCTAATATAATATTCATTATATGTTATTAATCTAAGTCTATACGAGCTCTGCCAATTCAGACACTTAGGCTGCTCAAAACTCTCTATACTCATCGAGACAAGGTTTCAGATAAAAAATATAAAGTGCATCTATCAATTTCTCTCTGGTTCCTTGTAAAGAACGTCTATTTTGTTAAAGTTTACCGTACGCATGCTCTGTACGTCTACGTGTCCCACAACTGTCGACTGTCGGTAGGGAAAAGTGTATAAATGAAAAGGTAATTACTAGTACTTGTAAGGATATAAGTCAAGTGCCTTTTGATAATTACGTAACCCAGAACTTCGGGAATCAGTCGGAGAACTATCGGGAATCTGAGAATGAATAAATAATAAGTCGGTATGACGTAGTGAAAACCGGGGGGTTGAGTGACAGCTAGGGTTAGGGGGGAAGTTAGGGTTAGGAGGTCCCAAAGGAATCTGAGAATGAATAAATAATAAGTCGGTATGACGTAGTGAAAACCAGGGGGGTTGAGTGACAGCTAGGGTTAGGGGGGAAAATTAGGGTTAGGAGGTCCTGTAGGAGCATGAGAATGAATAAATAATAAGGTGAATATGACGTAGTGAATAACGGGGGGTTGAGTGAGATTAGGGTTAGGGGGTCATATAGGAGCACGAGACATAATGACGTAATGAGATTAGGGTTAGAACGCCCTAAAGGAGCCTGAGCATGAATAATTAAAAATTGAATATTTAATGAGGCGGCATCCCTTTGTAGTCTCGATGGGGGGGGGGGGGGTATCACTACTGCTGAGGAACAGTTGGCTAGAGGCAATAAAACACGCCTTGAATTGCTGCGTGAGCATCCAGAGAAGGCATGTACGGAGAGTTGTGAAGGCGTCTGGTTGCGCTCCGCAACTGAAATTTTAATGTCAAACGATATTACACTCCAGTCGTTTGCGTCTGCCATCTATGACGCCTTAGACCGGGGAAGAGGAAAATATAGAAATATTTTCATTCATGGGCCGGCAAACTGTGGCAAAACGCTCCTATTATCTCCACTGAAAAACATTTTCCAGTGTTTTGTGAATGCAGCTTCCGGAAGTTTTGCCTGGCTCGGTGTCGAATCGGCTGAGGTGGTTTTGCTAAATGACTTTAGATAGAAAGCGTCCCTTATACCATGGTGCGAGTTTGCTACAAGTTTCAGAGGGAGATACAGTTCATTTTCCAGCTCCCAAAAATTTGGCGAAGAAAGACATAGTCTTGGAGAAAGATACGCCATTTTTTGCTACAAGTGACGCCCGTCTCACGCTTGTCAAGGGCGGTAGTGTGGACCGGGTGAATACTGAAATGATGCAAGTGCGGTGGCGGGCGTTCAAACTTTCAAAGCAAATACCTCAATCGAAACAGAAGCAATTGAAACCTTGCAGTTCTTGTTTTGCAAGTTTAATTTTAAACAACGTTCACTAACAATAATAAATAATGTGCGTGATCACACTCATTCGTAACATGATCCCCTAAGCGGTTTAAGTGTTTGTCTCCACGGTTCTCACCACGGTTCTCACTACCAAAACTTCAAATAACTTGCAAATTAGTGGTTCTCTTGAGATTTTTTTCCTAATAGGTTATAAAGTAAGGGGATTCTTATATGAAACCATCTTTATTGGAGGAATATACGGTTTAAAATCATGTTATAGAGACGATTCTCCTATTATGACTAAAAATAACTCTGATTACTATGACTTCTTTATAGACAGGAAATGAGAACCGTCGCTGGTTAACCCTTATTTTTTGTTTCTACTGCGTGATAAACAATGAGAAATGTCGAGAAATATAAAGCGGGCTCAAATATTGCGAATCATGCTTGGTCTTACGACCATAAAATTGATTTCAACAACAGCAAGATAATTGACAAAGCAAACTACCGCCACAGAGCTACACTGGAATCCTGGCACACCGCGCTCACAACTAATGCTGACAATAATTCAAAACATCTACCCGAACAATACCGTTTTTTATTGAAGAAATAGAACAATCGTTAGAGTTCACAGAGTATCATATAGGCGGAACTGTCACATCCAGTTATTTGTTTGTCATTGTATTGTTAATCGTAGCGTAGGCGTATAGTCTGTAATTGTAAACCGTAGTCGTCTGCAATCATTGTTTTTTGTAACTACCCGTTGAAGGCTGCAGTCTGGCAGCCGAAAGCTCGTGATAAATAAATATTTTCAACCAGAGAACGTCTCCAAAAATCATCATGTTCAATCCTGGTCGCACTTCCAGCATTTTTAAACAAATTTTAGATTGCGAATACGACTTTATTAGTGTAGGTTAAGGGTTTGAGAAAGTACAATGTGAAAATCGTGTGTGGAAAACAGTAAAATAGGGGCAAAAGGGGAGATATTGAGAGTGCGAACCGTGGTGAGAACCGTAGTGGAAACTGCCTCAGAATAATGTTTCTTAGACCTATTTCAGTTAATATTTTGTTCTAAAACCTTTGCCTGTTATTACAGCATCAATTCGACGTGGCATGCTTAATATAAGATTGTTAATAAAATCTACAGAACTTTCTAGTATTGTTTTGCGAACTCTTGCTTTGAACTCACACCATGACTCGCGTATAATGGCCGTTTCCCGCGCCTGAAATTCGAGTTCTTTCTTACCAATGTGAAAAAAGTTCTCGATAGGATTGAGATCAGGAGAACGAGGAGGGATGACAAATAGTTTACCGCCTTGATTTTGGATGGCTTTCATTGCAGCAGCACTTGTTTGGGATGGGTCGTTATCCATTATAAACATCTTTTCGACAGTACGACCAGAAAAGAGAATAGGAAAATTTCTTTCAATAAAATCGGAGAAATAGTTCCCGTTAATTTTCTTGTATTCTTCTGCCAATATAACTCCTTTACTGTACGAAATAGCCACGAGAAGATGCAAGGACTTACCACCAGGTAATGTTTTTGAACCCTAACTCGTTATTTGAAGGCCTTCCTTTTTCCTTTCTCCATACCTTTCCCTTTGGTACTACAGCTTGTCCCATTGGGTTTGTCTGGAATACAAACGACACTCCATCCAAGTAGAACGCAATATTCTGATGGAAAAACTGAGGGTTTCCTTTTAAAATTTGCTTACATTTTCGAGTAAATTTTAGACGTTTAGTACGATCTAACCGGCTCAAAACTCCTTTTTTGCGCGCTTGTAAATACTGGAATCGCTGAGACCGAACTTCTCGGTAAAATGTTCGATAGGACACATCGTATCTATTAAGTCCGCTATAAGAAATTAATGTCTTTAATGAGAAATTCGGATTCACAACACGCAACTGAACGATAGAGCGAGCCAGCTGCCTTCTATCACGTTCCGACAATTTCTTTGGACGTCCCCCTTGTCTGCTTTTTCTCTCTTTGTTACGCGCATCGCCACCAGACTTCAAAAGACGCGCCACCGCTGATTTTGAAATTCCTGCTTTTTCCGATATTTCTCGGTAAGAATGCTTCTTTTCCATCCCGAGGAGAAGGACCAAAGCGCGAGTTGTATCCGATATTTTGCGGTAAACCAGGTGTTCTTTTTCAAGGAGCGTACTTTATGATAATGAATTACGATGGCACACTTATATTTGCGTTAGCCGGATATGTGAAATTACGTCAATATTTCCACCGTCTAAAGCTTCTACGCAGTTAAGAACAAATGCATTTAGTATGTGACATATTGACGTAATAAAAGATCCAGCTAGAAGCACGATTTTCAATTGCATTACCAATAAACTTACCGGTTTAGAGATAGTCGTTTCTACGGCTTGTAACATGGCATGCAATAGTCGTTTAAGGAGTAAAGTTGTCTTTTCAGGGGTGTTACCCCGTGACCAAAGCATACAAGTCGTTTAAATCATTTTAAATAACGATTAACATGGGTCTGCATAAAGTATGTTAGCAATTTGTAGAATAAAATTAACGATAGGTACATTATAACATAGGAAACAGAAAATAACATTCAAGGACAATCAATGACAAAACACCTTGGGACAGTTGACATTTTAGCCCTCCAGAGACTATATATTACATATTATTTAAAAATTGCGTTTTCCCTCCCTCCCCCACCCAATTCAATGTTGAGTGGAGTTACCTAGACAAACAGCGCATAAAATGGGATGGCTAGGAGGTGAAAAACATTGAATAGGGGGGGGGGGGGGGGGGGGGGTGCTAAGCATCGGTATTGTATAAGATAAATTCGAAGTGTCCCAAGGGTTTTGTCACTGATTGTAGCCTTGAGCCTACTATCTACCAAATTAGCCATTAAATTTTTTGATTGCATTATCACACCAATTCTTTTGTATAATTCAGAAGTTTGGGGAGCTTATGTGAACAACGACTTTAATAAATGCATGGGATAAATTACCCACGGAAAAAATTCACTTGAAATTCTGCAAAATATATCTAAGAATATACAGCAAAGCCTACTAACATAGGCTGTAGAGGGGAATTAGGAAAACTACCTTTGCTAATGAATATGCCTGATTTCTCAATTGCTAAACAAGCTTTCTTAATATCTAAAGAGTTGTGCCAAGATGGAAAAAAACCTCCTTTTCTTCCAATGTAAAGTCCTTATTCAAATTCTATAAGTGCTCCAATTCTATACAATCGCTGTCTAACCAAACGTTGACACAATTATCCAATGATATGCATAACAAATATCTCAACTTTTGGAAACATCAACACGACAATTCAAGTAAACTTTCTTCTACTCCAAATTTAAAACTGCAATTAAAACTCCTGATAGAATATGGTCGTTATCAAAACATTCCCCATGACTGACGACTATGTGAATTGTATAAGACAAATGAAAAGAGGACGAGTACCATTTTGCTTTAACATGTGAGTGTTAAAATACCTTGAGATCTTCCTTCCTTGAAAAGTTAACTAATAGTTCCTCTAATAATTCTTCTAAAGAGGAAATATTACATAGTATTATGTCCTCAAGGAATCCAAATATAATTTCCCATACTGCACAGCAAAATACATTGATTCTTGCTTTGCGGAAAGAGAGAATTGCCTTGCGACCAGAACTAACCTACCAATTATGTACATCAAATAGCCTGCATGCACTGCTTTTCTTTCTGCCTTAGAAAGGAATGTCTGCAAGCAGGTGATTAACTCACTGTTAAGTTATTCTTAAATATTATATATTTTTTCTACTTCAACATGGTAGCATTGTAATTAGTTTAATTAACTAAATTATTATTTTTATGTCTCACGCAGTCTGCAGACAGGCTTCCTTTCTACTTTAGAAAGGAACGTTTATTTGCGGGCTTTATACACATCAACTTACTTGTCAACGTAAATTTGACAAGTGTATGTATTTTAAGTAGATTTGTTATTTCATTTTTTCTTTTATAAAATGTAAGCTTTAGCAATATCTGATTTAAAATAGATCATGGCAATAAAGCTATTATCAACCATTTACCTCACCTCAACTCACCTCACCTCCTCTTAACTTACCTCACCACACCACACCTCATCTCACCTCGACTTACCTTAATTACCTCAACTCAACTCACCTCACCCTACCTCACCCAGTGAACTCTAGTAAGAGGAAGACTGGAACGATAACTCGCAGGGGCGGATCTATGAATTCCCCCCACTTATTCAGACTATCTAGAGGGGTCCGGGGGCATGCCCCCCAGGAAAATGTTTGAAATTTGGGTCTCTGAAATGGCATTTCCCATGTTCTGACAACACTTTTAATCAAAATTTCTGAAGTTTTAAAACATGTTTTTGGCATATTTTATACTTTTTTTGAAAAAGTGTCAAAATTGGATTTGGATTAGTGAATTCTTGTTATAGTTTGTAAGTGCGTAATTATTTTTTTCTAAAAAGAAGGCAATACAACGAACAGTAGAGATATGTGATTATATTTAATTACTGACTTAAAAAACATTTCAAAGACAGCTCTAGGAGCTCAACCATCTACATCATCCCAGTCATCCAAATTAAGTCACATCTAAACCAAGCCACTATACTATGAGCTGTCTGGTTTTCAGGTGCCAGATACTCACCTTTTACACATCTACCCAAGCAGACAATGTCTTGTTAAGGAATGTAGATAGGCATTTTAAGAATAGAACATACTCCTTCCTACTAGATAATTATTTTTAGTTTGCAGGGTTTTATTTGTAAATTTTTGACAACGTGCAAACAAACAAAAATTATACATTCACGTCAAATTTTCACTTCGTCGCGCGACTTAGTTGACGTAGTCTAAATCCGCCCCTGACTCGGGCGTGAATTTTGAAGCCGAACATGAAGGCTGACATTTAGGTATGCCCTAGTCCCTTTTACGAAAATACAGTACGAAAAACACAGTCATTTTCTGCCAAGTTTCACAATATTTTTTCGTATAGGAACATCATTTCTATGCCCCTAACAAACTAGAGCAAGTAGTCTTTCAGCTGAAGTGACCTTCAGGGACAGCTTTTCACAAATAACAAAGTTATTAAACAACTAAAAAAAGTCTGGGAGAAAAACCACGCAGAAACTTCAGTTCATTCTTGTTCTCCTTGGATATCTTAAGGCCTTCGTTAAGGTTTGCAAGGTCATTTCTATAAAGCGCTCTCAATTCATCTGAATTATGCCACAAAAATAAGATAGATATCGTTAGAAAGCTATGAATTTGTAGAATACAATGGTGTTTTGGTTTCGCGATAAACACAAACTGTTAATAGTTGTGCATTTTTTAAAACCAGAGGGCCTCACTCGGGGCGACTTAAGAACAAAGCGTTTCATTTTGCTCCAGAACATTTTTCGCAGTTCTATTAAGAGATAAATGTCCAGAAAAATTGTGTCAGCGTTTTTTTATTTATTGCCTGGTTTCGAATTTATGACTTATTTTGTCGGAATGTTGATCGAAAAAGAGCATTTTTAACTTTGATCGTCAATAAAATCGGCAAAACTCGACATATCAAAAAACGCTGAAACCGTTTTGCTGGAAATTTATCTCGGAATCAAAGTTAAAAAATATTTTGAACAAAATAAAACGCTTTGTTCTTAAGTTGCCCCGAGTGAAGCCCTCTGGTTTTAATTAAAAAATTCACAACTATTAACGGTTTGTGTTTATCGCAAAACCAAAGACACCATTGTATTCTACAAATTCATAGCTTTCTAATGATTTCTATTTTATACTTGTGGCATAAATTCTGACGAATTTAGAGCGCTTTACAGAAATGACCCTGCAAACCTTAACGAAGACCTTAAGGGTTTTCGAAATAGAATAGGGAAAATATAGACAGCAGCGTCATTAAAGTTATCTTTGATTAAGTTTTTACAGTCCAGATTTGCCATTTACTTCCATAAAAAGCCTAAAAACGAGTACTTACGAACAAAAACAAAAATTTTCCAGTCTTCAGCTCTCCCCAGTACTTTTCTTTTTGGCAGTCCTTTTCTTTTTGGCTCTTTTCTTCAGGTGAGTGTTTATTTTGTATTCAACAGTCTAGCAGTAATACACCATAATAGCAAATGATTCAACTCTTTCCTGTCCTAAGTGCACTTTGGTATTTTCATTAGGCTAATAGTCGAATCGATTTTCTTTGTTCTTTCTAGAGCTGTGCTGTATCTACGATATATCCCAAGAGAACCGATAACTAAAAAACTCAAGGTGCTGTATATAGATATTGCCCTGGTCAACAGGAAAATATCTATATATTGCCCTGGTCAACAGGGCTTCCCCCAAAACATCCACTGCCCTCATGCACTGAGATACTTATGCAAGAAAAGCACCATCAAAGAAGGAAGCACCATCACAGAAGGAAGAACCATCACAGAAGGAAGCACCATAAAGATCATAATTGGAAGAAAAATTAAGAAAAAAACAAACAAACTTAAGTTACAACAGCAACTAAGGAGATAAAAAAAGCCCGGAGGTCTGTCATCACTGATCACTTTCTGATCGAATGTGACAGAAGACGACAAACAGATGAATTTAATCACATGTACGGCAAATAATATTTCACTCTAGCGAGCCCCTCTTGCAGAATGGAAATACATGTACTGTACAGGGGCGGATCTAGGAATTTTGATACCTTAGTCAAATTTGCGGTGGGTGCACATCTAGGGGGGTCCGGGGGTATGCCCCCCGGAAAATTTTTGAAATTTGGATCTCTGAAATTGTATTTCCCGCATTCTGACAGCACTTTTGAGCAAAATTTTAAATGTTTTAAAACATGTTTTTAATGGGATATTTTATCATTTTCAAGAAAGGTTTTGTCCAAATTGGACTTTGATATTTTAAGACTAAGTTTTTCCAGGAATGGGGGTGGGGAAATCCAATAAACATTAGAAAGATATGTGGTCACATGCTAGTATAAAAAAGTTCGCTGTTTCGCCCTATGTCAGAGCTCATCAGCATGCCTAGGAAACACCAGTAACACATTGTTGCAGTCAGTGAATCCGACATGGACAGCGGCCCAACCAACACACAAGTGAAGGTCTGGCTCGGGTTTGAAGTCAGAGTTTTCATTCTCCTAGGTGGGCTGCCTTCCATGGCTGTTGAGCCCCACCTACCCAGAGCTGTCTGGTTTTCAAGCGCCAGATACCCGCCTTTTACACCTCAACCCAAGCAGACAATGTCTGGTTAGGAGAAGCTTTTGTTAATGACCACCATGGGACATTTCATGGACATAGAGGAGCTCATCTCTCTACATCATCCCAGTCATTCTAACCCCTATCTAATACACCACTACCCATCCCCCTACTAACCCATGTTACTGTGAGTCGTCTGGTTTTCAGGCGCCAGATACCCGTCTTTTATACCTCAACCTAAGCAGACAATGTTTGGTTAGGAGAAGCTTTTGTTAATGACCATAATGGGACATTTCATGGACATAGAGCAGCTCAACCCTCTACGTCATCCCGGTCATTCCAAACCCCCATCTAATACACCACTACCCATCCCCCTACTAACCCATGTTACTATGAGCTGTCTTGTTTTCAGGCACAAGCAACCCAAGTTCAATTCCTGCCAGTACAATTATCAGATTAAAATTTCACCTTAGCCACATGTCAGAAGAATCAGCTTATGCGAAAACGCAACATAGATATTTATTGCTTAGCTTTCAATCTGTTTCCCCAAACCTTATTACTTATATGTTTAAAAGTTATATGTTATTACTTATAATATACTGTATATGTTATTACTTATACAGTATGTTACTTAGTTATACGTTATTACTTATGTTTGATTACTTATTATATATGTTTGAAAGGTGGATAATGATAATACATGGAAATTTGTTGAAACTGTTTACTCAGACCTTATATGTTTCAAAGTTTGAATGGCGGATAATGATAATACAGTACATGGGGATGTGTGAAAACACAGCTTTCGACCTGCCAACGAGATGTGAAATACACTGTAGTTTTACAACTTCAGTTCTAATCTTCGATTGCCAAAGGAAAATTTATTTATTACATCTTGAACATCAGGTTCAATTTCCTGATGAATTTGCATGAGTGCAAGGCCATTCAAGCGGGTTTCAACCATATTGCTCCTGTTATAGGTTTTTAACATACGTAAAGCTGATAACACACTCACAGGATGTTACAGGGAGAGTAGCTAAGATACGAAGAGCTATTTTGATGTTTTCAAATGCATCAAAATTTAAAGCCTTAAGCGTAGAAGCAGCACTGTCAGGTCGTGACCCCTGGTAAGTTTCCCAATATTTTTGCCACAGCTCCAATTCAGCATCCAATGCCAAGGCATTTGGAAGATCGTCTTCATAAAAATTGGTGAAGATTTTAAATTTTTCTTTCCAACTCTGATCATCTGAATTGGAGGTATTTAACAAAGAAATTATTTTGGAAGGAACAACACTGAAACCATAGTAAGCATTAACCTTACTGAAGTCAAATCTAGTTTTGAGATACGAGTTTAGGTGGTCTATGAGTGGAATTGTAATAACCCTCTTATAGTATTCAGAGGCATTGGAGGCTGGGAGGTTACATCTGGTAGTCTGTCGGCTAGCAATTCTTGGCATTTTCTTTTCTATGTCAACTTTAGCAGCCAAAGCAACTGCTTGGCTGTACCAGGTGTCATGGTAAAAATTAATTTGATCTCGCACTCTAATTCTTAAACATTTTAGTGCATCAATCAAATGCATGCCGTCCATGACATCATTGACTTTAGACTGTAGCAACTGACTTACAGGTAGAGTAAAGTCCGTAGAGTCAGTCAGGTATAATGTCTTCCCAATCTTGGGTAAATGCTCTCCGGCCGCCAGTACTCGACAAGAATTCATTCTCGCAGACAAATCAACATACATTTGCCGCAAAAGGACATCATCGTTGCTTTTTAAAGCACACAACGCACGATCTAACAAGCTTGTAGAAGCCATGATCGAACAGAATGGAGTATCCGACTGGACCTTGCAGACCACATTTTGCAGGCTTCTGGTACGGCCTACTTTCGGCAAAGCAATCAACCAATCAGATTCAACGATTCGCCTCGTTTTAGCCAATCACAATGGCTAAATCGGCCTAAATCCTGCAAAAATCTAAACCAGTCAGCGCTCGCGATTTGGCTGTTTTGGACCAATGAGAATGGCTAAATCGGCCCAAATCCTGCAAGAATATGCCAAATCCTGCAAAAATCTAAACCAGTCAGCGCTCGCGATTTGGCTGTTTGGGACCCATGAGAATGGCTAAAACGACCCAAATCCTGGAAGAATCGGCCTAAATCCTGCAAAATCTAAACCAGTCAGCGTTCGAGTTTTGGCTGTTTTGGACCAATGAGGATGGCTAAATCGGCTTAAATCCTGCAACACGTAACGTTACGTAATGTTACTTCACTTCTAAGCATAAATATAATATAAAATACAATTTTCGCTTAACAATTTTCACGTTAGTCGTCTGACTTATTTGACTAACGCTAAATCCGCCCCTGCTGTATGCCAAGCGACCGACACCAGCTTACCAAGTTAATCCTGTTCAATAATCAATAGTTCGTAATATTTAACACGTGTAAATAAAAAAGACCACCATACTTATCTTGTTTTTCTAACCATCGGTCGTCTTAAAATGATAATCTTCTGGATAACCTGAAGTAAATGTCGATGACATCCGGTCTCCTTGTTTGTAAATAAAGTAGTTATTTGACCATTTCTCGACTGATTGCATTTCATTTGTACGAGATTATTCCCGAGATTATTTATTGTTAAAAAGTGTTGTTAAAATACGTCACGAAATCTGAAAACATTTGAGAGCACGCTTCGTGTAGTTCGCGATAAGCCGCGCATACCGTCTCGCGTGTTTTTACCTACATGGCGGCCCTCACGTTTGGCTTCATCCAATCATAGGAGCCCTCTTACGGAGTTATCGTTCCAGTCTACCTATAGAGTTCACTGACCTCGCCTTACTTTACCTCGCTTTACCTCACCTCACCTCAACTTACCTCACCTCACCATAACTTACCTCACTTCACCTCATCTTATATTACCTCACCTCACCTTACGTTACTTTACATTACCTCACCTCACCTCACCTCCCATCACCTCACCTCCCCTCCCCTCACCTCACCTCACCTCACCTCACCTCACCTCACCTCACCTCACCTCACCTCACCTCACCTCACCTCACCTAGGCCTCACCTCACCTCAATTTAAGTAGATTTGTTATTATCTCTGTCTCTTTAAATTGTAAGCTTTAGCAATACCAAATGTACTATATAGGTCATGCTAATAAAGCTATTATTTACTTCAGTGTAATAAAAGTAGCATGCTGCGTAGGCAGTGTAGAAACAACAATCGAAATATAGTAAGGTTAAATATACTGCCGAAACAGAGAACGTAGGAGTCTAACGTTTCGAACGAAGGCCCTTCGTCAGAGAGAAACGTAAAGAGTGTAAACAAACAACGAGCTTATATACGAAAGATAATCATGTGACCAAAAATAAGCCAATCAGATAAAAATAACAATAACAAACTGATAATGAGATGTGAAATATTAGCCAATCAAATCAAAATAAAAATAACAATAACAAATAGATAATGAGATGCGAAAGACATTTGCTATTCATACCGTCGATGAGCAAGAAGGAGGGCGTGTAAAAAGAATGAGCGAGAGTAAAAATAAATAAATAAATATATAAAGTGAAAACGCTGTTTGTGTCCGTCCTTGCAAAACAGAAACAATGTCTTCAGAGATGTTAAATAAAAGAAAAACGTTCGTTGAGTCCGTGAGGATGAATGGTGCCAATTTTGAAAATGAGACGCTTTTCTAGTCTTTTGCGGCTGACATTACCGCCGGAAATGGGTGAGATGGCACAAACTTGCATGTCCGAAATACAATGGTTGGCACTATTAAAATGTCCGGCAACAGGCTTGTCAACATCATTGTTCCTCTCAGAACGAAGATGTTCAGCAAACCTGTCAGATAAACGTCTGCCAGTTTCACCGATGTAAAGCATTGCAACATTTATTGCAAGAAATACAGTAAATGATGTTGGAAGAGATGCAAGTAAAATTATGCTGAATAATAAAAATTGGATTTTGGTCCCAAAATACATGTAGCGGAGTTAAGAAAGGAACACGTGTAACAACGGGTACGGGAGCAAGAAAAAGTACCCGCTGGTGCCAATAGATTTTTTCTAAGGGCACTACGCACTAAACCATCATGAATATTTTTATTACGCCGGAAAGAGATTAAAGGGTTGTCGGTGAAAATAGCTGACATTTTAGGATCATTCTTTAGGATATGGAAATTGTGGCTAATGATATCCTTAACTTTGTAGTTCAAAGGATAAAATGTGGGAACTAATGGTATTTTAGTATCAGAAACTCTCTCTAAAGGTTGTTTTAAAGTGTCAGGACGAGGTGAGGTGAATAGAATATAGAATATAATAATAATAATAATAATAACATGTATTTATACCGCGCAAATTCAACTTTAACGTCTTCAAATGCGCCTTACAATAATTTTTGACATGGCCGAGTCGAAGGCACATTAAAGGCGCTCAGGCAGCCGCCATACGGCACATATCGGCTGACGAATTACAGCTAAGACCTAGGTGTTGGTTTTGCGGAGGAAGGAAAACCGGAGAACCCGGTGAAAAACCCTCGAAGCACTAACCTCGAAGCACTAACCCCGTATCAATCGGGCTTAACTATTGGTGAGAGGCAGCGCCCTAACAGCACACGCCAACCGTGCTCCCCAATATGGTCGTTATCAAAACATTCCCCATGACCAACGACCAACGACTGTGTAAGTTATGTAATGCAAATGAAATAGAAGATGAATACCACTTTGCTTTAACATGCGAATGTTACAATAGCTTGAGATCTTCTTTCCTTGAAAAATTAACCAATGGTTCCTCCAACAATTCCTCTAAAGAGGAACCACATGTAATACTATTACATAATATTATGTCTTCAAGGATCCAAATATAATTTCCCTTACTGCAAAATACATTGATTCTTGCTTTGTGGAAAGAGATAACTGCCTTGAGACCAGGTGTACCAATACTTAATAAGTTATTAATTAGTTAATGTACCAAGTAGGCCGCATGCAGGCATTACTTTCTGCCTTTCTAGAAAGGAGTGTCTGCAAGCAGGTGATTAAACTCACTGTTGAATTATTTACTATACGTAACTAATTAATTAATTTATTATTTTTATGCATCATATAGTCTGCAGGCGGGCATTCCTTTCCACTTTTAGGGAAGAACGTTTGCTTGCAGGCTATATGCCCATCAACTTAGTGTTGATCTATTAATTTAACTTACTATTTTTGTATTCTATATTACTATTATCTGTAAACATAAATCGAACAATGTATGTAGTCTAATTTAAGTAGATTTGTTATTATCTCTGTCTCTTTAAATTGTAAGCTTTAGCAATACCAAATGTACTATATAGGTCATGCTAATAAAGCTATTATTTACCTTATTTACCTCACCTCACCTCACCTCACCTCACCTCACCTCACCTCACCTCACCTCACCTCACCTCACCTCACCTCACCTCACCTCACCTCACCTCACCTCACCTCACCTCACCTCACCTCACCTCACCTCACATCACCTGACATTACCTGACCTAACCTAACGTTTAAAACTCCGAAAAGCAGTATTTTATCAAGTTTAAAAATTCGAGCGCGCGGAGAAGCTCATAACATTTGCAGTTTCTGTTTATCATAACTAACACACTCGGTTATCGCTTCCTGTTTCAAATCTGATGAAAACACTGCTGCTCATGTTTTAGATATTACTGTGTAACATTTCAAATATGAGCAGCAGTGTTTTGTCAAGCACGTACTGCGAGTATTTTGAATAGCTTAAAAAACGATCCATTTGTTAAGTTCATTGGTGTAGACTAGTAATTTTAAGAAGAAGCTTGTCTAAGCCAAAAAATCAAACCTAAAATTTAAGTAAATCAAAAGGATATTTTTTCAGATAAAACCAGGGACATGGTATTGATTTTCTCTTTGTATTCCTTTTGAGTTATTAATGAGTGTTTTAAGTAATATTTCATAAACGAGTGGGTGTGTTTTACCAAGGGATACAAACACGAGAGGACAATGAAAATCACGAGGTTCCAGGCCGACTGAATGTTTTACAAACAAGAAAGAACATTGAAAATTACGAGGTAATAGGCATAGTGATTTTTATTGTTCTCAAGTGTCTGTAATCCCTGTAAAACACGATACGCGAGTTTATGAAAGAGCTTCTCAATCGTCTATTATAGTAGAATTTGGGAGGAAGTTGGTGATATTGGTCTATATTATATTAGACAATGATGTATAATTGGATGGTCTTAGTTGAATCTATAATTAAGAAATGTGGTAATAAACGGTCTTTTGTTTGTGCCGTTTATATTATGGTTTTGGCCAATCTCGTTCCCAGAGCCCACGTTCCCCTTACCCAGCGGGATGGAAACGAGAGGCTCTGGGATAATCCGTTCCCGACATCACAGATTCTTGTTATCCGGAAGAAGAGTTCATCAGCCAATGAAATATCGATGTGAAACTGATTTTCCCTGAGCCTTTCGTCACCCGCCCGCGGGTGAAGGGGAATGTGGGCTCTGGGAACGAGATTGGGTTTTGGCTAAAAGGAATGACTGAAAAGGACCCGTGCTGTCCTTTCGCGGTTTTCTCTAGTCTGTTTGCCGCAAAATATGTCGTCAAATATGTTTTTCCAATTAAAAGCTAGGAGGTGAACCAGATTTCTGATTAGGGTTAGGGTTTTTGTTGTGGTTAGGATTTCGAAAAGATTGCTAAAATCGTGATACTCACTGAAGCTCAATGACAAATTCGGGGAAAAAACAAGTTTGACGACATATTTTGGAAAAACCGCGAAAGGCCTGCATGGGTCCTTTTCAGTTATCCCTTTCAGCCGAAACCGTTTATTATCTGATTTCTTAATATTTATTTAATTTAATAGATCCTGATGACAACAAGACACGGTCCTGAAGCGACACTGACAAAACTAGTCTATCAAATGCCAAAAGTGGCTTATCGTGTTTTGTCAAACTGTTTGACATCCCAAGGTCATCCAGATAGCGAGGAATATGTGAAGCATTACGATTTCATTTGTCTTCAAGGACAGTCACAAAGTATGTATATTGATCAGTTTAGTGTATGGTATTTACTGAATCATAGTACATATGTATAAATGATTTTGAACCTATTATTAGTACATGTTTGCCAAAGTTGTCTTATATCAAACAACATTTAAGATGCCAACGTAACATCTTTTTCAGTTTTTTGTTTTCTTGCTTCGTTGTTGAGATATTTAAGTTTGTTTGATATGTAAATTAAACATCTTGATGTCACAGTTGCATAAAGAGTTATTGGAGAAGTTTATATATCTCTGCTATTATCAAATAAAATCACTTAAAAATCTACATGTTCGATGTTGTGGAAGGAGCGCACTTACACGCTTCCTTCGATGTGGTTTGATAATAGCAAAGATATATAACCTTCTCCGATAACTCATTATGCACAGGTGATGTCAAAATGTTTAATTTGCATAGCAAACAACCTGAAATATCTCAACAACGAAGCAAGGAAACGAAAATCTGTAAAAGATGTTACTTTGTCATTTTAACACTTTGAGGCCTGGATCTCTCCCTGTGCTGAATAAAATCGTCTGGCCTTAGCCAAAATAAAATACAAAAGACTCGTCTTCAGGCCTCAATATGTTAAGTCTTCTTTCTTAAAAAATGATAACATTCCAAGCTGTTCAGTCTTGTGTATTCCTCAATATAGCTCTGAATTTCAAACCATCTTTTATTATCCATGCTTCAATGAAATTAAAGGACGGCGTGTCACTAATTACCCAATAAAAACTCTTCAAATTTACAAGGGTGTGAAAATCGAATATTAAAATACGTTTAATCTCGTGAATAGAAATCGTGTTCAGCATGCTGCTGATTGCTTATGAGCATGCCGTATGTGCCGAATTTTGATCGTTGTTTGCATTGTGTCAACTGCTACTTAACACGACGCCAAATATGAGTTCACACGAGTATGAGTTCAGTCAAGTCAAGTTAAGACAAGGTTATTAATTTTTAATGCTCGTCGGCGATTGCTCTTCTAAGATCAATGGAAAAAGCTTCTCCACTCTCATATGTCCTTCTGCGTTTGCTAAGTTTTATAATTATTATCTCACAACTTGCTGTCTGGCAGGGACATTGCTTTAAAAGTTATTAGTGTTCAATTTATTACTGTGGGATAAGTGAGATGTAATTGGTTAACATAAAGATAAAGAGTACCACGCCTTTAATTTACAACGGACAAAGAACTTGATTCGAGCATTTAAAACAAACTTGACTTAACTGAACTCATACTTGACCCTAAACAACGATCAAAATTCGGCGCACGGCGTGCTCATATGCAATCAGCAGTAATCTACATGTTATTTTAATTCAGGTTTGGAAAAGATTTACAAATTAAAACCACTAACGGCCATCGAATTCATGGTTAAAACCCAGTGTTACAGCTGTATCTGTCATCCAGTTTGTCGCAAGTTTCTGAAATCAAAATGGATGGATTTCGGATGGCGAGTTCACATCTTCAGTCTACTGTTATACGTCACCTTCCTGGTAGCGTTGAATACATACGCCTTTCATATACCATCGTTCAAAAAGACTAGCGATAACCCAGGTAAAAATTGCTATTCATCATGGCCACTGACTGTGGCAAACTACACTCGCAAATACAGTTTTAGAAGGTTTTATTTAAGATTGAATAGGAACGACTTGCCCTGAACAGGGCAAAAACAAGAACTCGCTCACAACGCCCGTCTCCGGGACTTTTCTCACGCCGTTTGTCTATATTTAGAACAAGTCTGTCTGTCACATGTCCTCCCTCTTCTCCAGGAACAAAACAACATTTTTTTTGTTCATAACTAAGAACTATTATACATTCTAGATAGGCCGTCCGCGTTAGCATTTGCCTGTCCCTTACGATACCGAATCTGATAGCTGTAAGGCTGTAAAGAAAGGCTCCACCGAGTTAGTCGTCCACTTGTTTCTTTTGCCTTGTATAGCCACTGCAGTGCTCGATGATCTGATTCCACTGTCAACTGTTTTCCAAGCAGGTGCACAAGCAAAGATTTGACTGCCCAAATAACAGCCAGGCATTCTTTCTCAACTGCGACATGCTTCTGCTCACGTGGCAACAACTTTCTGCTCAGGTACAACACTGGGTGTTCAGCACCATCGCTATCTTCTTGGCTCAGGACAGCTCCCACTCCTCTGTCGGACGTATCGGTCTGTACCACAAACAGTCTTTCAAAGTCGGGACTTGCCAATACAGGTGTAGAAATAAGACGGTGCTTTAGTTGGCTAAATGCATCTTCGCAGGCGTCTTTCCAGTTAAAATGATTTGCAGCTCGTTTCTTTGTAAGATATGACAAGGATGCAGCAATCTCTGAATACTCTGGAATAAATCTGCGGTAATATCCACTGAGACCGAGAAAACTTCTGACTGCTTTCTTGCTTGTTGTTCTGGGAAATGCTGTTATGGCTTTGATCTTCTCCGTCTCTGATTGTACCATGCCTCCACCTCTTCTTCTTGTCCGTCAAAGAAGCTACTCTCTGCTGGAGCATGCCATTCACGTAACATGTTAACACTAAATACTCGGAATCTTTTTCTCGTTCCCTTCATGTCGACTGTATAATTCACTTGGCCAACTTTCTTTGTTATCTTGGACGTACCACTCCACTCCACTGGGCTTCCAATTTATTGTTCGCAGTTGGGAGTAAGCTTAAGACTAGTACTTCTTGACCTTCTTTGAACTCACGAGTTTTTGCTTTTCCATCATACCATACTTTCTGTTTCTTCTGTACTCGAGCTAGGTTTTCTTGGGCCAACTCCATCAATTCGGACATTCTTTCTCTCATCTTAAGAACGTAAGAGACACAGCTTGTTGACGACTGTGGAGTGGCCGTCCATGTTTCTCGCAGTATGTCTAAAGGATCACGAACATTTTCCCCGTAGAGCGGCTCAAAAGGTGAGAAGCCTGTTGATGCTTGGGGCACCTCTCGGTACGCGAAGAGTAGATACGGCAGCCATTTATCCCATTCGGTGCGGTCTTCTTTTCTTAACTTTATTAGCATTGATTTTAACGTTCCGTTAAATCTTTCCACCAAACCGTCGGTTTGAGGATGGTAGGGGCTTGTCCGAATCGCTTTGATCCCAGAAATCTGTGGACTTCTTTCATCAAAGTAGACATGAAGTTTGACCCTTGGTCTGTTAATATCTCTTCTGGCACGCCTACTTTTGGCAATACTTTGGTTAACTCTTCTGCGATCGTTTCCGCTTCGATGTTCTTCAGAGGCACTGCTTCAGAGTATCGGGTTGCATAGTCACAAATTACGAGGATGTACTTGTAGCCTGTCTTCGTCCTTTCTAACGGTCCAACGATATCCATGGCAATACGTCTAAACGGTTCCTCGATTATTTGTAAGGGTATAAGTCGAGCTTGCTTTCCTGGTTTTTGAGCAACATTTTGGCAGGCCGGGCATCTTTTGCAATAATCTGCGACATCATTAATAATTCCTGGCCAGTAGAATCTCTGCAGTAGGCGGTCTAATGTTTTCTTTCTCCCAAGATGTCCTGCAGTTGGAATGTCGTGGGCCACACGAAGAGCTACTTTGCGGCATCTTTTGGGTAAAACTAACTGTTCAATCAAGCCAACATCATTTTCATCAGTGTTCTTGGGTCTCTATTGGCGATAGATGAGACCATCATGAATAAAGAACTTGGTAGTCTCTTGACTGGCTGGTGAGGAGGTTTCTTCTACACTCTTTCTTATGGTTTCGAGAGTTGGGTCTTGTTCTTGCAGTTTTTGGAAGTCTGATTTGTTGAGGTCGAAAAAGACATCTTCGTCATCTGTTTCGTGGACCTGATCTTTAAATTCTTGCTCAGTAGTTAATTTCACCATTACTTGCTTCATCTTCTTGTGTAAGTTTTAATGTCTCTTCTTCTGCGTTGGTAGCCCATTCTGCCCGCTTGTCTTTTCTTTTCTCTTTCTTCGACTTATTTTTCTTAGTTCGATCCAAGAATAACGATTCTTCCATCTTCTGGAGATTTTCTAAGTGGTCATCTTCTTCCGATGAGGAGATATCGATCTCTCTTGTTTTGACTCCACTAGTAATTTATTTAGCCAAAGTAGCTGCTGCGGCTCTTTCTGCTCTCTCTTGCTGCAGGCGGATGAGAACCATGTGGGCTTGCTCCTCATGTATTACCAATTCCAATAAATTTCCAATATCACGACCAAGCAGTACTGGCAAGGGTAGCGTTTGGGAAACTCCAGCTTTTACTTTATGCTTTTGCCCTTCAATCTCGATTGTTATGCATGCTGTTGGGCAGACTATTGAATCTTCATGGGCGCATTTTACTTGGATGGTTTTACCTTAATTTATTTTATCTTCCAAAACTAGTATCTTGTGAATCAAGGTGCGAGAGGCTCCAGTGTCTAATAGAATGTCAGTTTGTTTTCCTTCTACCATGCCAGAGCAACGATATTCTCTGGGACTTAGGTGTACAGTGTTTTGGCCAGGACTTGAATGTATTGGTCTTCGATTATCACTCCTACAGCAATAAGTTCCTTTCTTTTTGCTTTCCGATGGGCACCTGTTTGCCATGTGTCCAAAACTTTGACAATTGTAGCATTCTATCTCGCTTAATTTCCCACCTGCAGATATTTCCCCTCGGTCTTCGTATCGTGGTATTGGAAAACTATTCTTCATTGGTGAACT
This sequence comes from Corallium rubrum, assembly GCA_964035015.1. NCBI lineage: Eukaryota > Metazoa > Cnidaria > Anthozoa > Scleralcyonacea > Coralliidae > Corallium > Corallium rubrum. The sequence goes on along the minus strand of CAXIUP010000036.1, from coordinate 330,745 downwards.
ACTTTTTCCCGGCGAATCTGCCTTGCAATCTCTTGCCAAGTGTCCAAACACCCCATAATTATTGAACTTCTTGGGGTCGATTTGGGCACTCGATTTGCTGCTGCTCTTGCCCGTATAAAGTCATCGGCTCCACTGGCTGCTTCTTGGATTTCTTTCACGAACATGTACTTGTACGTCAGGTGGCATTACAGTGAGTAGTTGTTCCATAATAATTAGATCCACAACTTTATCGCTGTTGTTTTGATCAGGCTTGACCCATTTCCGGCACAAATCTCGAATGTGAACTTCGGTTTCAACGAAACTTTCTTTGGTTTTCGGTCGGGTGTTTCGGAAGCGTTATCGATACGTTTCGTCATTAGTGTTGTATTGTTTTAGAATGGCGGTTTTGACGTCCTCGTAGTTCTTTGCTTTTTCCTGGTCCATATTGGCATAGGCCGCTTGGGTTTTCCCTGTCAAAAGCGGTGCAAGTTTAAGCGTCCACAAGTTTGAAGGCCATTTGTATGCATCACCCATTCGTTCAAAAGTTGTAAGAAAGTTCTCTATATCGTCAGTCTCCGACAATTTTTGCAGTTTTCCTTCTCGTTTTCGCCCAGTTCTTGTTGGAACAGCTCCAAAGCCATTGAAGCTGTTCCATCCAGATTCGTCGTTCTTTCTCTTGTTTTCCCATCCAGATTCGTCTACCCTCTTCTTCTTTGGCTCGCCGTTCTTCCATTATCCGCCTCTCTTCGGCGAGTCGCTCTCGCAATGACTTTTCTTGTTGTCGAACCATTTCTTCCTTTCGTTTGTCTTCTTCAAGTCGCTTGTGCTCTGACTGGTTCGATTCTTTTTTCTTCCACTGCATCTTGCCGTTGAGAAATTGCTGTAATTAAAGTCAACAGTTGACCTTGGTGCCGTTTCTAGTCTTCTTGTCTACGTTTCTTCGCATCTTCTTCTCTGCGCTGTTCTTCTTCGAAGCGTTTAATCTCTATTCGCTCCAAAGCTTTGGCAAACTCCTGTAATGGACTGTCTGCGACGTTTTCTTCGCTTACGCTTTCCGGTTCGGCCCCCTTTTTGGTTCGGCGGCTTTTCTCGCTCATCCTCTGTTCATATAAGCAATGTCTATTTTGTCTTTGAAAACACTCGATAGACAATATTATTTATAACTGATAAACACACAATTCGGGGGGGGGGGGGGGGGGTGTAAATGATAAATGATAAAGGGGTAATAATTACCCCTTAAATAAGAGCAATTCTTCCTTTGTCGCACAGAATTACCCCTTTTGCGGGGGTAATTTGTTGGAGCAAATTTTTTACCCATCTCTGGGTAAAAAGGTAAAATTTACGACAAGGGGTAAAAATATAGGGGAGTAAAATTATCTAGGGATAAAATCTACCCCCATTTTGGGGGCTGTAAGGGTAAAATTTACCCCCTTGTAAGGTAAAAACTCCCTCCTATGTTGAGGTAACCAGAACTGCAAGATAATGTTTTCGAAAATGGCGAATTTTTGCGAAACAGTGACATGAAGACATTAACTACAATTACCGTTAATATAAAAGCGTATGTAGGCATTTTTTTTCAATTTTCTTGAAGAGTTTTTGTACACAAGTGTGTATAATAGTTACAAATTAAGCAGAAGATGGTTTTGCAGTTAGAAATAGACCTAAAGTTTACTTCCTTAAGCTTGTAAAGATCGTCTGTTTATCAAGGCCCAAAAGCGACTTAAACACAACCTAACACTGCACACAAAAATGAAATTACTATGGATTTGGTATTGAATGTTGTTGTTTTATATTGGATTAAATCGGGGGTAAGTAAAGAAGTGTTATTTCCTATATTTTTTGCTCTACGACAATGTCTGTTGAGTTGCTATTGAAATGAATTACTTTGAATGATTTTACACTTTCCTTGTGTCAAAAACAATAGTATTTTCAGCATTGTCTGTTCTGTGTATCAAAGCTGAGGAAACAAGACTGACCTAAATGGGCTGAACTGACTCTGAATTTAGTTCTTAACGTTGTAATAACGATTTACTTTTCCCATTTTGCTGGAAATTCGTATGTAGATAAACAAATGTTCGTACATCTTTTTGACATACAACGGCTAGTGTTTTATAAACTGTTATCGAAATAAATATTTTGTTTTTTCGTCGTATGACACGGAAAATGACCGCGGCTATTAACTGATAACATTTTCTATTTTGCAAAACTATTAATTTAAAAAAGCATAAACAAAAATTCACAGGATATTTGAAATGTTTGGAAATGTTTTTGATCTGTCACACCAGTCAACACAAATGTTTTTTAATGAAACCTTTCAAAAATAAATCTCAGACTTGTGAAACGTTAAAAAATCGTGTGTTAAAAAAGTAAAGAAAATATGAACTTAATTGCAGTGAAATATTAAAGAAAAAACCCGGTTAGTAGTGATACCCCCCCATCGAGGGACCAAAGGGATGCCGCCTCATTAAATATTCAATTTTTAATTATTCATTCTCATGCTCCTTTGCGACCCTCTAACCCTAATCTCATTACATCATTATGTCTCGTGCTCCTATATGACCCCCTAACCCTAATCTCACTCAACCCCCCGTTATTCACTACGTCATACCGACTTATTATTTATTCATTCTCAGACTCCTTTGGGACCTCCTAACCCTAACTTCACCCCTAACCCTAGCTGTCACTCAACCCCCCGGTTTTCACTACGTCATACCGACTTATTATTTATTCATTCTCAGACTCCTTTGGGACCTCCTAACCCTAACTTCCCCCATAACCCTAGCTGTCACTCAACCCCCCCGGTTTTCACTACGTCATACCGACTTATTATTTATTCATTCTCAGACTCCTTTGGGATGTAGTAACCCTAACTTTCCCCCTAACCCTAGATGTCACTTAACCCCCGTCATTCCCGATTGGTCTCCGACTGATTTCCGAAGTTACGTAAAAGGCACTGGACTTATCTCTTTATAACTAATAGAAACGAACTTTCATTTAAACCCTTAACCCTACTTATAGCCAACAGTTGTGGGACACGTATACGTACAGAGCATGCGTACAGTAAACTTTAACAAAATAGACGTTCTTTATAAGGAACTATAGAAATTGATAGAGGCACTTTATATGTTTTTATCTGAAACCTTGTCTGGAGGATTATAGAGAGTTCTGAACAGCGTAAGTGTCTGAATTGGCAGAGATAACTGCTCTGGTCAAACCTGAATATTATTTGAATAATATGGAGACTTTGAATATTATATTAGTCAGAACCTAAATGACCAAACAGTCTTATACACGTTTGGTGGCAATAAGTGTTAACAATTTTAGAGAGTTATCGTTTACTTTGGCCTAGTTTGTAGAGGAACGAAACAGAAATGGATAGAGGCACTTTATATTTTTTGTCTTAAACTTGGTTTGGAGGAATATAGCGGGTTTTTGGTTAAGTAATCCGAGTGTTATTTTCGAAGAGGTGAATGTTGACAGTTTTGGTCGAATTATTGCCTATCTAACCTTAGTCTATAACATACTAGTGATTCCTTGGATGAAGAAACAGTTCGAGAAGTCGTAAGAAGACACAAATCAATTCGAAAAGCGAAGAGCAAAGACTTGTCCATATATAACTGAGATACATCATGGTTACTAGGCTTTCTCTTTATAAGTGAGGAAATTGTAGGAAGATAGAATGAGGAATCACTTCGAGAAATCGTGAAAAGAACGATTTTAAGTGTCGACATATAAAGGCAAAGCAGTTTATTACTTTGAAAGCGTTGCTACGCTTTCTGTTACTAAGTGTGATATTTGCATATTTATCCTCAGTGCACGTGCAGGAGACAAAAGAAAAAACTCATTAGGGGTCATTAAGAGGATTAAGCGCTTAGGCAAGTCTAGGCGATGTCATTAGCAGTGTTACCATAGCGTCCTTCATTCGTCTCAGGCTCCTTTGGGACCCTCTACTATTACTCAGACCCCCGTGTAATACGTCATAACCGATAGCTCTCCGATTAATTCCCGAAGTTCCAAATGTTTGACAAACGGTGTCTTTCATGTGTGGGGTCTCTGGAGTATACACCTCCTATTTTAAGTCTTTAGGCATTATGAGAATATTTCGTTTGTATTCTTTCAATGACTTGGTGGCTCTTAAAAGCTTGTAATTTTTAAAATGTGATTTGTTTAAAGAAACATGTTTTTATAATAAGACTAAATAACGAAATAAAGTTTCAAAAATATATAATTTCATATTTACCATCACACAAAGCTCCTAATATTTACAAACAACGCAAAAGTTAAAATCCATAAGTTTCGGAATTATTTACAATCACTCGCTATCTATTACGGTTGTATATCCAATATATGTTAAATATCTCACAGTGTACATAAAAATCCATTACCTGTGAGTAGGACAAAGTGAATAAATCAAAATTGATTACTAATACTTAGATTGAGGAGATGTCTTTGGGAGTCCAAAACCGTTGTGTGAACACGGAACGGTTTGCCGTACTCGTAAGTCAAACGAGAAGTCGCGCGAGTATGAGGAATCGAATCGAGAAACTGTAAGAACGTAAGATACAGACGAAATATTATTTGTCTATGGAATGGTTGAGTGCAATGTTGCCATATTTGTAGAAGTCCATGTACACTAATGATGTTAATGGCTCATTAGCAATTTAAACAAAAGAACGAGTCTGGGCGAGTCTGAGCGACGTCAGAGCTTAGACAAAGAAATCCTAATTAATATGCTTATTCACGGCGTCGGTTTTCTCGGCGTATCATTTGCTTACTATTTGCTGTTGGAGTAAGACCGCAGAGATGGAGGGTTTATATGAAAAATTGTTTTCAATGTTCGAAGATATTTACAATGAAACTTTGTGGGAAGAATATTCGAAGCTTTGTCGTGAAAAGCGCAATGGTTGTAGGACTAACCATCCTAGTCAGAAGCAACATAGTTGCCTAACAGATGATGAGCAAAGGAGATGGTGCTATGAAGAGACCAGGACAAACGTCGACGAACGAATCTGGATAGAGTTCAACGAAGCGGGAGAGGCGTTGAAATTACGAAATCAAAGAGACTCTCAAAAAACTTCGGAGACAATGGTCGAGTCGAAGGAAATTGACGACTCGCCAAATGTTCTTTCTATATCTGTTCTGTTTAGCTGTCCATTAAAGTATCTGTACGAAGTAAAAGACACAGGTGTAAAATTTACGAGTACGATAAAGAATCCTCGGGAGGCTTACGAGGAGTATCTTCTTGAAAAGTCTAGAAACTTAACGACGAAAAGCAATCTGAACTAATGCTATATGTGTTGTGAGAACATTATCGAGTTAATCCAAAGCTAAATTATGTTTTAAGTTAAAAAAATTACTTGAACTATATAGTGTGTAAGAAAGATGTGTAGACCTGAAGAAAAATTCATAAAGACATACGAGCAACATTATAGTTCTTTGTAGTTTATTTTCATATTTATAACAAATTACAGTGTGTCAAATTGACAGCTAATTATTTACATAAACTGTCCTGCGTTTACGATTTCTTCTAGCGCACCCACTTCTTAGAGATATCGTTTGTTTCTCTGTTGTCAAAGCACTGCTCGCTCTTTATGGGGAATTTTGATATTTTCCGGGGTTTTTTGCGTTGTTTATTATTTACGGACTCCCCATGCTGCTCTCTTAGATAATTATTGAAGTTTGTTGCCATTTCCTCTTGTCTCTTTATAATGCTTTTCAAAGTTTTCTCCATATTTAGTTCTGTGCTGTCTGCGATAGGTTCTTTACTCTGTAAAGGAACACATATTCCACTTTTACTCCATTTTAGCCAATTTAGCGCGTTCTTTGATATCCATGTGATGTACTTGGTCAAGATGATTTGCTAGCCTTGCAAGATTAGTGCTTCCGCACCCGAAGACAGGACAGTTTCTACGTGTGCGACCCATGTTTAGTTGTTTACTCGAGCAATAACAGAAAGCATTTGACATTTTTGGCATGTTAGATGCTTTTATTAGGCCCTTTTAGGCCTTATTTGGCCTATTTTGGCCCGTTTAGGCCTTTTTGGCCCGTTCAAAGATACCCCCATCATCCCTGGGGCACCGCCCCCAAAGATACTACCAATACCCCTAGGGTGCCCCCAAACATATCCCCATCACCCCTGGTAACTTATACATTTAACCTGTACCAAAGGAATATCAGAAAGACATATACATTATTTGTAAATACTTTATTGAACTTCAGCATAGTACAGAAGATAATGCGTCAACGATTCACCAGTAACTTTAATTCTTATAATTGGTGTCATTCCATTACTATGGCGTTTAGATTGATTGTAGGAGTACACTAGTTTTTTGTAATACTGGTTTCTTTCGTTTGATGAAATCTAAACATATATTCAAAATGCACCGTCCTGTATAGCCTTTAATAAACCATTATCAGTATGTTTCAATGTCGCTTTTCTCAGGTATTCAGCACTTATTTTCATACCCGGGGTTGATATACATAATGTGTATCAGTCGGAAATATCCCTGATCTTACTCGGATTTCATCGGGACATGTCGGCGTGAGATCGACAAACAGGTAAGAATACGGGTCTTTGGTTGCCATCTGGTAGGCTTGCTGGAAAAACTTTGTGTTGTCGGGATACAACTGTTTGGCTAGATGAGTTACTTGACTTGCATCACGAACATTTTTTGTTAGGACAAAGTAACTAGCGTTGAGAGAGATGGTACGATGGTCTTTGCTTTGATGAAATAAGTTTTGCACAATATAAATCACGCTGAGATTACCATGGTGCGATTTCTTCGTGAACAGCTTGGCAATAATCGTATCTTTTTCTCCCATCATGTCATCAATGATAAATAGATTTCTTATTTGGGGATTAATACTATCCAATATAGATTCGGATAAACCTTGCACAAACTGAATCCCAGGAATAAGAAGTTCCATTTTAGCAAACGTGTCTTGGTACTCAGAATAAAAATAAATTATATTTTCTGGGACAGGGTCGATCATGATTTGGGCGTTGGCTAACAATTCCTTGACAAAGGTTGTCTTCCCAGTCTTGGTCCCCCCAGAGACCAAGAGCCCAAAGGGATGTGTTAATTGTATGGAGTATGTATTTTTGTTGTCTTGGTAATTCGATGCGGTTCCATCAAATGGCGAATGCTTAAATGTAGAATCAGTAGACATCGTTTGAATTGGCCGATCTCCCCCATGCAGGACCTTTATGTGGCGTTGTAAATTAAATTGTCTTGAAAAGCTCTTTCCGCAAATATTACAAGCGCTAGGCATGTTCACACAACAACTCTCAAATTACTTGTGAAAATGTCCGGGAGAAAAGTACGATTATATCCTTGAGTTTCTTCTCTAATGCATGTGGGATATCAAAACGAACCAACTCGCAGCTGAACGTCACTTGGACGTTACTTAGACGCCGCCTCTAAATGAATAACTCATGAGTTACTCATGAATAAATGAGTAACTCATGAGTAAATGAGTAACTCACGAGTTACTCATGAGTAAATGAGTAACTCGTGAGTTACTCATGAGTAAATGAGCAACTCGTGAGTTACTCATGAGTAAATGAGTAACTCGTGAGTTACTCATGAGTAAATGAGCAACTCGTGAGTTACTCATGAGTAAATGAGTAACTCGTGAGTTACTCATGAGTAAATGAGTAACTCGTGAGTTACTCATGAGTAAATGAGCAACTCGTGAGTTACTCATGAGTAAATGAGTAACTCGTGAGTTACTCATGAGTAAATGAGCAACTCGTGAGTTACTCATGAGTAAATGAGTAACTCGTGAGTTACTCATGAGTAAATGAGCAACTCGTGAGTTACTCATGAGTAAATGAGTAACTCACGAGTTGCTCATTTACTCATGAGTAACTCACGAGTTGCTCATTTACTCATGAGTAACTCACGAGTTACTCATTTACTCATGAGTAACTCACGAGTTACTCATTTACTCATGAGTAACTCACGAGTTGCTCATTTACTCATGAGTAACTCACGAGTTACTCATTTACTCATGAGTAACTCACGAGTTGCTCATTTACTCATGAGTAACTCACGAGTTACTCATTTACTCATGAGTAACTCGTGAGTTACTCATTTACTCATGAGTTACTCATTTACTCATGAGTTACTCATTTATTCATGAGTAACTCATGAGTTATTCATTTAGAGGCGGCGTCTAAGTAACGTCCAAGTGACGTTCAGCTACGAGTTGGTTCGTTTTGATATCCCACATGCATTAGAGAAGAAACTCAAGGATATAATCGTACTTTTCTCCCGGACATTTTCACAAGTAATTTGAGAGTTGTTGTGTGAACATGCCTAGCGCTTGTAATATTTGCGGAAAGAGCTTTTCAAGACAATTTAATTTACAACGCCACATAAAGGTCCTGCATGGGGGAGATCGGCCAATTCAAACGATGTCTACTGATTCTACATTTAAGCATTCGCCATTTGATGGAACCGCATCGAATTACCAAGACAACAAAAATACATACTCCATACAATTAACACATCCCTTTGGGCTCTTGGTCTCTGGGGGGACCAAGACTGGGAAGACAACCTTTGTCAAGGAATTGTTAGCCAACGCCCAAATCATGATCGACCCTGTCCCAGAAAATATAATTTATTTTTATTCTGAGTACCAAGACACGTTTGCTAAAATGGAACTTCTTATTCCTGGGATTCAGTTTGTGCAAGGTTTATCCGAATCTATATTGGATAGTATTAATCCCCAAATAAGAAATCTATTTATCATTGATGACATGATGGGAGAAAAAGATACGATTATTGCCAAGCTGTTCACGAAGAAATCGCACCATGGTAATCTCAGCGTGATTTATATTGTGCAAAACTTATTTCATCAAAGCAAAGACCATCGTACCATCTCTCTCAACGCTAGTTACTTTGTCCTAACAAAAAATGTTCGTGATGCAAGTCAAGTAACTCATCTAGCCAAACAGTTGTATCCCGACAACACAAAGTTTTTCCAGCAAGCCTACCAGATGGCAACCAAAGACCCGTATTCTTACCTGTTTGTCGATCTCACGCCGACATGTCCCGATGAAATCCGAGTAAGATCAGGGATATTTCCGACTGATACACATTATGTATATCAACCCCGGGTATGAAAATAAGTGCTGAATACCTGAGAAAAGCGACATTGAAACATACTGATAATGGTTTATTAAAGGCTATACAGGACGGTGCATTTTGAATATATGTTTAGATTTCATCAAACGAAAGAAACCAGTATTACAAAAAACTAGTGTACTCCTACAATCAATCTAAACGCCATAGTAATGGAATGACACCAATTATAAGAATTAAAGTTACTGGTGAATCGTTGACGCATTATCTTCTGTACTATGCTGAAGTTCAATAAAGTATTTACAAATAATGTATATGTCTTTCTGATATTCCTTTGGTACAGGTTAAATGTATAAGTTACCAGGGGTGATGGGGATATGTTTGGGGGCACCCTAGGGGTATTGGTAGTATCTTTGGGGGCGGTGCCCCAGGGATGATGGGGGTATCTTTGAACAGGCCAAAAAGGCCTAAACGGGCCAAAATAGGCCAAATAAGGCCTAAAAGGGCCTAATAAAAGCATCTAACATGCCAAAAATGTCAAATGCTTTCTGTTATTGCTCGAGTAAACAACTAAACATGGGTCGCACACGTAGAAACTGTCCTGTCTTCGGGTGCGGAAGCACTAATCTTGCAAGGCTAGCAAATCATCTTGACCAAGTACATCACATGGATATCAAAGAACGCGCTAAATTGGCTAAAATGGAGTAAAAGTGGAATATGTGTTCCTTTACAGAGTAAAGAACCTATCGCAGACAGCACAGAACTAAATATGGAGAAAACTTTGAAAAGCATTATAAAGAGACAAGAGGAAATGGCAACAAACTTCAATAATTATCTAAGAGAGCAGCATGGGGAGTCCGTAAATAATAAACAACGCAAAAAACCCCGGAAAATATCAAAATTCCCCATAAAGAGCGAGCAGTGCTTTGACAACAGAGAAACAAACGATATCTCTAAGAAGTGGGTGCGCTAGAAGAAATCGTAAACGCAGGACAGTTTATGTAAATAATTAGCTGTCAATTTGCACACTGTAATTTGTTATAAATATGAAAATAAACTACAAAGAACTATAATGTTGCTCGTATGTCTTTATGAATTTTTCTTCAGGTCTACACATCTTTCTTACACACTATATAGTTCAAGTAATTTTTTTAACTTAAAACATAATTTAGCTTTGGATTAACTCGATAATGTTCTCACAACACATATAGCATTAGTTCAGATTGCTTTTCGTCGTTAAGTTTCTAGACTTTTCAAGAAGATACTCCTCGTAAGCCTCCCGAGGATTCTTTATCGTACTCGTAAATTTTACACCTGTGTCTTTTACTTCGTACAGATACTTTAATGGACAGCTAAACAGAACAGATATAGAAAGAACATTTGGCGAGTCGTCAATTTCCTTCGACTCGACCATTGTCTCCGAAGTTTTTTGAGAGTCTCTTTGATTTCGTAATTTCAACGCCTCTCCCGCTTCGTTGAACTCTATCCAGATTCGTTCGTCGACGTTTGTCCTGGTCTCTTCATAGCACCATCTCCTTTGCTCATCATCTGTTAGGCAACTATGTTGCTTCTGACTAGGATGGTTAGTCCTACAACCATTGCGCTTTTCACGACAAAGCTTCGAATATTCTTCCCACAAAGTTTCATTGTAAATATCTTCGAACATTGAAAACAATTTTTCATATAAACCCTCCATCTCTGCGGTCTTACTCCAACAGCAAATAGTAAGCAAATGATACGCCGAGAAAACCGACGCCGTGAATAAGCATATTAATTAGGATTTCTTTGTCTAAGCTCTGACGTCGCTCAGACTCGCCCAGACTCGTTCTTTTGTTTAAATTGCTAATGAGCCATTAACATCATTAGTGTACATGGACTTCTACAAATATGGCAACATTGCACTCAACCATTCCATAGACAAATAATATTTCGTCTGTATCTTACGTTCTTACAGTTTCTCGATTCGATTCCTCATACTCGCGCGACTTCTCGTTTGACTTACGAGTACGGCAAACCGTTCCGTGTTCACACAACGGTTTTGGACTCCCAAAGACATCTCCTCAATCTAAGTATTAGTAATCAATTTTGATTTATTCACTTTGTCCTACTCACAGGTAATGGATTTTTATGTACACTGTGAGATATTTAACATATATTGGATATACAACCGTAATAGATAGCGAGTGATTGTAAATAATTCCGAAACTTATGGATTTTAACTTTTGCGTTGTTTGTAAATATTAGGAGCTTTGTGTGATGGTAAATATGAAATTATATATTTTTGAAACTTTATTTCGTTATTTAGTCTTATTATAAAAACATGTTTCTTTAAACAAATCACATTTTAAAAATTACAAGCTTTTAAGAGCCACCAAGTCATTGAAAGAATACAAACGAAATATTCTCATAATGCCTAAAGACTTAAAATAGGAGGTGTATACTCCAGAGACCCCACACATGAAAGACACCGTTTGTCAAACATTTGGAACTTCGGGAATTAATCGGAGAGCTATCGGTTATGACGTATTACACGGGGGTCTGAGTAATAGTAGAGGGTCCCAAAGGAGCCTGAGACGAATGAAGGACGCTATGGTAACACTGCTAATGACATCGCCTAGACTTGCCTAAGCGCTTAATCCTCTTAATGACCCCTAATGAGTTTTTTCTTTTGTCTCCTGCACGTGCACTGAGGATAAATATGCAAATATCACACTTAGTAACAGAAAGCGTAGCAACGCTTTCAAAGTAATAAACTGCTTTGCCTTTATATGTCGACACTTAAAATCGTTCTTTTCACGATTTCTCGAAGTGATTCCTCATTCTATCTTCCTACAATTTCCTCACTTATAAAGAGAAAGCCTAGTAACCATGATGTATCTCAGTTATATATGGACAAGTCTTTGCTCTTCGCTTTTCGAATTGATTTGTGTCTTCTTACGACTTCTCGAACTGTTTCTTCATCCAAGGAATCACTAGTATGTTATAGACTAAGGTTAGATAGGCAATAATTCGACCAAAACTGTCAACATTCACCTCTTCGAAAATAACACTCGGATTACTTAACCAAAAACCCGCTATATTCCTCCAAACCAAGTTTAAGACAAAAAATATAAAGTGCCTCTATCCATTTCTGTTTCGTTCCTCTACAAACTAGGCCAAAGTAAACGATAACTCTCTAAAATTGTTAACACTTATTGCCACCAAACGTGTATAAGACTGTTTGGTCATTTAGGTTCTGACTAATATAATATTCAAAGTCTCCATATTATTCAAATAATATTCAGGTTTGACCAGAGCAGTTATCTCTGCCAATTCAGACACTTACGCTGTTCAGAACTCTCTATAATCCTCCAGACAAGGTTTCAGATAAAAACATATAAAGTGCCTCTATCAATTTCTATAGTTCCTTATAAAGAACGTCTATTTTGTTAAAGTTTACTGTACGCATGCTCTGTACGTATACGTGTCCCACAACTGTTGGCTATAAGTAGGGTTAAGGGTTTAAATGAAAGTTCGTTTCTATTAGTTATAAAGAGATAAGTCCAGTGCCTTTTACGTAACTTCGGAAATCAGTCGGAGACCAATCGGGAATGACGGGGGGTTAAGTGACATCTAGGGTTAGGGGGAAAGTTAGGGTTACTACATCCCAAAGGAGTCTGAGAATGAATAAATAATAAGTCGGTATGACGTAGTGAAAACCGGGGGGGTTGAGTGACAGCTAGGGTTAGGGGGGAAGTTAGGGTTAGGAGGTCCCAAAGGAGTCTGAGAATGAATAAATAATAAGTCGGTATGACGTAGTGAAAACCGGGGGGTTGAGTGACAGCTAGGGTTAGGGGTGAAGTTAGGGTTAGGAGGTCCCAAAGGAGTCTGAGAATGAATAAATAATAAGTCGGTATGACGTAGTGAATAACGGGGGGTTGAGTGAGATTAGGGTTAGGGGGTCATATAGGAGCACGAGACATAATGATGTAATGAGATTAGGGTTAGAGGGTCGCAAAGGAGCATGAGAATGAATAATTAAAAATTGAATATTTAATGAGGCGGCATCCCTTTGGTCCCTCGATGGGGGGGTATCACTACTACTCCGGTTATATACCTTAAATGTTAATACAAAACAAGAAGCAGCTTGGCGCAGTGGTAAGGTAAGGAAACTATTAAATGCAAGGTAAGTTAAGCCCGTACGGTTCTGGTTAGTACTTGGATGGGTGACCCATTGGGACACCAAGGTTCCACTTCAATTTATACCATCTTATTTTTACCCCTTAAATTTTACCCCACATTTCGAGGTGAAAACTACCCCCGAATTGCGCGGTAAAAATGACCCCTTTTTTAAATTGATGGAAATTTTACCCCCCAAAAACGGGGCGTTCTGTGGAAAATTTTTACCGCCACATTTTGGAGTAATTTTTACCCCCTGAAATTTACAGTGTGACCAGTTTCTTATCAATGAATTCATAACTGAATTGATCGGTCTGCGGGCGCGGCTGAGCCAGCGGTTGAGGCAAGTCAGTGAACTCTGTATATACCTGGAAAGCTGACTCCATTCAATCCCAGGACTACAAAGTGAGGCAAAACATGTTCTAGGTCATAGCAAATAAGCTGGAAACAAGCTCTTGTTTTCAAAATGCTCCGAAGAGTCCAAAGTTCCACAATAATCATTGTGTATGCACGGGAACAACGCATGATTAAAGTTCACGTAAGAGGAAAACATTGCACTGTTTCCTTCTTCATTGTTGACGACAGAGGGATAAAGATTTTCTACGTTAGTATAGAGTTTTCAGCTTTAGGTTGTTAAAGTTTCGTTTGTTTTAGCTGTACAAGTTGGCGTAAGTTGGACTACGAGAAAAACTCTGAGCTCCAGAATGGACTCGAACCCACAACCTTCCGAATCCCTGCCGGACACTGAGATGCTCTAATCATTGAGCTACTGGGACTCAGATGACAAAGTCTAAGGTTACACGTGTGTTCAACTAGTAACATTCTGATCACTGGTGATATACTCTCTAACTATTGAGCTACTGGGACCCAGATAGCAGAGTGTAGGTTACATGTGTGTACAGTGTACATCTCGTAACATTCTGATTACTGGTGAGATGCTTTAACCATTGAGCTACTGGGACCCAGATAGCAGAGTGTAGCTTACACTTGTATGTACAACTCGTAACTTTCTGAGTTCTGATCACTGGTGAGAAGCTTTAACCATTGAATTGCTGGGACTCAGATAGCAGAGCGTGTAGTTTACATATGTGTACAACTCGCAACCCTCTGATGACTGGTGAGATGCTCTAACCCACTGACCTACTAAGACTCAGATGACAGGGCGTGTAGGTTACATGTGCCATGTGGGTACAACTCACAACCTTCTGATGACTGGTGAGATGCTCTAACCATTGAGCTACTAAGACTCAGATGTCAGGGCGTGCAGGTTACATGTGTATACAACTCGTAACTTTCTGATTACTACTGAGATGCTCTAACCGTTGAGCTACTGCCCTTCAGATAGCAGAGCGAGTGTAGGTTACATGTGTGTACGACTAGTATAACCTTCTTATCACTAATGAGATGCTTCTTCAAGCAGTTTATTACAAGAAAATGGAAAAAGAAACTAATGACCTCATCTTCATTGTCATTTTAGAAATACAAACTTCAATTTCACAATAAATAATACTTCAAATAAAAAAACAATTTGGCATTCAACTATTCACTTTACATAAAAGTCATACCAGTAATATATATGGTATTTGGGTAGATAGGTCCTTCGACGTTAATTGTTTCTCTCAATTTTAACTTGCCTGAAAATGGTTGTTTTTTAAACAGACGAGAACTATGATGCATCAGTCGACATCAAGGTTTCCATGGCGATATGTCTGGCGTTTGCAGGTGTCAATGCTTCCAAAGAATTAATGCAGGTAATGAAAGTGCGCATGACCTGAAAATTCGTCCCAGTTTTTTGTGATTGTATTTGGAATATTAATGAAAAATCGATTTTACGCATTATATCCAACATAGGACACTGTTCTTCCTCCGATTTCTAAATACAGCCAAGCAAGTTGAAAATACAAGGCGAAGTCAAGTTTTTTCTGTATTTAAACATCGAAGGATGAATACTCACGATTGTTGGATATAGCTTCTCAAACGAATATATATTTTAGGAGAAAACCAACCTATAATTTTTATAAATTTGATCGTAATTTTCTTCCAATTTTTGTATCTACTGCGCATGCGCGAGAAGATACATCGCTGTCGTGCGTGTAATATAATGTAATGTAATGTAATGTAATGTAATGTAATGTAATGTAATGTAATGTAATGTAATGTAATGTAATGTAATGTAATGTAATGTAATGTAATGTAATGTAATGTAATGTAATGTAATGTAATGTAATGTAATGTAATGTAATGTAATGTAATGTAATGTAATGTAATGTAATGTAATGTAATGTAATGTAATGTAATGTAATGTAATGTAATGTAATGTAATGTAATGTAATGTAATGTAATGTAATGTAATGTAATGTAATGTAATGTAATGTAATGTAATGTAATGTAATGTAATGTAATGTAATGTAATGTAATGTAATGTAATGTAATGTAATGTAATGTAATGTAATGTAATGTAATGTAATGTAATGTAAAGTAATGTAATGTAATGTAATGTAATGTAATGTAATGTAATGTAATGTAATGTAATGTAATGTAATGTAATGTAATGTAATGTAATGTAATGTAATGTAATGTAAGTTAACAAAAGAATGCCTTCGGAGCCAATCAAAACAAAGAATTAAACGATTGGCTGCCGACAAACCGCCGAAGACAAAATTGTAAACCAAGTACTTCATGTAAGTCAATGCTATGGCAAGCATGGAGCGAAAATCATTCAGAGAGCGAGATACTTATTTCAAGAATAGAAATTTTTACAAGCTTAGTAAGTATTTTAAGCATGAACCTTTGTCAATTTTTAAATGTGATGTACTATAGACGTTGTTAGAATGATGATAAGTTTTTGAAAGCCTCTTTAAAATAGTCTTTGGACAATTTCATATTCAGACGAGGCAATTTATTATATGGCCAACATTTTGTACATGTATTCAGCAGCCTGATCGAGCTTTGTAAACTGACAAGGCTGTGCAATGCTGAACAGAAATGAAATTTTCTTCTAAGAAAACAAAACTAGCTTCATGATCAAGCAACAATGTGCAAAACATGTGGTAGTCCACGAGCGAAATTATTATGCTATTAAATAACATATTCTACAATAGTCAAATGTCAGTGACAGGCTATGTAGAGAGTGAAACAGCAAGTCTTTATATTTATAATGGGGTAATTAAATTGTATGGTGCAGTTGTCAATGTGATGCAAAAATTTATGTCATGAATACCAAACATTTATTCAACCTTTTACTGCATGTATGCATATACAGTATAATATTGTCTACTCTTGAAGAACAATTAATTGGAGATCTTCGTTCACAACTTCATTATTTCTAAACTTTACAGCAGTCATACTTCAGATGCTTGTTATCTCAAACGATTTCCCTTTACCTACCAACTGGATTGCATAATTATTATGAAATAATCATTGAGTTAGTATTTGAATGGGTGACCATGTACATTTCTGCATGGGCTTGGGACTCATGCTTCTGTGCCGGATTTGAGTAGTTGTTAATGCTCAGCCTCCTGTGCTTTGATGGCTTTACTCCGACTTCTTTTCTTAAGGTAAAAACACAGCATGGCTAGCATCGACATTCTTGACAAAAATCTTGTTCAGCTCTGAATACAAGGTCACTACAAGTACATACAGTAATTACAACATTGTCTTTACCATATTAGCTATAGGCATGACTGAACGCAGTAGATACATGCATGTCTGGACATGCCCATTTTTAAAATGCATAAGAAACGAAAACTAAGTTTGTCTTATTTGCAAGAACACTTGCAAGAGCAATTTTTCGTTTCCTTGCTTCGTTGTTTAGATATTTTAGTTTGTTTGATATGCAAATTAAACATTTTGACGTCACATGTGCATAATGAGTTATCGAAGAAAGTTATATCTTTGCTATTATCAAACCAAAATAATTCGAAGTAAGCAAGTGCACGTGTTTCGGCGAGAACACTAAACATGTAGATTTCCAAGAGATTATATTTGACAATAGCAAACGGATATTAACTTTTTTTCATTAAATCATTATGCACGTGCGACGTTAAAATGTTTCATTTGCATATCAAACAAACGGAAAATATCTCAAGAACGAAGCAAGGAAACGAGAAACTGCAAAAGAGGTTACTCTATCATTTTCATTGCCAGAAATCATAACCGCGGCGCCGGCCAGTCAGCAGTAATACCTCATGACTACATCATGTTAGATGTTCAATTTGTGCAATATTTACAGCCAAAGAGGAAAAAAAATATGATAAAAGTAAAATTATATTGTTACTCGGGCTACCAGTGGTAGCCGAGTCTAGGTTTCGGCTCTGTTATTTATTTATTTTTTGTGTCGATGAACTTGACCCAACAGGCTTTGCGAATCCGAGATTTCACTTTCATGGCGAGTT
Organism: Corallium rubrum; assembly: GCA_964035015.1. Lineage (NCBI taxonomy): Eukaryota > Metazoa > Cnidaria > Anthozoa > Scleralcyonacea > Coralliidae > Corallium > Corallium rubrum. Next base: position 313,125 of record CAXIUP010000036.1, on the reverse strand, counting down.
GTCTCTTGATCGAAGCTTTTCGTGCCATTTTATCGATGTTTCGTCTCAAACAAAGATGTCAGAGTAGTCGGACAGTCAGCGAATCAAGGTGTATTAAATATTTGGAAACTTTAAACTGAAGGAGTGAAGGACGTCAGAGAACAGTCATGTTTAATAATTGCGAAACCGAGGTTTGGTCGAGTTGTCTCCAGATGATCAATGGTTGTCTCTTTTGAACGAAACTTTTATTGCCATTTCATCGATGTTTTTGAGTGTTTGAAATACATTTCACTGTTTCTCAGTTGTTTACTTGTTTGAATAGCTTTGCAAGTGACCGAGTTATAGTTGATCAGTAATGCGGCTGACAATTGTCTTCAATTCATCATAAACATGCTTACAAAGGCTCTTTATATACAATGTTTACAACTACACACACCGGCGATCGCGGTGGACCTACAACCATTGACATAATTCTTGAAACAAAGCTAACATGAAATGGTTTCATGTCCCCCCTTTCACCCACTTCAATGTTGTGGAACTCAAAACATGTCCAATTTGCACTCAGTCACCTGCCATTACTTTTAAATGTTCAGAGTAACAACATTGAAAATGGGGGACGGGGGGGATAGCAATTTATGCAAAAAAGAGGCTTAGCAATTAACATGGCATGACTCACCTGAGTCGTTTCAACTAATTTTGTCAATGATTGTCTGAGTTTACGTTAATAATTTTCCGTACATTTTACGTTGCAGAGAAACGGCATATTTTACCCACGACTGCGCAAAGCGATCTCACATACATTTAACACATATATTGATCACTAACAACAAACGATAATTTTAAAGGTTAACAACATGACGTCACCATGACGTCGTAATGTTAAATGTCACTACGCGGAAATCAGGTTCAAAATTATTGTCGGTTTAAAAGCTGCGCACGCTCTCTGTATTTCCATGATGAATTTACAATTCTGACACAAAACCTACACGTTAAATTAAAATCTGCCGATAACTTTATTGCAGACCTTTCATGAAGAATAATGTATACCCTGCACTTGCGCAAATCATTAAAATATTTGACCATTCATGTTGATATAAAGAGAAAAGTCGGGAAGAAATTGTCTTACATTAATGCCTAAAAGAACAGAACAAAGTGTTTGCAGCAAGGGGGGAAAAATTCTTTCACCAGTTGCATTCATTGAAAACTTGTCAATAAAATAATTACCTAAGGCTTCGAATTCATCTCAAGTTACAACTGGCACTCGTGTTATAAAAGAGCTCATATGTCAAGGGACATAAATAAATAATTAATCGAGGAGTTCAGCTCGATTTCAACAAAAATAATCTATATCCAAACATTTCTCCCTTATACTTTTATCATTACAAATAGTTGACAACACATATATATTTCTAAGATATCATTGCACTTTGCTATGTACAAGAGCCCTAAAATTAAGCTCAGTTTACCACACTTTACCACAAACTTCGCATAATATTCAGTGCAATTTCAACTGAAATATTCGATACACCAATATGTTTTTTAAATTTAGCTGTACTTTGGCATTAAGTGGACATAATTGTTGCATTTGATCACAGTTTACCATATACTTTACCACACTTTACCACAATCTGCATATATAAAAGAATCATAATCTAATTTATTAACATAAGCATGGTAAAGTGTGGTAAAGTGTGGCAAAATGCAGAATTGATATGGTAAACTGAATTGATATAAAACGATGTAGCTAAGAAAGTACTATAAACAGTTCATTTCACTCGAAATAATTCTATAACGGACGACAGTTCCTTTATCAAACTACCAATCTTTTTCTAAATAACTTGGTAATTTCTTGACAAGAGTGGCTTCTTCGAGTTGTTTTGTCACAGAGGTCATTATGCCTGTGAGCCGTGGCACACGCAACTTCTTTTATACAACTGTAATTAATCGCTTGTTGATTGCCGTAAAACTTTAACTTCAAATGCTTACAAAAAAATTATTGTAATTCCGTTCGACAATAGAATATGAATTTAAACTAACCACATATTCTTCTTTATCATATTTTAAAACATTAATGGTCAATTCATCAGAAAAAATGGATTTTTATGAATTAAATCTATTGCGTTTGCATCATTTTGTCCTCAGACTGTCTGAGTTTACGTTAATAATTTTCCGTACATTTTACGTTGCAGAGAAACGGCATATTTTACCCACGACTGCGCAAAGCGATCTCACATACATTTAACACATATATTGATCACTAACAACAAACGATAATTTTAAAGGTTAATAACATGACGTCACCATGACGTCGTAATGTTAAATATCATTACGCGGAAATCAGGTTCAAAATTATTGTCGGTTTAAAAGCTGCGCACGCTCTCTGTATTTCCATGATGAATTTACAATTCTGACACAAAACCTACACGTTAAATTAAAATCTGCCGATAACTTTATTGCAGACCTTTCATGAAGAATAATGTATACCCTGCACTTGCGCAAATCATTAAAATATTTGACCATTCATGTTGATATAAAGAGAAAAGTCGGGAAGAAATTGTCTTACGTTAATGCCTAAAAGAACAGAACAAAGTGTTTGCAGCAAGGGGGGAAAAATTCTTTCACCAGTTGCATTCATTGAAAACTTGTCAATAAAATAATTACCCAAGGCTTCGAATTCATCTCAAGTTACAACTGGCACTCGTGTTATAAAAGAGCTCATATGTCAAGGAACATAAATAAACAATTAATCGAGGAGTTCAGCTCGATTTCAACAAAAATAATCTATATCCAAACATTTCTCCCTTATACTTTTATCATTACAAATAGTTGACAACACATATATATTTCTAAGATATCATTGCACTTTGCTATGTACAAGAGCCCTAAAATTAAGCTCAGTTTACCACACTTTACCACAAACTTCGCATAATATTCAGTGCAATTTCAACTGAAATATTCGATACACCAATATGTTTTTTAAATTTAGCTGTACTTTGGCATTAAGTGGACATAATTGTTGCATTTGATCACAGTTTACCATATACTTTACCACACTTTACCACAATCTGCATATATAAAAGAATCATAATCTAATTTATTAACATAAGCATGGTAAAGTGTGGTAAAGTGTGGCAAAATGCAGAATTGATATGGTAAACTGAATTGATATAAAACGATGTAGCTAAGAAAGTACTATAAACAGTTCATTTCACTCGAAATAATTCTATAACGGACGACAGTTCCTTTATCAAACTACCAATCTTTTTCTAAATAACTTGGTAATTTCTTGACAAGAGTGGCTTCTTCGAGTTGTTTTGTCACAGAGGTCATTATGCCTGTGAGCCGTGGCATACGCAACTTCTTTTATACAACTGTAATTAATCGCTTGTTGATTGCCGTAAAACTTTAACTTCAAATGCTTACAAAAAAATTATTGTAATTCCGTTCGACAATAGAATATGAATTTAAACTAACCACATATTCTTCTTTATCATATTTTAAAACATTAATGGTCAATTCATCAGAAAAAATGGATTTTTATGAATTAAATCTATTGCGTTTGCATCATTTTGTCCTCAGACAATCATTGACATAATTCTTGAAACAAAGCTAACATGAAATGGTTTCATGTCCCCCTTTCCCCCACTTCAATGTTGTGGAACTCAAAACGTGTCCAATTTGCACTCGGTCACCTGCCATTACTTTTAAATGTTCAGAGTAACAACATTGAAAAGGGGGGACGGGGGATAGCAATTTATGCAAAAAAGAGGCTTAGCAATTAACATGGCATGATTCACCCGAGTCGTTTCAACTAATTTTGTCAATGATTGTAGTACGTAAAAGATGACGATCTATTTCAAAACAGGTTAGTCCTGGCCTTGCTGCTTTATAGTCGGACAACTACAAAATGCAAGCATAATAATAAGCACCGAATAGAGCAAATACCGGTAAGATATCAATATGTTGAACTGTTCAGTGCATGTCTAGATATCGCGTGTCGTATTACATTCGGAAACTAAAATATATTAGATTCAGAAAAACGGCCTTGTTTACATTTATGCTACATTAGCAAACCTTCGGCGCTTCCTGCACCGCAGTAGTTCGTATAAGCCCATAGATTCTATTCGGGAAAATCTATGCAATTATGCATTGCCATTGCCATGTAGTCGTGCTAGAGTACGCACATTCTACGCCTACGCGAAGTTTTCAGAAATCAGCCAGCCCGAGAGAACGCCTGCGCAGGCGTCTTGATGTATTTAAATAAACCGGCAAAACGCGGCCAATAGTGAATCCGCTGTTCCGAACTAGTTAGGGCTCAAGCGAAACTTCCTACGGTTTGCAATGGACAGCGCGTTGTTTAACATCAAAATATGCTCGAGACATTTAGAATTTGTTTCCAGGCCTTTGATATCTGAAATCTACTGTTTACAAGCTTCAATTTGATGTGTTATTCGGCTGTATACACCGAATATTTTTGGAACTAATGCCTCCCGAATACTAGTAATATGGAGTACGATTCTCGTTTTTGCCGAGAACACTGCGCAGGCATGCTTTTGAATTTGAAAAAGGAAATGTCGATTTATTTCCGAAAGAGTTAAATAGACTTAAAATGTGTAGTTGATAGACTGAAATTTAATACCGCACGAGGTTCAAATTTTTCACTAGTACCTTTAGTTTGTAAAATAAACCACTGCATTTGGCATATTACGAGGACAAGCGGGGAAATATAAGGTATTATATAGCGCGCGTTTGCGGATTTGGCGAGCAGAGTTTACATCGAGAAAGGAAACGCGAAATTCACACTTTGGTAACTAAGTTTTGGATTTTATGTTAGAATGTATGCCGGATATTCACATATGAGGTTCAACGTTTGTTCATACTATAATGGAAATTTTTAAATTCAAAATAAAGAGCGTCTTGTATAGGTTTTCATTGTAAGTTTTTTTGGATAACGCGCGCACTCGAAGGGACTGGTGCGACTACAATCTCTGAGCATGGTGACGATTTCTGGCTATGAAGTGTTCTTTCAAATAAGATGGACTTAATTTTCGTTTCATGGGCACCTTAAATACTGGTTAAATATTTAATTTCATTTAAATTTTGGTCATGAATTATTAATGAGTTTCAGAAATGTTTTTGGCATTTTTTATCGTTTTTAATTTATAGAAGGACTTCGTCTTAGTATTGACATTTCATTCTGACGAAATGCTCTGCTTGAAACGTTAGTATTTCGTTACTAAAATTTTTGGCATATGTAAAGCTTTACCGGCAGGCCAAGCATGTTCGATTTGGGATAGGCAAACGCTTGCCTCTACGTCTTGTTTTTGAATGCTACTTGCTAGCTATGGCTTACTCGAGATGGCTTAGTTAGGAGGTGTCGGCAAGTAAAGGTTTGACTGTAGTATGTTGTTACTGATAAGATATTCTTTCTTATCTTCTTTATAGTTGATATTCTACAAGCATCGTTACTTTCTCGATCCTGTTAACTACTTGGAATGCGTTATGTACGTGTGTGTGTTTATATTTGCCATACCAACAAATCAAAAGATAGCTGTGAAAACAAGTCTACAGTGGAAGTCGTGTTCTGTGGCGCTTCTGCTAGCCTGGATTAACTTAGTTATCTACCTAAGAAGATTTGGTTCTTGTGGTATTCATGTGCTAATGATGAAAAGAATCTGTGTTACGTTAATGAAGGTTGGTCCTTAATACGACAGTCATTGTTATAAGTAGTCCCCTTACAGTGCTAAACATGAAGAATATTGTATATTTGTGTGATCAGGTAATTAGAACGTGCATTGACTTATTTTTTGTGCTACTATTGTGGTTATGTTCTTGCTGTTTATATTAGATTGTTGTTGTTGTTGTTGTTGTTTTTGTTGTTGTTGTTGTTGTTGTTGTTGTTGTTGTTGTTGTTGTTGTTGTTGTTGTTGTTGTTGTTGTTGTTGTTGTTGTTGTTGTTGTTGTTGTTGTTGTTGTTGTTGTTGTTGTTGTTGTTGTTGTTGTTGTTGTTGTTGTTGTTGTTGTTGTTGTTGTTGTTGTTGTTGTTGTTGTTGTTGTTGTTGTTGTTGTTGTTGTTGTTGTTGTTGTTGTTGTTGTTGTTGTTGTTGTTGTTGTTGTTGTTGTTGTTGTTGTTGTTGTTGTTGTTGTTGTCGTTGTTGTCGTTGTTGTCGTTGTGGTTGTAGTTGTAGTTGTAGTAGTTGTAGTTGTAGTTGTAGTTGTAGTTGTAGTTGTAGTTGTAGTTGTAGTTGTAGTTGTAGTTGTAGTTGTAGTTGTAGTTGTAGTTGTAGTTGTAGTTGTAGTTGTAGTTGTAGTTGTAGTTGTAGTTGTAGTTGTAGTTGTAGTTGTAGTTGTAGTTGTAGTTGTTGCTGTTGTTGTTGTTATTGTCGTTTTTATTGCTGCTGCTGGTATTGTTGTTGTTGGTGATATGTTTGTTTATGTTGTTGGTGATTCTCGTGTTGCTGTTGTTGTTGCTGCTGCTGCTGTTGTTGATGATGATGTTGTTGCTGTTGCTTTTGATGTTACTACTACTGTTGTCGTCGTTGTTGTTGTTTGTTTGTTGTTTGTTGATTCATTGTTTTAATTAACTTCTAGGTATTATCTCTTCTTATTTTTTTCTTTGTGGCCTTTGCTGCGGCATTCACACCAATCATGAACGATAGACAAGGCTTCACCAACCTTGGTCTTTCTATGTTGACAAGTGCTGTGATGACGATGGGTGAGTTTGACTTTAAAGCGACATTTCTCGATGAAGCTAGTCAGCACTACGAGACATTCTACTGGCTAAGACTAGCACTTCTTATAGCGTTTCTAATCTTAATGCCAGTTATCTTAATGAACATGTTGTTAGCATTGGCCATTGGTGACACAAACAGCATCTTGCAACAAGCCAAGTTACGGAAACATATTCAAACGGCTAAAATGATCATAGACCTCGAACGCAAACGGGCTTCCTTCCCTTGGTGTTCCAAACGTAGGATGGTACCCGCCTTGGAGGAACGTCCCAATAAACCGGTCCACTTTCTGAGGACCATGTGGGAATACTTATTTTACGGCCCGGACTTCACGCCCGACCAAGACACGAAGGCTACACCGAGTACTCCGAGTGAATACGAGACCGTAGAACGTAAACTCGCCATGATTGTGGATATGATGAAAGATATGCGGGAACAAGTAACAGTGATTCAACAGAAGATGGCAGAGAAGGAAAATGGGGCCACGTCACGCGGGGATCGCTCCAGCGACAATCGAGAAGCACACGACATTCGAGGAACACACGACACGCGAGAAACACGCAGGACTCGAGAAACACGCGACACGCGAGAAACACGCGAATTTTGTAATCAAAGAGAATATGGGTGGACAAAATTTTGCGGAAATAGTTTTGAAAAGGACTCAACTGATACTAAGTGCAAAGAGTGTGGGAAAAAGCGAGATGTTTCGACGCAATTTCGTGAAAATCCAAGTATTTCTTGGAATGGAACAAGAGGAACGGGGTCTGGAAATTCTTTATTGACAGAAGAAGAAGATGCAAAAGACGAAAATGATCGAGAAAAGAAAGAGAATGACCCAGCGTTGATCGAGCTTAAGCAGTTATACAAAACATTGCCACTAGAAGAGTGTCTTGGTATTGATAATGATGATGACTGCCAGGCTACCGCGGAAGTAAAAGATGGCAGTTAAATTTATGCATAAATTAAACCATCATTGTGATCGTCACCTTCATCATTCATTACTATCATCATCATTATTTTCATTATTATCTTTATCAACATTATCATCATTCTCATCATTTTCATTGTTATTATCATCATCATCATTAGTATTTTCATCGTCGTCATCATCATCATCATCATCATCATCATCATCATCATCACGATCTTTTACCCGTATTTTTAATGAGCTTTATTTCGCTACCGTATTTATAAAGCGCTTACCCGTAATTTTAATAGGGTTAGCACTACCTTACCCTTTATCCGTCTTTTTACATAGCCAATAAGTTCAGGAATTTGTACTAAACTTAAACTCGGTCCAGAATGGCTAAGGATCGATCTGTTACCCGTATTTTAAAGTATAGGTTTGTTACCTCGAAGTCGATAACTAAGCTAAAGTTAGTTACCTTGGCCCAAAAATCTGCTTAGTTTATTCTTGATACAGACGATATTTGTTGTTATTTAACAAAAATAGTATTCTAGACGTAGTTTTAAAGCAATATAGTAGATCATTTAATATGCAAGGTAACTAACCTATATATTAACCGCGGCACATCAAAGATAATTTATGCATGAATAAACTAATGAGCTTTATCTCCTTACCCGTATTTATAATGAATTTACCCGTTAACACTACTTTACCCGTTATCCGTCTTTTTGCATAACCAATAAGTTTGCTAATTCAATCCACAACGGGTAAGGATCGATCGCTTACCCGTATAGTTCATGTCCTCACCAGTATTTTTAAGTAATAGACTAGAAATACATAAACGCAACCCCCTCGCCCGCTTTTAACACATTAAATATACATAATCCCCCTTCCCCGATTAAAATAAGCACCTGATCTGTTTTTGTATACAAATATAAACACCCTTGCCCTCTTGGCCTCCTTTACATCCTGTTTTATCACTTTTATGAATGTAGTTTTTCTATTATTGACCAATTTCCAAAGCAATGTTTTATTCCAAAATAATAAAGCAGTGGCTGAGGAAAAACTTGTGTCACGACCTAACTTAATAGCACCAGAAACTGATAGCAAAAACAAACAATAATTACAGACGCTTATATGAAGGTGCCTATTAAACTGTTTTAATAATGATTCCTCATGTTCCAAATATAATGTTGAACCACAAAGAAAAACATCAGAAAAAAACGTGGGCAACAGCCTGAAAACTATAGGTATAAGAGAGGAAAAACTAACCAGGGAAGAACTATAACTTAATGCAAAGTTTTACTCGAACCATGGAAAAAAACGCCTGGGAAAATATATATTGTTTGACAAGATTTTTGCTGTTTTAACTGAGTTTAATTAATACTGAAAATGTTTCGGTAGACTCTAATCAGCTAAAGAAACCGCTGGTAAGTTAAATACGAATCACTGCTTACCGTTAAATTTTCTTTTGGCTCTTCTCAGCTGCTGCAAACACTGCCATACGGGCTACGGCGTTTGGTTTCCGTGGTTTTCTCGTTCCGTTCTTAGCAAAAAGCAATCGATTCTCTTCAAAATGTGAAAAGCTGTTTGTGATGATGTTCCTTTCAATTCACTGTTCTCTCTCGAGCCAAGATATACAAGTGCATAAGTCTTTTGCTGGCTTTGAACAGACACACGAAGAAACATCTTTTTGTTTTGTTTTTTCAGTCACATTTGGCGGCATCTTTTGCCATCTTTATCGCAATTTTTCATGCTTTTTCAATGGTTTCTAGTCGTGTTTAATATTGTTTGGTTCATCCCACTGCAACATCTCTTCTTGGCTTTCCTTTTTCGGTCATTTGTAAACCAATTTTTCTGACAAAGATTTTGTTTCGCTTGAGCCGCGAAAGTTGGCGATTTGATGTATATATATATATATATATATATATATATATATATATATATATATATATATATATATATATATATATACATACATACATACATACATACATACATACATACACACATACATACACACATACATACATACATACATACATACATACATGCATACTAGAAATACGTGAACGCAAACCCCTCGCCCGCGCGTCGCAGTCATAGCATGTTGTGGCAAACATAATATTGGTTTTATTAATAAAATATATATGCATAACCTTGTAACTCTAATCCTAACAGTAATATCATAAAACCATCATTGCGAGAAATCGAGGACAGTAAGGTTCACAAAAACTAAATTTAAGATGGCGGATTGTAATAGATTTGATAGGGAAAAATTGACAATATACACTTTCAAGTAACAACTCGTCTGGCCTAAACGAGTTCTCTAGACGCTTATATTTATCTCTTACCTCTGTGTATTGGCGTCTGTTAAATCGCTTACGATTTGTTGAAGTACGCTTTTCTCAGCAACGATTTTGCCTAGATATGTCTCCAATGTGCACGTCTGAATACATTGATCGAGAACGATACTTTGTTTTGCCAAACTTTTAAAGACATTTCTACATCTAAGGACAGGTTCCCAAAATGGCTTAAAATATACAGTTTTAGAGCTGCAATTTAATCCATCAAACACCAAGATGATTACCAAAATTAGCGTAAACAGTCCAAATTTTGCTTGATAACTTCTTGTCCGCCATTATAAAAGCACTCAGCACTGTTGCTAGGGGTTCCCATGGTCTTTACCGCTGTATTGTTTACATTGTTGTAGACTGTGGATTCAGAAATAATATAAACCGATTAGTAAACCTTTTGTAATTTGAAATTTGGGTAAGAAATGGGTCAATAAGACATTTTAGAGAATAACTCTACTTTAATTTATTGTATATAGACTTCTGTTTATAGCCGAAATGATCGGTAGCCATCAGAATCTTCAAATTAATATTTCCATCTAAATCTGAGCCCACATGCTATGGGAAAATGCACATGCAGCAATAGCCGATAATATATTGTATTTAATAAAAAGTTGTATTGCATAGTTTGCAAGGCAGCATTTTCAAGTTTGAATCCTCACTTGATTTTTTTCAAACCAGTTGTAGTATATTTAAATTTGTGACTTTTAATCAATTTTAATTTACAATTTTTCATGAAATCAATTTACATCAAATCATTAAGCTTAGCCTTAAGGGTGGTCTACAGTTGGTTCTGCGCATGTAGGGAACTAATGTTTACATCTTTATTTACAAAAAAAATATTGATACCTTATTCAAGATTGTAAGCTTTTCTTGCTTCCTCTTCATTACTTGTACCCAAAACAAAACATTTTCAAAAGAAATAGAAGTAATCTGAAGAGATATCCTCGCCGAATCACTTGGTTTTCTGCCATGTTGTTCCCAACGGTTTACATTGAGCTGAATACTTCATGTAATTATCTACGAATGTCATGTTTTGGAGCCCCCACTTGGCACATGCGCAGAACCGACTGTAGACCACCTTTAACAATTCAGATCTTATTCAAATAATATACATTTATTTAAATTACTACAATGAATAAACATGCACTGTCAGGTCATAATTTTCCTTCTACAGATCAATAAAGTTTGTATTTTTTCTAAATGACATTCCTCAAATTGAATATAGCATGGTAACCAGAATTTCTACTACTGACTGCCTCAGCTTGTACATGTATCAAACTGTTTTGGATGAACTATATTGAATGTACTTCTTGCTCCAATTGAATGACAAGTGTAAAAATCTCGTTTGTCTGCAATCAGATAATGCATTTAAAACTTATCAGAGACAATTAATAATTATGTAAAATATATAGAGGTTGATATATCAGAGAATGTTAGGTGTGATTGATCAATGAAACAATAGCTCACTGTTTTGTGAAACTGCAAAAACATATTTTAATTAAAATATAAGTTTGACTAATAAAAAAGTAAAAATCCTACTTGTTTAAAAAACAGTAGTGTAGTGACATTGGAAAGATCACTGTTGAAAGACTCATGCAGTCTTGATGGTGTACCCCAGTCTGTCATAAAGTGCTTCGCATGGGCCAAATCAGTCCAATATACCATGGTCTCTAAAAGTGTTGGAAAATACCTTATTTTTTTGGCTAAAGTTGAGAACATAACCATCAACATTGTTCGCCTGAGTAAAACAATTGAAGAAATTATCAGTTGGCAGTTGCACTATAAAGCTGTGATTTCTTTATATTGGACATAATGATGCAATGGACTATTTGCATGATTTTACTGATTTATGTACAACTACCAGTCTGGAGTAAATTCTTTGTTAATATCTGGTTAATACCAGATGATTTTACTGGTCAAGAAACTTGGTTGCTGGTCAAGCTTTGTAGACAATACGGGTACAGCAGTTGTACATGCCTGCATACATGTAGTCAAATAGGCAATCATTGTACATCATTGTGAAATAGCTATTCATCCAGCAAAATTCAGCTGCATGGGTGTGAGTTGGATTGTGTGCATATAAATTGATTACTTACCTGATCATAGAAAATCACTAACATGATGATTCCACAATATTAAAGTAGTTACAGCTAGTTTTGTTTATTATCATATTTCAATTCCTATAAATCAGAAAAGAACACAGAATATTACTATACAGCAGAACGGTAAAATGGTTATGGAATGTTGGCCTTCAACTCCACAGAGGATTATATTACAACAAGAGTATCAAGACGTAGTTTAGGACGTATTTTAATATTTTCCAATTTATCAAATTGCAAAGACAATTCTGCGCAGTATTAAACAATGAAAGCTGCCAGAAATCTCTTACCATCAACAACACAACTGCTGGTTTTAATAGTCTCTTTCATAAATGACCCCAGACCACTAACATTGGAACTTTCAGACGATGAACGACATGCAATGATGCAAATTTATACTAAAAAAGATACAATCATGAATAAAAAATATATCAGTATAGCATTTTCACTTACAATCAACCTCGTACCCAGGGCCATTTTTTTTTACTGGGCCAAGATGGCGGGAACAAATGGCCCTGGTGGAGGCAAGGCTATCTCAGCCTCTGATTGGTCAAGAGCTTATGGCGTTAATCAGACGGTTTGATTTTGTATTTTGTTTTTTAAATTGTATTTTGACCTTGTCGGTTGTTCCTGGACACGGCACGGGAAATTATATTTTTAACCATGCAATAATTAGGTGTAATTAGGTATAATTACTGTGTAAAGAACTGAGTTCTAGTCAATAAAATGCGCAATATACTGCGCATTTTGAGCTAGCCTCCACCAGAGCCATTTGTTCCCGCCATTTTGTTTTATTCGCCATCTTGGCCCAGTTCCCTACAAATGGCCCTGGGTACGAGGTTGTATTACAATATTTGTAGCCTGCGTTCCCATAGTAACACAGTTCCCAACTCATACCCAGTCCAAATCCTCTCTTCGTCAATTAGTTCGACTCTTAATCTTATCCTTTACGAATGAAATCTAAAAATGAACACGGGAAAGAAACGACGGAAAGCAATGCTCTGCGTGAGGATACTTTACCTTGTATTATGCAGCCATTGTATATGTGCCAGAATCGACCACTACAGCAGTTGATGATATCAAACATTGATGACATTGTACAGGTAATGTATTAAGTGTAGCAATTAAGGTTGATCGAGAGGTTGATTCACTTGATTGGAACATGTTTGAGGCAATCTACATCTAATACTATTAAAGCACTGGTGGGCTTGGCTCCTGAGCATGGGAGGTTTTTATTGATCTGTAATACTAAAAAAAGTTAAGTGTCACTACTATCTTGAGATTTGAGAAATAGATCACACAAATATCGGCTTTCAATAATTCCACATTCTTTTGAAATGTCCTACTCTTTTCAGTGGGATGTATAAAACACCATGCATGGTAATGTACCAGCTATTCATTTACCTTAATTAAATTCTTTAGGCAGTTCTTCTCAAGAGTTTTCCTTGATAACAATGGACTGAAATTCTCAAATATTATATTATTTGATTTTAAACTGTATATAGTAATTTCTTGATCAGTTCTTGACATTGTATTAATTATATAAATACAGTACTGCTCAGAAGTATCCTACAGCATGCATTCAGTCTTATAATAGTCCTTAATATAACTTACTGCAGTTCAACAATGGTTGAGTTGCTGCTTTGTGCAAGAAACAGATATAGTGTCAGTTTCATATAATGGTCCAGCTGAACCCCAGTTTCAAACTGAGGCCATCATTGGTTTGATCTAGCTTATTGTTGTATTGGTTACTTTTGAGCAGTACTGCATATGTGTACAGTGTTGTTTTTAAATTAGGAATAGAACAAAAGATAAATGCAATTATTTTTATGTAACTAAGTATTTGGCCTGTTCACATTATAGTCTACGCTCGAAAGCACATTAACCATTGCTGCCTATGCTGTGTAAGGTCATGCACTCTTTGATGAGTAACATTATCTGGTGTGTTAGACAGGGTAAATTCATGGAGTATTGCTTTGACAGACTCAGGCAGAAACAGGTTAGATGTACCCAGGTACAGACTTTTCATATGCCAAAATTACACATCACTGTGTCTTGCAGGCATTTCTTGTTACCTCAAAAGCACAATCAAATTTACTGTGCCCTGGTATGCCAACCTCAAAAACACATATAGTGTTAGTAGGCTCCAGGCAAATCTCTCACTCGAAAGTGCAATCATACAAAATTTTTGATGACTGCACCCAGTGCACCAGCCTCAAAAACATATATCAGGTGCAGATCCAAGGTTGGTGTGGGCCCCCATTTTGCACATACATGTACACTGTATACACACCGATATTAATGACTTTGTATTTCTCTTAAATCTCACTCAAAAGCCCAAAATCATTGGAACAGTTTATTAATTTTCTGAAACCAAAGAATTTCTAAAAGTTATTGTGCTTTTGGTATTAATCTGATTCATGCTTTTCATAAATTTCTAAACCTGGATCTGCCTCTGCATATTATGTCTAGGTAACAGGCGAGATTATATGTATTACTCGAAAGCACACATCTTGACATGTGCCCAGTAATTTCCAACATGTGAACCAAGTTCACCAGGCCATCTATTAACTTCTAATGGCTACTATATCTTCCTGCAGTTTCTTGTGCAAGCAACTGCAACCTTTGCTCTTCATCAAGTCACTTTTGCAAATTTTTGTTTCTACCAATGGCTTTTAAACGATCAAATGTCATTGGCTCAAACACAATATCATTAATGGATCTCACCCTAGATGTAGCAACAAATGTACATCCAGCTACTTTCTCACTTTTACCCAAGTCAACGACAGCCTTTGGTAAAGTCTGTCCCTGTGACTTGTGAATAGTCATTGCATACCTTAATCTCAATGGGACCTGTTGTCTTGACATGTACTTCCCATCAGCCATCCATTCAAATACCTTTGGTGGCACTGGTATGCACTTGGGACATGTATCAATAAATCCCAGGCCAGTGTAGGCAGGGAAATGTACCAACACAGCGACAGGTAGATTTGGTGGTCCAAGATTTTCTGCAAACCAAATCTCCTCAACCACTCCAAATGAACCATTGCAAAGGCCAACTTCAGCCCACAGGTTGGATGTTAGCATGACGTCTGCTTTCTTAGACAGGAAAAGCACTGCTTCTAAGCCACCAGCCTCATCAGATGTTGCTGCTGATGCTCCATGGCCAGAGTTCTTTGCCTGAATCTTTGCCACCGCCTGTCCATTGCCTCTCAGCTTCTCATAGTTGTACTCAGCTACACTCTTCTTGTCAAAGTATAACCGAATAGCATCATTAAACTGATCCATTGCAATATTACCCAGGTTGGAGATCTTGGCAAGATCTTGGCAAGATGTAAATCTTGGCAAGATCTTGGCAAGAATCTGCCAAGATCTTGCCTTGCTTTTTGTAGGTATATAGATCACCATATTTCTTGGCAAGATCTTGCCAAGATTTTAGCAAGATCTTGGCAAGATCTTGGCAAGCTATCAGGTATCCATTATTTATGAATATAAGAAGAACAAAGATATTTATATAATTTTCCATTTGAAATTAGAACCCAATTGTAATATTTGGCAAGACCTGTCAAGTTCTTGAAACAATCTTGGCAAGATCTTGCCATAATCTTGCCAAGTTCCTACCACAATCTTGGCAAGATCCTACCACAATCTTGGCAAGATCCTGCCACAATCTTGGCAAGATCCTGCCACAATCTTGGCAAAATCCTGCCACAATCTTGGCAAGATCTTGTCAATCTTGGCAAGATCTTGTCAATCTTGCCAAGATCCTGCCATAATCTTGGCAAGATCCTGCCATTATCTTGGCAAGATCCTACCACAATCTTGGCAAGATCCTACCACAATCTTGCCAAGATCCTGCCACAATCTTGCCAAGATCCGGCCACAATCTTGGCAAGATCCTGTCAAGATCCTGTCATAATCTTGGCAAGATGCTACCACAATCTTGCCAAGATCCTACCACAATCTTGGCAAGATCCTGCCACAATCTTGGCAAGATCTTGTCACAATCTTGGCAAGATCCGGCCACAATCTTGGCAAGATCCTGCCACAATCTTGGCAAGATCTTGTCAATCTTGGAAAGATCCTGCCATAATCTTGGTAAGATCCTACCACAATCTTGGCAAGATCTTGTCAATCTTGGCAAGATCTTGTCAATCTTGCCAAGATCCTGCCATAATCTTGGCAAGATCCTGCCATTATCTTGGCAAGATCCTACCACAATCTTGGCAAGATCCTACCACAATCTTGCCAAGATCCTGCCACAATCTTGCCAAGATCCGGCCACAATCTTGGCAAGATCCTGTCAAGATCCTGTCATAATCTTGGCAAGATGCTACCACAATCTTGCCAAGATCCTACCACAATCTTGGCAAGATCCTGCCACAATCTTGGCAAGATCTTGTCACAATCTTGGCAAGATCCGGCCACAATCTTGGCAAGATCCTGCCACAATCTTGGCAAGATCTTGTCAATCTTGGAAAGATCCTGCCATAATCTTGGTAAGATCCTACCACAATCTTGGCAAGATCCTGCCACAATCTTGGCAAGATCTTGTCACAATCTTGGCAAAATCTAGCCACAATCTTGGTAAGATCTGGACACAATCTTGGCAATATCCTGCCATAATCTTGGCAAGATCCTGTCAATCTTATAGCCTGAAGTGAAAACTGTAATTTTACGACAACCCCTGTTGCCAGGGAAAAGTGGTTGTAAAATGACACGTGGTTGTAAACTCAGGTTCTACTATATAAGATTTTATACCGTATAATTTTAACAGATTACAGGTTTATACATGTATTTGTACAGAAATGGTACAGGAATAATGCAATATGTTTATTACAGAACAGATACAGTATTATTTATTTGGGCGAATTTACATAAACATTTTGTGCTACCTTAAGACCACGCGAGGTTAACGCGGGATTATTATCCCATGATGACGCGGGAACCCGGTGACGCGTTCATTTTCGAATTGGAAAGTTCGTTGGCGATCGGCAAGGTAGGCTATTCTTGGGGTATTTTATATTTATATTCGCCACAGAATGTTCTAGTTTTGTATATTGATTTGTATGTATTAAAATTTGAAATAGTCGGCAAGGTAGGCTATTCTTGGGGTATTTTATATTTATATTCGCCACAGAATGTTCTAATGTTCTTAATTTATTCGTTAGAAATGTTCTTAATTGTTGGAATACATCTATCTATCTATCTATCTATCTATCTATCTATCTATCTATCTATCTATCTATCTATCTATCTATCTATCTATCTACCCATCTACCCATCTACCCATCTACCCATCTACCCATCTACCCATCTACCCATCTACCCATCTACCCATCTACCCATCTACCCATCTACCCATCTACCCATCTACCCATCTACCCATCTACCCATCTACCCATCTACCCATCTACCCATCTACCCATCTACCCATCTACCCATCTACCCATCTACCCATCTACCCATCTACCCATCTACCCATCTACCCATCTACCCATCTACCCATCTACCCATCTACCCATCTACCCATCTACCCATCTACCCATCTACCCATCTACCCATCTACCCATCTACCCATCTACCCATCTACCCATCTACCCATCTACCCATCTACCCATCTACCCATCTACCCATCTACCCATCTACCCATCTACCCATCTACCCATCTACCCATCTACCCATCTACCCATCTACCCATCTACCCATCTACCCATCTACCCATCTACCCATCTACCCATCTACCCATCTACCCATCTACCCATCTACCCATCTACCCATCTACCCATCTACCCATCTACCCATCTACCCATCTACCCATCTACCCATCTACCCATCTACCCATCTACCCATCTACCCATCTACCCATCTACCCATCTACCCATCTACCCATCTACCCATCTACCCATCTACCCATCTACCCATCTACCCATCTACCCATCTACCCATCTACCCATCTACCCATCTACCCATCTACCCATCTACCCATCTACCCATCTACCCATCTACCCATCTACCCATCTACCCATCTACCCATCTACCCATCTACCCATCTACCCATCTACCCATCTACCCATCTACCCATCTACCCATCTACCCATCTACCCATCTACCCATCTACCCATCTACCCATCTACCCATCTACCCAGCTACCCAGCTACCCAGCTACCCAGCTACCCAGCTACCCATCTACCCATCTACCCATCTACCCATCTACCCATCTACCCATCTACCCATCTACCCATCTACCCATCTACCCATCTACCCATCTACCCATCTACCCATCTACCCATCTACCCATCTACCATCACCATCTACCCATCTACCCATCTACCCATCTACCCATCTACCCATCTACCCATCTACCCATCTACCCATCTACCCATCTACCCATCTACCCATCTACCCATCTACCCATCTACCCATCTACCCATCTACCCATCTACCCATCTACCCATCTACCCATCTACCCATCTACCCATCTACCCATCTACCCATCTACCCATCTACCCATCTACCCATCTACCCATCTACCCATCTACCCATCTACCCATCTACCCATCTACCCATCTACCCATCTACCCATCTACCCATCTACCCATCTACCCATCTACCCATCTACCCATCTACCCATCTACCCATCTACCCATCTACCCATCTACCCATCTACCCATCTACCCATCTACCCATCTACCCATCTACCCATCTACCCATCTACCCATCTACCCATCTACCCATCTACCCATCTACCCATCTACCCATCTACCCATCTACCCATCTACCCATCTACCATCTACCCATCTACCCATCTACCCATCTACCCATCTACCCATCTACCCATCTACCCATCTACCCATCTACCCATCTACCCATCTACCCATCTACCCATCTACCCATCTACCCATCTACCCATCTACCCATCTACCCATCTACCCATCTACCCATCTACCCATCTACCCATCTACCCATCTACCCATCTACCCATCTACCCATCTACCCATCTACCCATCTACCCATCTACCCATCTACCCATCTACCCATCTACCCATCTACCCATCTACCCATCTACCCATCTACCCATCTACCCATCTACCCATCTACCCATCTACCCATCTACCCATCTACCCATCTACCCATCTACCCATCTACCCATCTACCCATCTACCCATCTACCCATCTACCCATCTACCCATCTACCCATCTACCCATCTACCCATCTACCCATCTACCCATCTACCCATCTACCCATCTACCCATCTACCCATCTACCCATCTACCCATCTACCCATCTACCCATCTACCCATCTACCCATCTATCTATCTATCTATCTATCTATCTATCTATCTATCTATCTATCTATCTATCTATCTATCTATCTATCTATCTATCTATCTATCTATCTATCTATCTATCTATCTATCTATCTATCTATCTATCTATATATATATATATATATATATATATATATATCTATATATATCTATATCTATATCTATATCTATATCTATATCTATATCTATATCTATATCTATATCTATATCTATATCTATATCTATATCTATATCTATATCTATATCTATATCTATATCTATATCTATATCTATATCTATATATTCTATATATACATATTCTACACTCGAATTTTCCTTCACCCAAAATCCTTAGAACATGCTATGTAATTGAGTGAAATGCCCAATATTACTTATAATATACCCAATTGTCTCCTAGCATTACGACCTTATTATATATACAGAACTCACGATCAAGCTCTCGGCAATGGCCTCCGTGGCGCTCAGTGGTCACAGCATTGCACTAGAATTGCAAGGTTGTGGGTTCAATTCCTGCCGGAAGGCCTGTGTAGTTGCATTTTTCGCAACTGGTCCCGGTTGGTCCCGGTTTGGTCTTAAAATGTACATATTCTACACTCGAATTTTCCTTCACCCAAAATCCTTAAAACATGCTATATATATATATATATATATATATATATATATATATATATATATATATATATATATATATATATATATATGTATATATATGTATATATATGTATATATATATATATATATATATATATATATATATATGTATGTGTATATGTATATCTATGTGTATATCTATGTGTATATCTATGTGTATATCCATGTGTATATTATTTGAAAGAACACTTAAAATGATAGAGTAACATCTTTTGCAGTTTTTGGTTTCCTTGCTTAATCCAACAACCTTATCGACGATAAACGTAAATAAATGTATTTTATTAACCGTGTGTTATTAGTCAGCGATTACGTCGATACTTCTAAATCGATCGCGATCCAGATCGCGATTTATCCTTCTCACTACCGTTAGCCTGCGGGCAGGCCCTCCTGTTGCTGTGCAATGTGGGCCTGCAACAAAGCATGATGTTTTTTCGTCACTCGCGGCCGTCAGAGGCCGTGTATTTCTATTGGGCGAATTTGGCGGCCGCGAGTTTCTATTGGTCGAACAAAATTAATGCAGAATAAATTATTTTTAAAGTTATTGTTTACGGACTTCAACAATGCATGGAGTGAGACATATTTCAACAAGCAGACGGCTATTAAAGACGCCGTAGCTCTTAATATTTTTAAAACACATCGCTGTGGAACAAAAGAAAAGAAATAGCAAAGTAGATCCGGGTTGAAACTCCATGAATCTCTCTGTCTGTCAGTGTCTGGCTTAATAATACAGAAGCAAGTGTCATCACTTTCATCACAAATCGAGCCCCATGTGTCGCCTTGACTCAATAATAGTGTGCCGTTCAAAACGTCAAAACATATTAATAAGAGGAGATTACACATTCACTTAATTCGTGTAATAAAGATTATTGCTGAATGAGGTAAGCTCTTTTGCAAACGAGGTTTCTTTCTGCCATTAATAAATGTCTGCTATTGTCTGGAACTTTATAATTGATATATTATCCAATTTGTGCGCCAGTGTGTCTAGTATTATTTATATTATCGAAGCCGACTGGCTCGAGGCTACCAGTTACTCAGTTCAGAATATTGACCCAGTTTTTTAACTCAACAGCCAGAAGGAAAGTCTTGCTAAATTTGATTAAAACACTTGAATTTCTGAACTATTAATATGTCGCCGTTTAGACTATAATGATACGCACCTGGTTCTATATGTCGGCTATCTTTGAAAGCGTCTGAAAGTGTCTATATGTTCATTTAAGTTAGGTTTTCGCACCTTCCCTAGCTACGAAGGAGCGTAAATACATACATGTACTGTACAATCATGTATTTGACATTTTCATACATTCACTGTACTGCACATTGTTTTGTATATTCTATATTTCTAGATGTATGCATTATGATTTATTGTAAATTCATCAATTGGAGTAATGCCTAGCTATTCCTCCCTGGAATGTCAGGCATAATTTGCAAACTTTTTATGCCTGGAGTGGGGCATTTATCTACAGTACTGTTCGAGGTACTGTTTATCTGAAGCTGAAAAAATTCTGGTTGCTAATTTAGTCGCATACTTGCTGTGGTATAATAAGCCAATTAAACAGCAATATAACTGGGTTGTCGAAATATTGTATTTTGTGCAAAAAGACAATATAATTTGTACTGGTATGCTACAATGGGAGGTACGGGACTCCCATATATTGACTATACAGGGCTGTGCCACTGGAAAGGGAATGGTTTTCATTTTTAGTTTGGAACAGGGTACCGGTGTAATAATTATCACACTTTTGATCTGGTGCAAGGTCTGTTCTTATATGTTGGCAGTCATTACTCCTTTCTTTCAGTTTGGAACAGGGTATCATTTTTAGCCATTTTGTGTGAAGCCAATTTCTTTGCCTGGAGTAACCAACATAATTTAAGGGTTCAATGGTGCGCCCCTGGGATTGAAGGCAGAGTGCATTAATAATAATAAACAATGAACACGAGGGGTTTGCATTAATGTATTTCTAGTTTATTTATTTATATGTAATGATCAACGGAGACCATGTTGAGGATCCGTGGGGTGATGGTGGTTAAAAGGTTACACGTGTTTCAGTGTAGTTTTTTACGTCAAAACATAATTTTCGTTCGAGTTTGAGTACAAAACTACAAAAGTTCGGAGAAGAAAAAATCTTTGTAGGCTAGCTAGAAATGTTGAGACGAATTCAAGGGAAAGACAAAGGAACAGGCCGGACAGAACTAGGCCAGAGCAAGATCAGATACAAGGAGAACTACGGTATAAGCGACTTGAGGAAAACAAAACAGCGTCTAAAATTACATCAGTGTTTATAGTCGAAAAAACGAAAAGAGCGACTCGCAATATCAAGGCTAAACACGGTGTCTAGAACTACATCAGCGGAGGGAGGAACAGCGAAGAGAGAGGCTAGAAATTATGCCAGAAAACACAGCAAAAAGAATAGCACAAGAGTAAAGAGAGACAGCGAAGAAAAAAACTTGAATTCGTGACTGAGGAGAGACGGTACGAAGGTACAGAGATATTTTTTAAAACATTTATTTATTTATTATAATAACAAAAGAAAACGTATTTAAACAATATATCTCTGTGTAGGAATTGTTGGTGGCATACAAGTACTGTACAATCATGTATTTGACATTTTCATACATTCACTGTACTGCACATTGTTTTGTATAGTCTGTATTTCTAGATGTATGCATCATGATTTATTGTAAATTCATCAATTGGAGTAATGCCTAGCTATTCCTCCCTGGAATGTCAGGCATAATTTGCAAACTTTTTATGCCTGGGAGTGGGGCATTTATCTACAGTACTGTTTACCTAAAGGTACTGTTTACCTAAAGCTGAAAAAATTCTGGTTGCTAATTTAGTCACATACTTGCTGTATAATAAGCCAATTAAACAGCAATACAACTGGGTTGTCAAAATATTGTATTTTGTGCAAAAAGACAATATAATTTGTACTGGTATGCTACAATGGGAGGTACGGGACTCCAATATATTGAATATACAGGGATGTGCCACTGGAAAGGGAATGGTTTTCATTTTTAGTTTGGAACAGGTACCGGTGTAATAATTATCACACTTTTGATCTGCTGCAGGGTCTGTTCTTATATGCTGGTGGCAGTCATTTACTCCTTTCTTTCAGTTTGGAACAGGGTACCATTTTTGGCCATTTTAATTTGTGGGAAGCCATGCGATTCCTTTGTCTGGAGTAACCAGGGGCGCACCACTGAACCCTTAAATTATGTTGGAATTGAAGGCAGAGTGCATTAATAATAATAAACAATGAACACGAGGGGTTTGCATTAATGTATTTCTAGTATATTTTAAAATGAGGAATGTCCTTATAACTGTCCATAATCCCCGAGCCAGGGCGGAGGGCCGATGGTCCGGAGCCCGGGTGAGGGTGCTAATCTCGACGTGCGTGGAGTCCACTTACACGCGAAATTACACGCGAAGGGGAAAGAAATTCTGCGAGATGTTTGTATGTATATATATATATATATATCCATCAAATCGCTAACTTTCGCGGCTCAAGCGAAACAAAATCTTTGTCAGAAAAATTGGTTTACAAATGACCGAAAAAAGGAAAGCTAAGAAGAGATGTTGCAGTGGGATGAACCAAACAATATTAAACACGACTAGAAACCATTGAAAAAGCATGAAAAATCGCGATAAAGACCGAAAAAGATGCCGCCAATGTGACCGAAAGAAACAAAAAAGATGTTTCTTCGTGTGTCTGTTCAAAGCCAGCAAAAGACTTATGCACTGGTATATCTTGGCTCGAGATCACACGAGACAACAGTGAATTGAAAGGAACATCAACACAAACAGCTTTTCACATTTTGAAGAGAATTGATTGCTTTTTGCTAAGAACCGAACGAGAAAACCACGGAAACGAAACGCCAGATGCTGCAAACGGGCTACAAGCAGAGCCAAAAGAAAATTGAACGGTAAGCAGTGATTCGCATTTAACTTACCAGCTTTCTTTAGCTAATTGGAGTCCTTATATATCCAAAACCTTTTCAGTATTAAACTCAGTTCAAACAGCAAAAATCTTGTCGAATAATATACATTTTCCCAGGCGTTTTTTCCATGGTTCGAGTGAAGCTTTGCATTATAGTTCTTCCCTGGTTAGTTTTTCCTCTCTTTTACCTATAGTTTTTAGGCTGTTACCTACTTTTTTTTCTGTTCTGATGTTTTTCTTTCAAGAGGTTCAACATTATATTTGGAACATGAGGAATCATATATTATTAAAATAGTTTAATATGGGCACCTTGATATCGATAAGCTCTGTAATTATTGTTTGTTTTGCTCTCAGTTTCTGGTGCTTTAGGTCGTGACACCAGTTTTTCCTCAGTCACTGCTTTATTATTTTGAAATAATATGGAATAGAAAAACTACCTTATAAAAGTGATAAAACTGGATGTAAAGGAAGCCAGGAGGGCAAGGGTGTTTATATTTGTATACAAAAACAGACCAGGTGCTTATTTTAATCCGGGGGGTGTATTTATGTATATTTAATGTATTAATTAAGAGCGGGCGAGGGGTCGTTGCGTTTATGTATTTCTAGTATATTTAAAATGGAGTTTTTTAAAACAGTAGAGGTTTTTTGCAACTCTTATATTGGATGGTAGCGAGTTCCAAATCTTGGCAGAGCTTACGGAAAATGTACGTCCACCTTCACTTTCTCTTTTGTAACGTGGGCAGCGTAGCGTTACTTTTGCAAATCTTGTTTCTCTGCTATGAATGTCCGAGTTTCTTGTAAGGTTATTCGCCAAATACTCAAACAAGCGTTTGATTGGAGAAGTTCCTCTAATCAAACAAGCGTTTGAATACAGTGCAGCATTTCCTTATTTTTACTTCATCATGGAATGGAATCCAGCCTAAGTCTCTAAACGAAGGGACGCTTGGGTGTCTTGTATAGGGTTTGGAGGTCCCACAGGAGCATGACAATGAATAAATAATAAATAATAAGTTGAATATTTAATGAGGCGGCATCCCTTTGGTTGCCAGATGGGGGGTATCACTACTTACATTGTCTTTACTTTCTAAAGCAGCGTCTTGCAGGAAAAAATAATTCCTGACATGCTATCAGGGTAGCTCACATCAAATACGAAGTAAGTTGATGTGACATCCACCAAAGCGTGTGCTAAATCAGTATTTGATTAAAAAAAAAGACTTATCCTCTCCAGAAACAAAAACCTGCAACACATCATCCAGAGTCCCAAGACCAACCAAACGAAACTTGTCCTTGAACAAAGCACCTGGTTTTGTAGATGGCTGTGGAATTAAAACAAAGAAGTACTTTCATTGTAACATATTATTTATATGTATAGAAACAATAACAGTTCTTGGCCAGTAGCAAAGTGCAATGAGCTACCCACCCAGAGAATTGTACCTAAGGACTCTGAAACACATCGGCGACTGTGGCCACAAGATATTGAGACACGGTCAGGACATTCAGGACAATTTCACTTCACTTAAAATATGCCACAAGTGTGTATTAGCTAGAGTGGTGTTGTTATTTCTTTGAGAATGAAATATTAAAGTACTATGGATAGATCATGTTTTACATTATTTTTGTCGTTTTATTTACAGCAACATTGTAATGTTGACTGGCAAACGGTACAGTGACTTCTTGGCAAGTTGCTAAAAATTCGCATTTTAAACATCGAATTTCACATACATAAGTTTACTTAGAGTTAATTGTTTTGACTTTCAATATAATTTCATATTATGTGAAGTCCAATATTTAAAAAGGAAATTTTTAGGAACTTGTTAAGAAATCACCATGGACCAACATTGCAATGTTGCTGTCAATATTGCAAGGTCTCATGTGAAAGAACATCCGGTTTGACTGTAATACTGATAACATTAGCCAATCAGAAACATTAGGAAAATTGATTCAAATTATATAATACAAAAAAATAACCTAAAACCTGCTAGTTATTAATAAAAAACAATCTACAGTATACTCACATCCTTGAATTTTATTAGTGTGCCGCCCTTCTTCACAGTTTTCTTCTCAGTAATTTTCACAACATTAGCAGGAATGCCACTGTATAACTTAAATCAAGACAAGTAATGGAAGCATATTTAGGAATAATAGGAAGACAGGAAACATAGAAAACAATTTTCTTCAATTTATTAATCCTTGATTTCACGATTGTATCAATCTCTGGCCGACATGTACATGTACTAAATACTTGTCTGCATGCTGTGCTTCAATTACAATTTACAACAATTCAACCCATTGCTCCTGCTTTAAAACCAGTATCTTCCCACTGAATGAAACATCTGATCTCAGAAAATAGAAAAGATTGTCTCAGGCAGGAATGGGTTAATCAAAACAACATTTTAACACAGACCATTTTCAAAATGCTTGCTTCCTGTCCTGAAAATAAGTTTAGATAAACA
Source organism: Corallium rubrum (assembly GCA_964035015.1). Lineage (NCBI taxonomy): Eukaryota > Metazoa > Cnidaria > Anthozoa > Scleralcyonacea > Coralliidae > Corallium > Corallium rubrum. Next base: position 286,678 of record CAXIUP010000036.1, on the reverse strand, counting down.
GAACACAGTTAACTTACATTTTCAAGCTTCTTCATTTATAAACTTCCTTCTTGCAGTAAAGGTCTCGTCTAGTAATGCGGAGAATGTTTTTCCAGTAATGGATCCAACTTTGTAATCTTTTAACAGTTCAAGGTTCCTTTTCTGTGTGATTGGGTCATCAACAGTCAATGATACCTCGGCTCTCTTTGTTGCTGGCACATTTGGTCATTAGGGTGTTATCCAAAGATGTGTAAACTGCAGGTGTGTTTGTATAAACAGACCAGATGTGTTTCACAACACATCAATATGTGTTAAGTAACATACTAAGGCGTGTTATATATATATATATATATATATATATATATATATATATATATATATATAACACGCCTTAGTACGCCTTAGTATATATGTATATCACGCCTTAGTATATATATATGACGACGCTATCAACTGGGCCAAGCAACATACCGACATCACCGACTACGACATCAAAATCATTAAACACGCCAGACATCTGTCCTGTTCAACAACAACCAAACCTGGACAAAAAGAAACGCCACCAACGCGCATTTGATGTAACCATGGGAAGTTACGACGGCGCCGAGATCTGCGAGCTTGCCGGCCTATTCATCCTGAACGCGCTGGAAGAACGCTTCGAGAACATCGGCCTCTACCGCGATGACGGCCTAGCTGCCATCAAAACAACATCAGGCAGATTAGCCGACAAAGCCAGAAAACAGCTGATCGAAACCTTCAACAACTTCGGGCTGAAGATCACAGCTACGGCAAACCTGAGGCGGGTAAACTTCTTAGACGTAACACTTGACTTGACTGACGGCACATACAAACCGTACAGAAAACCGAACGACGACCACCTCTACATCAATCGCCTGTCTAACCACCCACCCGCTATCGTAAACCAACTACCTTCATCCATTAACAAACGCATCAACAAACTCTCATGTAGGCCTAACAAACAAACATTTGACGCTTCATCCCAACTGTACAACGACGCTTTAAGACAAAGCAACTTTGACGCAACTCTAACCTACGAACAACCCACAAGTGACGAAAACAACAGTGACAGCAACCGAACACAAAGACGAAACAGACAACGCAACACTATATGGTACAACCCCCCTTACAGCAAGAACGTAAAATCAAACATCGGGCAACGGTTCCTTCAACTGCTTGACAAACACTTTCCACCTTCTAACAAACTACACAAAATCTTCAACCGACACAACGTACGAATTAGCTAGCCTACAGCTGCCTTGATAACATGAACTCATTCATAAACAGACACAACAGGAAAATACTAAAGAAACACACGAGACACACGTGCACGAACACAAACAACACAGACGACACGCGGCAGTGCAACTGCAGACAACCCGACAAATGCCCGACCGAAGGTAAATGCCTTACAAAAAGGGTAGTATACCAAGCCGAAGTTTCGACAGACAACAACGAACCAGCAAAGTACATTGGAGTTACCGACGACGACTTCAGAACGAGATATAGAAACCACGCCAAATCATTCGCTAACAAAAAATACTCAACGGAAACGGAACTGTCTAAACACGTATGGAAATTGAAAGCAGCAAAGAAACCATTTTCCATCATATGGTCGCTTCTTAAGAATGTTCCTGCCTACAAAGCTGGTTCCAGAAGGTGCAACCTTTGCCTCGAGGAAAAACTGACTATTATGAAAAACAAGAACAATTCACTATTGAACAAACGATCCGAACTATTAACCAAGATAGAGAGTAGCTTCACCAGATCTGTCAGTTGCCTGACGATCGCTTTCCTGCGTGAAACTCCGAGTAGCACAGCAAGTCTACCGAATATATATCTATATCTATATCTATATCTATATCTATATCTATATCTATATCTATATCTATATCTATATCTATATCTATATCTATATCTATATCTATATCTATATCTATATCTATATCTATATCTATATCTATATTTATATCTGTATCTGTATCTGTATCTGTATCTGTATCTGTATCTGTATCTGTATCTGTATCTGTATCTGTATCTGTATCTGTATCTGTATCTGTATCTGTATCTGTATCTGTATCTGTATCTGTATCTGTATCTGTATCTGTATCTGTATCTGTATCTGTATCTGTATCTGTATCTGTATCTGTATCTGTATCTGTATCTGTATCTGTATCTGTATCTGTATCTGTATCTGTATCTGTATCTGTATCTGTATCTGTATCTGTATCTGTATCTGTATCTGTATCTGTATCTGTATCTGTATCTGTATCTGTATCTGTATCTGTATCTGTATCTGTATCTGTATCTGTATCTGTATCTGTATCTGTATCTGTATCTGTATCTGTATCTGTATCTGTATCTGTATCTGTATCTGTATCTGTATCTGTATCTGTATCTGTATCTGTATCTGTATCTGTATCTGTATCTGTATCTGTATCTGTATCTGTATCTGTATCTGTATCTGTATCTGTATCTGTATCTGTATCTGTATCTGTATCTGTATCTGTATCTGTATCTGTATCTGTATCTGTATCTGTATCTGTATCTGTATCTGTATCTGTATCTGTATCTGTATCTGTATCTGTATCTGTATCTGTATCTGTATCTGTATCTGTATCTGTATCTGTATCTGTATCTGTATCTGTATCTGTATCTGTATCTGTATCTGTATCTGTATCTGTATCTGTATCTGTATCTGTATCTGTATCTGTATCTGTATCTGTATCTGTATCTGTATCTGTATCTGTATCTGTATCTGTATCTGTATCTGTATCTGTATCTGTATCTGTATCTGTATCTGTATCTGTATCTGTATCTGTATCTGTATCTGTATCTGTATCTGTATCTGTATCTGTATCTGTATCTGTATCTGTATCTGTATCTGTATCTGTATCTGTATCTGTATCTGTATCTGTATCTGTATCTGTATCTGTATCTGTATCTGTATCTGTATCTGTATCTGTATCTGTATCTGTATCTGTATCTGTATCTGTATCTGTATCTGTATCTGTATCTGTATCTATATCTATATCTATATCTATATCTATATCTATATCTATATCTATATCTATATCTATATCTATATCTATATCTATATCTATATCTACACTGTAAAAACTGACTGGTTAAAACAACCAAAAAAAAAAAGTCACCAGGATGCATCTGAGAGAACCAGTAAAAAACGGTTGTTTTAACCAATTTTATAATTTGGTTAAAATAACCAATACTTTTTTGGTTAAAACAAACAATATTTCATGGTCACTTTGACCAAGTTTATTGGTCAAAATGACTAGTATTCAATTGGTCAAAATAACCATAAAGATAGGTCATTTTGACCAATAAATATTGGTCAAGTAGATGCATCTGAGACAACCAATAAAAAACGGTTAGAAATGGTTTTATAACCAATTTCAAATTGGTTAAAATCAACATTGGTTGTTGCAACCAAATTCAATTGGTTAAAATCATAATTAATGTCATGCAGTAAACAAATTTCTCAAAGATAAACAACAGTTGAACACATTTAATTTTCACTACACTATGTCAATAAAATCTTACTTCCTATAGTCAAAGACTGCTTATACTGTTACTGCTTATACAGTTACACCATGTTACTCAATATGCATAATGTAAGAACATAAGTCTGAAGTTTTAAATCCCCATTTACACGGAGCCAAATTATAGGCATAGCGATCGCGAGCCATCGCACTTGCCTTAGACGCAATATAGCTCTCCATCGATATCACAATCCCGCTAATTTGGCTCAGTGTAAATGGGGCTTAGTAAGCAAATTTAACAATTAACTTGAACTAGATAAAGCATTAAAGTCATTAACAATTAGCAAGTCAATTCACAACACCAACCGGAATAATATACTGGACATTCGTGATTCGTAGGTTCTCGCGGCCTTGCTCTTCCATCATTATCAAGTCCACTGACACAATTGTCACAAGAAGTGGAAGTTATGATCCCGTATTCGAATATAATATAGTAATCACCTTTATGCGCGTGATTCCTTCGGAGTTCCAAAGCCCAGCAACGCAAATAGATTTCGCCTAATCGGTGGGAAGAATTCCGTAGAAGTTCGTGGTAAAACAAGACATTGTCTCGATCTTCCTCGCTGGAAAAGTGTTCCGTTTCTAGTCTGTCCAAGGTATTCAGCAAAGGAAGTCGAAGAACTGTCTTTCTTTGGTGAAATTTGTTGTTGATATATACCATTCTTTAACTTTCCTCGTGTCGACAACGCTTTCAAAGCTTGAGTGCAAGCAGCGAGCGTAATTTGGATAAACTTGAATAATTAAGTGGATCAAAAAAATTCGAGGCTGCTAATTGGCTAATCACGCGGCCGACGTATGCGAAGACACCCCTGCTCAATCGAGCATTAATTAATAGTCTTGTGTGATTGCTTGAGTATTGAAGTGAAGCAATTGATCCGCTTGATATTCAAGCTTGACAAACGTTTGATATTTTGTCCCTTTGGTGCTACGCTAACTTTATTTATTTCGTAACACTCTTCTTCGGTAGCAATCGAGTTTTGATTCAAGCAACCTGTCCCATGAGTGCCGATTTGTACGATGCATTTTATTAACTTTATTCATGTAAACAGTAAATGCATAGCTTTAAGTCAGATGCCGGTGCCAGCTTGTTAAGAATCAACTGTATGGTCCGATTTTACACGTCTCTTAATACGTGAAACCACATTATCCGGATTCCAATCGAGAGCTATCGAGCTCGCAATGGTTTTCGCAGTGTAACCACTCGATTTATTCAGTTAATACTAATCAATAAATCGATCACGACCGCAACCCGATATGCGATAAGTTCGCTCCGTGTAACTGTGGCTTGATGAATAAAAATGCTTAAAACAAAACACTTCGATTATATACTTCTCGTCTCCCGAATCAAGCTGAGATTTCAATTCACGTCGTGTATATAGCCGAAATAAGTTACTGTGATTTCTGGCAGGCCTTTTCGACTCTTCAGAAAGGATCGAAACGAATCTCCGAGTGACTAAATACGACTACTCCTTGCTCTCGTGGTCCGAACCGCTCTCCTAGTTTTTATATCATAATATTATTTCATATCGCTTACAAATAACCAATTAATAATTGGTGCAAACATAATTTGTGACTTCGTTGCTGTTGTGATAATGACCATTTTACACAACCAATTGATAAGTGGTCATAATAACCAATTTACATTGGTTGTAGCAGGGTAACCAATTGATAATCGGTTAAAATAAGCATTTTAAAATATTTAAATTCTGACCAATTAATAATTGGTCGCAATGACCATTTTACACAACCAATTATAATTGGTCTTAATGACCAATTTACATTGGTTACAAATAACTAACCAATTACCATTTGGTTAAAATAACCATTTCACAATGGTTGCGCGAACTATAACCAATTCGTAAATGGTTATTTTGATCAATTTCAATATGGTTATGGTTAATTAACCAATTAATAATTGGTTAAAACAACCATTTCATAATGGTTGCAACCAAAAACATTGGTTGTTTTAACCAGTCAGTTTTTACAGTGTATATCTATATCTATATCTATATCTATATCTATATCTATATCTATATCTATATCTATATCTATATCTATATCTATATCTATATCTATATCTATATCTATATCTATATCTATATCTATATCTATATCTATATCTATATCTATATCTATATCTATATCTATATCTATATCTATGTCTATATCTATATCTATATCTATATCTATATCTATATCTATATCTATATCTATATCTATATCTATATCTATATCTATATCTATATCTATATCTATATCTATATCTATATCTATATCTATATCTATATCTATATCTATATCTATATCTATATCTATATCTATATCTATATCTATATCTATATCTATATCTATATCTATATCTATATCTATATCTATATCTATATCTATATCTATATCTATATCTATATCTATATCTATATCTATATCTATATCTATATCTATATCTATATCTATATCTATATCTATATCTATATCTATATCTATATCTATATCTATATCTATATCTATATCTATATCTATATCTATATCTATATCTATATCTATCAGGGGCGGATCCAGGATTTTTCGTACGTTAGTCAAAATTTTATGACATCATCGATGACGTCATACCTGATGACGTCATGTGACGTCAGGGTGGCAGTGCGATTTTCGTGGGGAGTAGATGTTTTATTTTATCAAACTTCGGATACGTCAATGCGATACTTTTCGCCATTAACAATGTTCAGTAGGATAAGCCTGTTTCGCCCCATATCAGGGCTCATCAGCATGCCTAGGAAACCCGCTATACCATATGGCAAGGCCGTGATTCCGACATGGACAGCCCTTATTCAAGGCCGAACAAAATAGCAATCTGGTTTTAAGGCGCCAGAAACTCGCCTTTCACACCTATGCCACGGGGCAAAAGGAGTTTGGTCGGAAATGGGCGACTATATGGGACATTTCATGGATGTGAAACTGCTTAATTTTTCACATCATCCCAGTCTGTTCCAACCCTTTAATACCCCCACCCCCACAAATCCCCCCCCCCCCCCCACCCCACCCCCAATTAACCTAAGTCCTAACCTAACACAGAAATTTCTTATTCCCATTCGGATTCATTTGATAAACTTTCGGTAATTCGGTTAGCGCGTCGCTTTTCACCACCAAGGCTGAAGTTAAGTTGGTCGGGCAGTGGCTGGATGGGTGACCACCTGGGACCTATGTGAAGAGAGTTGTCGTAGTTGATCTCTCGTGCTTCGAGGGTTTTTCTCTGGGTGACGGGTCTTCCGGTTTTCCTCCCTCTTCTAAAATCAACACCTAGTTGCATTACCTGGTCACGTAGTTCTTGTAGGTAACATTGTATTTTACAACAGTTAAAGAAAGGTTTCCGAAATACTGTCTGCTTAAATTACAAATTCTGAAATTCAGGCTTAGTACGGGACATTACGCTTACAATGGACATTTATTTTCGTTATGCTTATCTTTCCAAATAAAATTAAGGAAAGAAAAATGTTATGGTCTGAAAAATAATACAAACTAACAGGTGAAGTTGGTTATGATGCACAATGCCAAATGAAGAGGTAAATGCTACGCAAATTTTAATCTTGTGTTTCCGACCGCAAATTTATCAATTACTGCGTTAACATCAGGAACAATCTCCTGATGAATCTGCATCAAGGCCAAACCATTTAGACGTTCCTCAATCATGGTGCTGCGTTTGTAGTCTTTGAGGATTCTGAGTGCGGAAATAGTTCTCTCACATTCACACGAAGTAATAGGCAGTGTGCCGAGAATACGCAAAATAACTTTGATGTTTTCAAAGCCATCAAAACAAACACACTTCAACGTTGAGGTAATATTATCAGGGAGTGGCCCAGGCCCTGGATGCGTCTCCCAGTATGTCTCCCACAATTGCAGCTCCGCATCTAATGCAAGCGGAACTGGCAAATCATCAACATAAAAAGAAGAAACAGTCTTAAACTCCTGTTTCCAGTTAATGCCCTTACTCTTAAGAGAGACCATCTTTGTTGGTACCACACTTAATCCTTTGTACACATTAACGCTATCAAGATCTAATCTGGCTTGTAAAGCAGAATTAATATGATCAACAAGAGGAATAGTAACAGTGCGCTTGAAGTACTCCGAAATAGACTGGTACGGATGGTTGGCCCGAGTAGTCTGTCTTCCCACTGTCCTTGGTTTGCTCTCTTCCAAACCAACTTTACCAGCCACAGATAAAACATCTTGATACCAGGTATCATGGAAAAAGTCAATGAAGTTTCTGAATTTAATAAAATCATTTTTCAAGGAGGTTATTAAGTGAATGCCATCCATTATATCTATGCTCTTTCCCTGCAATAACTGGGTAACGGGAAGAAGTTCATCAAGGATCTTCCTTGAAAGAACAAAAGTGGCAACAAACTCAAACTTAACAATAGGATTATAAAAATGACATGCATCAGTGACGAGGGAAGGACTATACTTGCGATCCTTATTGTCACGCATCTCCTCTAAAGTGTCACACAAAGGTACAAAAAGCTCTTCAAAAGTGTTCAGACCGTCTATACGCTCAACCCAACGAGTCCTGCAAACATCTACAAGCCTAGTCTTCTTGGACTTAGTTTCAGAGCTGTTGTGAATGTGTCCTTCAAAAGGCATGTTACGAGTTTGCGATATGTTAATAAACTTGGACACATCCTTCACATGCTTCATCATGGTATTTACCTCAACTAAATTTAAAGAATCACAAACTGCTAAATTGAGCCTATGGCTAAAACAATGAGTGCAAAGTGCCTTCTCGTTCAAACGTAAAATGTGGGCAGATAAACCATTAATGTGCCCAGCTACAGCACCAGCCCCATCATACCCTTGCCCTCTACAGTCTTCAATCGACAAAGTTAGATCATTTAAAGCATCTAAAATTAACTTGGCAAGTTGTTCCCCACTTAAACCCCACTTGCATTGCAAAAAAGAAATAAACTCCACTCGGATGTTCATGTCACTATCGACAAAACGCAAAACAAGAGACATTTGCTCTTTATGAGAGGTGTCTGCAGCCTCATCAGCAATGATAGAAAAAAATTTACTAGCCTTAACTTCTTTAATAATCTTATCAGTGATGACCTCACCACAACATTTAATTAATTTATTCTGGCTAGTTTCAGAAATATAGCTTTGGTTCTTGCCACAGGTTTTCAAATGGTCTTCTAAAATTTTATCACCAGCTCGAACCCTAAAATTAAGAGACTCAACAAAGTTACCCACTCCCCCAGTAGAATAATTGCCAACCTCAGGATGATATTTAGCATCATCACGATGGCCACGAAAGGGCAAACCAAGACGGCCGCAAAAAATCACTGAATCTACAATTGGCACAAGCCTTTGCCTATTTTCCTCAATTTCCTTTTTGAGGTTTGAATCTAAAATTACCTCAATAGGCTGTACTGCCCCAGACATCTGAGACAAAAGAGAAGTTAGTATAGGAAACGTACATGCATGCAGACCCATTTCCCCCCCTGTACCATGACCGGTGTGACGTTTAAAAGTGTATGCTGCACCATTCCATCGACGCAAAGGTTCGGTAAATAAATTTTGAAGTTTCTTAGCTTTACCAGCAAATTGATGGCCAAAAAGTACACAGGACAAACAATATGCACCATCCTCAGAAGGAGAATAGCAAAGCCAAGGATATAATTCTAGCCACTCATACCTAAAGCTTCTTCCATTGGTTTTGGGGAAAGAATAATGTTTGTCTGGCTTAAAAACATTTCTAATTAAATTACAAATATCTGATGTTTTCATGCCCTTAACTTTGTCTTTATAGAAAGCAACATCAAAATTACTAATCATGGATGCTACCTGTGTGCTATTTCTCTGCTGTGTCTTAGCAAAAGTAATTGTTGAAGAGCTAGGTTTATCAAGTTGATCTAAATTGTGAAGACCAAGTGTTGTAGCAGAACAAAATGACTTGGGTGCTTTGTGAGATGCAAGATTAACGACAGGCTTTTCTGCTACATTAAAAAAATGGGAAATATTAACGTTAGGTTTTTTTGAGGCCTTTTTAGGCAGAATTGTACAAAGTTTTTGCCTCTTAGTAGCTGTAGATGTTTTAGACAAAATAGCTGCAGATGTTCTTTTCTGCTGGTGTGAATGAAAAAGCAGAGGCACAAAATGATTCGGCTGAAAGGTTTCTCCAGGATTAACAGTACCTTCTCTGCAAAAAAGAATGTGAAGATCATCCAAATCTTTCTTAACATCCAAGCGAGGCTCAATCATGCGGTTAAAAAACAATTTATACCTTTCCTCACCACAATCAGGATAGTAGGTACAAATATTTCTATTTAACACAGAAGAAAGACCTAAAATACAGAGAAATGATGACCATTTCCCATCACAACAATTCAAAATAGCCTCTTGTCTGACTAATTTGTCCTTAGTAAAACCCGAGTCCAAACACTCCTTCGAAACAGAGATAGGCAAAAGATTGTTGATACTTCTGTTGAAGTATTCAGCATGCTCATTAACAGCAGATGAAAAACAGGGATGTTCAGAATAAAAGGGAGAAAAAATATACAATTCAAGTGATGTCAAAATTCTTAAAGTCTGGACTAAACTGTTGTCACTTACCAGTACCAAAGACACAGAACTGTACAAGCAGTTCCCAGTAGCAGAAGATCTGAACAAATAGATGAATATACAAACTTTTCTAGTTGTAGTATGCAGGAATGTCAAGTAAGATAAATTTATAATATATTATAATAATTATTATATATTAACTAAATAAGTACACTAGCACAGCTCCATATTTATTATTAATTTCAAATATATTTTCGACTGATTGACGCTTATATCAAACATAATATCAGTAATATCATTGTCACAGCAAGTCAACAATTCAGAGAACAACTTACAACTGGACATCAAATTTATACATAGTGACCATTGACCAAGCCATGTGATATGATATGAATATCGGTAAATTCGGTATAAACAGACTAGGGCTAAAATTCCACAATTCAAATTACCAAAGGCACCAAATCTAATACTATAGCCTATAGGTAGTTAGGTACCATGACATACTGCGTTTGAAGCCTTATTATAAACTTAATATACTTTAATATACAGTCTGGAAAACTCTCCAGATACGAGCGCAAAAAATATGCAAATTAGTAGCCACACGTTCAGCCGGATTATATTTAGATTTATTAGATCGCGAAAACCTTCGATAAACAATATAATAAATGCCCAATTTAGTTAAATAGGTTATGTTTACCTTATGGCCGTAGACTACTTGTTCTTCTTGTCGTCTCGAACATACTTGGGGATGTACGATTCGGCAGCGAAGTTTCTACTGAGCGTCAAGCTCGTGTTGTTGATGGCGCTCATGAGCTCCTCGAGCGAGACAAACGGCAACGCGTCGATTCGTTGCTTTAGACCAGCATAAATATCTCGGAGATATCCCTGATCTTCATTTTCAAACGCAGAAAGTACGGTTTCGTATGAAACACTTCCCGCAGACATAGCACTATAGCAGTACGCTCTGATAATCTGATTTACTCTGACAAGTCGGAAATTGAACCTTCGTAGTCAAGCTTCGATCAGAAAGGCCGTAGTAATATTATGCTGAAGCATATACCCCACGCTGCGATAAGTCATGACTAACCAAAAAAATACAGCCAATGACTATTCAGATATTTACCGAATTAGCCAATCATATAGCTTGTTTATGAGCCCCTGACCGCTCAAAGCCGGTCAGAACTCCCCGGAAAGTGGTCAACATTGACTGTAGACCAATCAAATAGCTAGATTCGGCGACAAGTTAGTCACTGCTCACGCGTAAGACCGCTGGTTTGACTAAGCTATATTGCTTTGGGAAAAGTCAGCGCTGAACGAAATTTGACACCTGGAATAATTAATTACTGGACCGCGATTTGAATATAATTAACCGAGTTAATTTATGACTATGCAATTTCTACGTTAGTCGCGTGACCGATTTGACTACCCCTAGATCCGCCCCTGATATCTATATCTATATCTATATCTATATCTATATCTATATCTATATCTATATCTATATCTATATCTATATCTATATCTATATCTATATCTATATCTATATCTATATCTATATCTATATCTATATCTATATCTATATCTATATCTATATCTATATCTATATCTATATCTATATCTATATCTATATCTATATCTATATCTATATCTATATCTATATCTATATCTATATCTATATCTATATCTATATCTATATCTATATCTATATCTATATCTATATCTATATCTATATCTATATCTATATCTATATCTATATCTATATCTATATCTATATATCTATATCTATATCTATATCTATATCTATATCTATATATATATATATTTATAGCCTATATATATATATATATATATATATATTTAAAATACTCATTAATAATTCATGAAGAAAACAGAAAAGAAATCATGACCGTGAAGGAGGTTGTATATCTGATACAAACCATACGTGGTTGTATCACATATACAACCACTAGTGGTTGTATATCAGGTCACTATCTCCGCTCTAAAACATTGAAATTGAGCTTTTTCTGAATTAATCTGAACAAATATTACTCATATTAACATCAAAGGCTCGGCGTGTTTTAAGCTGTTTACAACATTCACGTGCATGTTGTATCGAATGTATAATCACTCGCCTTCGGCTCGTGATTGTATATTCGATATAACACGGCCGCTCATGTTGTAAACATTATATATATATATATATATATATATATATAGATAGATAGATAGATAGATAGATAGATAGATAGATAGATAGATAGATAGATAGATAGATAGGTAGATAGGTAGATAGGTAGATAGGTAGATAGGTAGATAGGTAGATAGGTAGATAGGTAGATAGGTAGATAGGTAGATAGGTAGATAGGTAGATAGGTAGATAGGTAGATAGGTAGATAGGTAGATAGGCAGACAGGCAGATAGGCAGATAGGCAGACAGGTAGATAGGTAGATAGGTAGACAGGTAGATAGGTAGACAGGCAGACAGGCAGACAGGCAGACAGGCAGACAGGCAGACAGGTAGATAGGTAGATAGGTAGATAGGTAGATAGGTAGATAGGTAGACAGGTAGACAGGTAGACAGGCAGACAGGTAGATAGGTAGATAGGTAGACAGGCAGACAGGTAGACAGGCAGATAGGTAGATAGGTAGATAGGTAGATAGGCAGATAGGTAGACAGGCAGACAGGCAGACAGGCAGACAGGCAGACAGGTAGATAGGTAGATAGGTAGATAGGTAGATAGGTAGACAGGTAGATAGGTAGATAGGCAGACAGGTAGATAGGCAGATAGGTAGATAGGTAGACAGGCAGACAGGCAGAGGTAGGCAGACAGGCAGACAGGTAGACAGGTAGATAGGTAGACAGGTAGACAGGTAGACAGGTAGATAGGTAGACAGGTAGACAGACAGATAGGTAGATAGGTAGATAGGTAGATAGGTAGATAGGTAGATAGGTAGATAGGTAGATAGGTAGATAGGTAGATAGGTAGATAGGTAGATAGGTAGATAGGTAGATAGGTAGATAGGTAGATAGGTAGATAGGTAGATAGGTAGACAGGTAGATAGGTAGATAGGTAGATAGGTAGATAGGAGAGAGCATAGGTAGATAGGTAGATAGGTAGATAGGTAGATAGGTAGATAGGCAGATAGGTAGACAGGTAGATAGGTAGATAGGTAGATAGGTAGACAGGTAGACAGGTAGATAGGTAGATAGGTAGATAGGTAGATAGGTAGATAGGTAGACAGGTAGGGTAGATAGGCAGACAGGTAGATAGGTAGATAGGTAGACAGGTAGACAGGTAGATAGGTAGATAGGTAGATAGGTAGATAGGTAGATAGGTAGATAGGTAGATAGGTAGATAGGTAGATAGGTAGATAGGTAGATAGGTAGATAGGTAGATAGGTAGATAGGTAGATAGGTAGATAGGTAGATAGGTAGATAGGTAGATAGGTAGATAGGTAGACAGGAGACAGGTAGATAGGTAGATAGGTAGACAGGTAGATAGGTAGATAGGTAGATAGGTAGATAGGTAGACAGGTAGATAGGTAGAGGTAGATAGGTAGATAGGTAGATAGGTAGACAGGTAGATAGGTAGACAGGCAGACAGGTAGATAGGTAGATAGGTAGATAGGTAGATAGGTAGATAGGTAGATAGGTAGATAGGTAGATAGGTAGATAGGTAGATAGGTAGATAGGTAGATAGGTAGATAGGTGGAAGGAGAAGGAGAAGGAGAAGGAGAGGAGAAGGAGATAGGGACAGGAGGTAGAGGTAGATAGGTAGATAGGGCAGAGGCAGGTAGATAGGTAGACAGGTAGACAGGTAGATAGGTAGATAGGTAGATAGGTAGATAGGTAGATAGGTAGAGATAGGTAGACAGGTAGATAGGTAGATAGGTAGATAGGTAGATAGGTAGATAGGTAGATAGGTAGATAGGAGACAGGAGATAGGTAGATAGGCAGATAGGTAGATAGGTAGATAGGTAGATAGGTAGATAGGTAGATAGGTAGATAGGTAGATAGGTAGATAGGTAGATAGGTAGATAGGTAGATAGGTAGATAGGTAGATAGGTA